>CM057082.1:30321074-30711224 GCA_029379335.1 Thymus mandschuricus | reverse complement strand
AATCTATATAGGCAAGAATCGAAAAGAAAGCAATAAAGAAAGCAACGAAGAAAACAATAACTATGCTAGACATGTTCAATGAAATCTGGAAATTAAAAGGAAAATAAATCTAACTATGAAAACTTTGAAAAAACGAAAATTTGAAAGCAAGAAAAACGAATCTAAACTAGAACTTGAAAATCAAACTAAGAACGAAATTAAACTAAGAAAATTAAACGAAGCAATTAAGAAAACGAATCTAAAACTAAAGCAAGCAATTAAAAACAAGTAAACGAAAGCAATAAAAGAACTTACGAAAGTAGAGACGAAGAACGAAGAACTTGAATTAAATAAAGCGTCTTGAATTAAATTGCACGAACTAAGAATCTGGATTCGAACAAAGTAAAACTAATCTAAAGTGTTTAAGTGCTGAAAACTAAAGCTAAAATATGCTAAAAGATGTCTCTAATTCGTGCACAAGGAGATAATATATATACTAGATAAAAACCTAGATATAAAAGGAAAGGAATTGCTGGCCGCCTTAGTTGGACGGCGTCCAGTTCTTGAGTCTGCACAAATTCGGCTTAAACGCTGGACGCGATGTTGGACGTCATGTTGGACGGCGTCCAGATTGGGATTGGACGGCGTCCAGATCCTGGATCTGGTCACTTTGCGCATCTTTCTTGTTTCGGCCGTATCTTCCTCGTCCGAACTCCAAATTGACCTCCGTTTTCGCCTACGTGCTCCTATCGAACCCCTCTTCGATATAATGCTTCTTTCTTCTTGTTTTCTTCTCATTTTATCCCTTTTCATCCTACAATACCAAAGACTCCAAAACAACCAAATCATAGCCACAAACAACGAAAACACACGAAAACTAAGGGAAAACGGACACGAAAAGACAACAAAAAACCTAACATCTAGACACCAATCAAAATCCCCCACACTTAGACCTTTGCTTGTCCTCAAGCAATATAAAAAACGAAATAAACAATAGACTCAAATATTGTGAACTATATAGGCCTCAAAACTTTTCGAAAACAAACTCTCATGATCGTGATCAAAACTATGCACACAACCTTAGCATCAATCATCACAATCTACTCAACTAACTCAAAATATGCTAATCCATCAAAGAACACTCTCCAACATGTGAAATTTTGTATATGAAAGTGAACACTCAACTCTCTCAAAGAAAAGATGTAAGATAATGCACATCAAGAGGGTTCACTCAACATCAATGCAATGCAACATGTTTACCATAGGCTTGCCTTCAATCTCAACATCTCCACCTAATGTAATACTTACAAATTAGGCTCAAAAAGGACTTTATAAAAGCTTAATGTAGAAACATTGGTTAAGGTAGGGAATATATAGGCTAAGTGACTCAAAATGCTCTAAATCATCAACCTCTTTTTCAACTCCAACCAAAGTATGGATTTTTATCTCCATCTTACCATCCAACACACCAAATACAAACTCAAAGATGCTAAAATATCAACTATACAAATCAAAGCTAACTATCCCCTTATGCTTATATTCTTATTCTTTCTTCCTTTTTTTCTTTTTTTTTTTTTTTTTTCTAGAGTTCAACTAATAAATGTTCTTTCTAATGTTGAACAAAGGCTCTATTTTTTCTCATCTTTTTTTTTTTTTTTTTTCTAAGCTCTAGGGATAGCTAACTATACTTAAACAAGCATCTAAAATTTCTTCTCTTTCTCTCCTTCTACACCACAACAAATATTCTCCAATTATCTCCTTCCATATCACCAACTACAACTAAGGATACCCATAATCATCCAAACCTCCTATCATCCGGTTTTACAAAGAACGGCTAATAAAGGCTCAAAAGGGGTAAACAAAGGATTATGAACAAGGTTAGTGTATAGGAATCATGTGGCTATGAAAGAATGGCCTAAGATCATCTCCTAGTTCGTAAATATACTAAGGTCTTGATGGAGAAACAAGGCAAGTTCTAGAAACAATGAAGCATCCATGATCACTCAATCAAAGAATAGGCATAACTATGCACAAATAGCTCAAATCTCACGGGTTCAAACTAACTAGTTCCCGACATCATAGCATACTTCAAATTCATCAAATAAAATGCGTCGCTTCGCAATCTCGAGAGACTCCAAGTATCACCTACAAAACAAACACAAAACATAAATACCAAAGCGTAAAATCGAACAAACTATAGAGAAAGCAATAAAAGACTCAAAACGAAACAAAAAGACACAAACAAGGCTATTTTCAGTTGAGAGGATCTTGGAACCGTGGATCATTCCATCGGGGATCGAGCGGGGACCAATAGCGACAACCGGCAATGAGAGGCGATAGACGGCGGCGGTGGAGTGGGTATGCGGCGCTGTTCAGGGTTGGACGGCCGTCCAACATGAGTTGGACGACGTCCAACTCAAGAACCTGCCCAAAATTTGAAATTCCTCCTCGGCTCGACCTCTCTTCACACTAATCTTCGTGTACTACCTCTTGCACGAAAAATTAAAAAGGAAACAAAAGAAAATACGAAAATAACAAAAATAAAACCTAAGCTACATATTTTTATGTTTTTACGTGGGTTGCCTCCCACCAAGCGCTTGTTTAACGTCTTTAGCTTGACGAAGGATACGATCAACCTAAGCCCGTAGCACCAAACGACGTTTTGATGCTCCTTGCGACACACTCGCACTCCCTTCTCGAACAAACTCGAAGATCCAAAACGTGGTCATCATCAACTCTCGACTCCCCCACACTTAATTCGAACTCCTCCTCAAACATCTTCGAGTTAGACTCTGCAAGAAAAGATGTTTCACAAATGGTGAGGGTAGAAAGAAACGAGTTAATGACGACTTCTTCATTTAATGCATGTATCGAGCTGTCCTCTTCCACTTCATCAACTTCCTCCAAATTCCGTAGAAATTCTTCGATTATGTTCTCTTCTTCATCCACGCAACTAAAGAATTCTTCATCTTCAATGGACTCTTCTTCGTCAATGAATTCTTCAAGAGCTGCTACCCTGTCAGAAATCTCACAAACATTTTCCTCAACAAGAGGGTTAGCAAGCTTAACAAAAGAACATGAATGAAGAGAAGGAGTAGGAATAGAAAGTGAATTCCCAAAAATAGAAAACGTTACCGAACCTCCTTGACCGGCCATGCTCAATGTGCCGGTGCCCACGTCAATCGGGGCTCGAGTAGTGGCCATAAATGGTCTTCCCAACAAGAGTAGATGGCCGGTAGCGCTCTTAGCTCCTTTGCCCTCGTGAAGCACCACAAAGTCGGTAACAACTCGCATTCCACCAACGAGGACAATAACATCTTCCACAACTCCCAAAGGACTGCTCACGGTGCCGTCTGCTAGCTCAATGCGCATATCGGTAGCTTGAAGGACTCTTGAGTTCATCTTCTCGAAAATAGAATACGGCATCAAGTTCACCGCAGCTCCTAAGTCCATCAATCCCGAAACGGTCTCTCCGCTATCCAAAATGATGCTCAAATCGAAACCTCCCGGATCGCCTCTTTTAGGAAACGAATTGATAGGCTCGAAATCCTTCATCTCCTTCTTCACAATACTCCGAATACGTGGAACATACGGGTTGAGCGTCTTGTGAAGAGGTATGGCCTCCTTCTCGGCTTCCTCGAACTCCGTGCGCTGCATGTCGGGGTTGGACGGCCGTCCAACTTGAGTTGGACGGCGTCCAGTTCCTGATACTGTTGTTCGCGGAGGATTGTTGGGTGCACGTCCAGGAAGGTTGGACGCCCGTCCAGAGTTGGACGGCGTCCAGAATGGGGTTGGATGGCGTCCAACTCCGGGATCTGCCGGATTTTGGTCGTTGTTCCACTGCTCGCTCGGGCTCCTCCTAACACTTGAATGGCCGTGGGGCGATATCGTGCCACCATTGCTTTGTAACACCGTGATTGCATGAGCTTGGTGAGGTGGAACGGGAGGAACATATGGAGGATATGGGGCTTGCACCTCGTTAGTTTGTTGTGGTTGAATCCCTTGGCATGAAATTCGCCCCGGTTGTTGCATTAGGTGCATGGATCCAGAAATTTGGCCAATGGCCATCTCGAGCCTCTTTATGTTAGCATATTGAGCCTCTCGAGCCAATTTAGCCTCATGAAGGAATGTAGAGAGGCTCTCATCGACGGGAGACTTTTGTGGAGGTCCTTGAGGGCGAGAATTCGGGTATGATGGTGGTGGTGTAGGAGTAGGTTGAGGTGGGTAGTATGGAGGTGGTGGATAATATGGATTAGGAGGGTATTGAGGAGGTGGATAATATAGTGGAGGTTGAGAGTAGTAAGGGTTTGGTGGAGGAGGATAGGAGTTATTATATGGTGGAGGATGCCTATTTGGATATGTAGGAGGGTTACCTTGCCCTTGTGTCGGCCTCGGATTTTGGTTGCGTCCATTGTATCCCCCTTGATATCCTTGAGGTGGAAACACTTGAGGCGGGTATCCTTGAGCGGCGTACACCTCGGCTCCTCCTTCGTATGGAAACTCCCCCATGTTGTGGCACACCTCCTTGATGTGTCCAAGCTCTCCACAAATCTCGCATTGATCGGGCTTCCTCTCTTCCTCCTTCGGGGCCGGTGCACTTTGCTTCATCTTCAAGTTTTCGAGATCGCTTAACATGTCGGCCATTTGCTTCTTCAAATCGGGGCTCATCGAAACTGCACTCGCCTCCACTTTCCTCGGTCTAGCTGATTTTTGTTGAGAACTTGCAGCGAGCGTCTCGAAAATATCCTTCAACTCGTCTGCTGTCTTGACCGCTATGTTGCCTCCGGCCGAACTATCCACCATGAACTGACAAGTTTGGTTGAGGGCGTCGTAGAAATATTGCCAAAGCAACTCCGATGCCATTTGATGATGAGGGCATTGTTGAAGTAGCTATTGGAACCTCTCCCATGCTTCGTGAAATGGCTCATCGTGGTCTTGGGAAAAGTTCATGATCTTCGATCGCACCTCTTGCGTCTTGCGGTTCGGGTAGTACTTGAGCATGAATTTCTCACACACCGCATTCCATGTGGTGAGAGAGTTGGCCGGGAGCGCCAAATACCATGACTTTGCTCGATCCTTGAGGGTGTACGGGAAGCACTTCATCTTCAAGTTATCCTCCGTGAGTCCCGAGAGTGGGAAAGTTTGCACCACCGTGCAAAACTCTCGGATGAACGTCAAAGCATCTTCATTGGGCAGCCCATGGTAGGATGGAAGCAACGCCATGTGGTGAGGTTTGAGCTCATGATTCCTGACCGCTTCCGTCAGGACAATCACCGAAGTGGTGGCCATGAATGTGGGGCGAGCAAAATCGCCCATGACTCTAGCTGCCATGGCTTCGGGCTCTGCAAATAACAAGACTAAGGAAAAGTCTTGAAAATCAATCTCCTCCTTCTCCTTCGCGGCTAAAATCGCTTTCCTTTGATGGATGTTGTCGAAGTAGGGCGCTAAACTCCTTTGAAGACTTCGGCGACCATGCATAAACAACACTCAACAAAAGGGTTAAACGCACCGAGTGGGAGAAACAAGAAAATCGAAGAAACACAAATAAAAATAAAAAATAAAACAAATAAAAATACTACACAATAAATCGCCTAAAGTTTTCCCCGGCAACGGCGCCAAAATTTGTTTCACTAAAAAGTGTTCGCAATAGAACGAAATCCTATCGTAGCACTAGCAAGTAAAACCCAATGTCGAATCTCGAAGGAAAACTTTGCAGGGCAATTAATTATGTAGTAAAACCTAATCTAGCCTAAAACTAAGAAAGCAAGTAAAGAATATTCTGGGGTTTTTGTTTTAAATCCTAGGCAAATAAAATAAATCAAAGCAATAAATAAAAGCAAGTAAATAACTAATCTAGAACTCAAGAAATAAATCTAAGTATTAAACTAAATAAAATGATTAATCTACCTAGGCAAGAATCGAAAAGAAAGCAATAAAGAAAGCAATGAAGAAAACAATAACTATGCTAGACATGTTCAATGAAATCTGGAAATTAAAAGGAAAATAGATCTAACTATGAAAACTTTGAAAAAACGAAAGATTTGAAAGCAAGAAAAACGAATCTAAACTAGAACTTGAAAATCGAACTAAGAACGAAATTAAACTAAGCAAATTAAACGAAACAATTAAGAAAACGAATCTATAACTAAAGCAAGCAATTAAAAACAAGTACGAAAGCAATAAAAGAACTTACGAAAGTAGAGACGAAGAACGAAGAACTTGAATTAAATAAAGCGTCTTGAATTAAATTGCACGAACTAAGAATCTGGATTCGAACAAAGTAAAACTAATCTAAAGTGTTTAAGTGCTGAAAACTAAAGCTAAAATATGCTAAAAGATGTCTCTAATTCGTGGAGATAATATATATACTAGGTAAAAACCTAGATATAAAAGGAAAGGAATTGCCGGCCGCCTTAGTTGGACGGCGTCCAACTTATACTGGACGGCGTCCAGTTCTTGAGTCTGCACAAATTCGGCTTAAACGCTGGACGCGATGTTGGACGTCATTTTGGACGGCGTCCAGATGTTGGACGGCGTCCAGATTGGGTTTGGACGGCGTCCAGATCCTGGATCTGGTCACTTTGCGCATCTTTCTTGTTTTGGCCGTATCTTCCTCGTCCGAACTCCAAATTGACCTCCGTTTTCGCCTACGTGCTCCTATCGAACCCCTCTTCGATATAATGCTTCTTTCTTCTTGTTTTCTTCTCATTTTAGCCCTTTTCATCCTACAATACCAAAGACTCCAAAACAACCAAATCATAGCCACAAACAACGAAAACACACGAAAACTAAGGGAAAACGGACACGAAAAGACAACGAAAAACCTAACATCTAGACACCAATCAGCTGTGTCGGAAGATCTTCACGTAGGCTGAGCTCGCGGAGCCCAAACCGATCATAGTCAATGTGCCAGCAATGGAACAGTTCCCTCTACCACTTCTGCCAAATTCAAGAGTCCCAGATCGAAGGATAATTGAGGAGGAAGTGGATGAAGCTTTTTTCATTGAGAACAGTCACAGGAAGAGCAAAGAGAACGTGAAGACGATGGAAGTGAAGGGTTTGTCTGCTAACTTCAGCGAGGAAGAGGAGGAGAAGGCTGTAGATGAATCCTAAATTATCATAATTTGTGAACTGCTCGTTCATGAATATATCTTTATTTTTCTGTCAAACTGTGTCATTTACAAGCTTTGTGAATGATTTATTTTCATGCTACAAACTCACATATTAACAGAAGAAAAAGGGAAAGGAACTTTAAAAAAAATGATCAAGTCTGCAAAGGAAGCAGTCGCTTGAAGTTCTTTTCACGGTTAAAGTTTATTTGGGTTTTGGCATCATCAAAAAGGGGGAAATTGTTGGGAATTGTTAAGGATATAACATGTTAAGGGAGAACTCATATGGGACGCTTTGAAATTAATGTTTGTTTTGATTTGATCCCAAAACCCCTAAGTGTCTTATTCCCAAGCGACCCTAATTGAGGTAGAATAGGTTAGAATTTTTAATTGATGTAGAATAGGTTAGAATTTTTGTAAGCCTATACTGTTAGGATGACTCTTTATTTTGCTTTAGTCGCTTAGGTTTTAGACTGCAGAAATTTCAAGTGAAAGCCACTCGCTTGAGTGTGTTTTCCAAGCGAATCAAGTCTAGCGAGCCGAAGCGAAGCGTGCCAAAGAATAGTGAAGCGAGGCGAGCGCTACAGTAGAATCGTAGCGAGTCTACTAAAGCGAAGCGAAGCGAGCGCTACAGCAAAAGTCAAAGCGGGTCAAAGGTTCACTTAAGTTATACTCGGGAATTTTATTTCCAAAGTATACGCTACAAGTATGACCCGAAGCGACTCATTTGAAGCGGACGCTCCAATTTTAAAGCGAAGCGAGCCCCCACCTAACAGATTGCGACAGCACAATTCCCGCTCCAATTTGAATTACGAGTTCAAACTCCAGTCAAGAGGAGATCGACGCAATTAATTGCGTATCTCTACGTGTCGAATGAAGAGAGGAGCAACAGAGTTGACTGCCAGGCCGACAAGGGCGCCGCAACAGTACTGGATCACTCCAGTTACTGTTACACTTGGAACTTAGCCGTTTTCGGCAAAGTGACAAAACTGCGCGTCTGAAAAGCAGCAGGCTTGTGCAAGTACTGTCGAGAGGAGGAGGGACAAAGCCATGCCCAACCCTCCGCCTATAAATAGTGAAGGATCAAGACGGAGAAGAGAGAACACTACTTGAGCATTCAGCGCCTACTGCAAACAAACACTCCCAGCTTTTAGCATTCTTCGAGTCTTTGTTTCAAGTGTTCTCCGAGTTTCAGTTCCATCGAAACTCATCTCCGCAACCTTCACACTTAGAAATCTAAGCCCATTCCATATCCAAGCTTAGAGAAGAACTCTAGCCTACTTTGCACTCGTTGTAAAGAGTTTATCATTAGTGTGTTCGTCGAAAAACCAAAACCCTAACCCTAAGTTCTGTCCGTTAGGTTTTGTGTTCGTCGAGAGGTTGTTTCGATCCAAGGCTCTACTTTCCTCGATAGTAGAAGCCTCGATCATAGAGTCTAGATCTAAGCTAGCACAGTCCTCGATTGTGTGAAGCTCGATCAAAGCTAGGTTAGAGTGGAGAGCCTGTAATCTCCCAGTTTCGGACTGAAGCGAGTGAAGCTTAAGTCCAGTCTAGGTTTTGTGGTGAACCCGTAATCACCCAGTTGCTGTCGTCAGATCCAAGCAAGTGAAGCTCGATCTTGACTTTGGTTTTTGAGGAGCCTGCAAGTCCTCAAGGTTCTTGAGTGAAGAGAATCAGTTGCCTTGTGCAACAAAGTGGACGTAGGTGTTTTATCACCGAACCACTCTAAATCTCCGTGTCGTATCTCTAAACCCTAATCTCTCTATTTGTTTACTATATTGATTATTCATTTGCACAAGCATCGTAAACAAACTTAATCTGTATTTTCAAATACTTATGAAAGATTAGCTCACCAAATTCCGCATCTCGAGTAAAGCCTCACTCTTGATCAAGCACTCGCTTAGGTCAAGCGATTTGCTAACACTGTAGATCTAGCTCTCGGCTAGGTCTTAGTATCTGTAGCGAGCGCTTTACTTGTCACTCTGAGTTATTGGAAAGAGAAGTTGAAAAACATCAAAACACGTATTCACCCCCCCTCCCCCCCCCCCCCTAACAAACCGGGACCAACATATTCCCTTGTTGTGCTTTATGAAACAACCAAGTATTTGAAGGATTCTAAATAGACATATCCTCCATCTCATTTATTTAGAGATAACTTATTTGTGGCACCAAAATCAAGACAAAAAATAACAATAGTGAATAAAATAGTATAAATGGATTTTAACCGGTTAAAATTTTACCACTTATAGTAATATTCTTATAGCAATAGGGCAGACAAAATAGAAATTATATGTAGATGAATAGGGCGAAGGAACTATAAAGCGGGAAATACACAAATTCCCAGAAGTTTCGCAAGTGTCTACTCTAAAATTGAATTTCTTTTCAAGAGAACGACGTGGTTTTCAAAAAAGAGGTAAAGAAGTTGCCGTCAAAATGTAACAAAGGGTTGGAGATTAAAGAAATAGGGAAAACAAGGGGCAAAATATTTGATTGTGACTGCTGTTGGAGAAAATCAGGCAACATCATCTTCATAAACAAAACATATTGATGTTAAACCAAAATTTATTTTAATATATCCCCTTTAATTCTTTATAGACGTTACATTTCTTTTAAGGCACGAGAATTAAGAAATTGTGGATTTATGTGTTGAAGTGAAGAGTGCTTGTACAAAAAGTATATTTTCTTAAGTAATTTTTTTACCAAATAAGGAGTAACGTCTTTCACAAGACGTACCAAAAAGGAAAACGTAACGTAAAGGGACAGAGGGCGTATAATGTAACATTTTAATAATCAGTTTATAAAAATATTAAGGCATAACAATAGGATCAAATCAGACCATATCACTTATGGGTCAAGTAACATAATACTCCATACATTCTACAGATAACATCACAAACATCACGTTTCCTTAATCGGATTGTTTCATAAGTTATGTCATGTTTCTATATTTACAAAAAGTTAACTTTTCAAAAAGTGTGGATCTACTACCTTTTCACACTTTACAGAATCTTCTTAATTGTCGTTTCAAAAATAAAATAAGGGTAGAACAGACTAGGGTTGTCGATTCAAGTTCTCGAATCCTGATGTCGGAAAATTGGCATGCAATTTACATGACCATTAATACACTTCTTGAACATATAGCTTTGACTCGCCCACCCTCAAGCAAGTTAGCAAGTAGTGGTTACTAACAAAAACATTCAATTGTGATTATGGAGTTGCTGCCATCGTTCCCACAGAGGTAAGTATATAGACGCCTTGTAATTTCAAGCAAGATGGAAATCAAAACCTCGGTATGAAAGGAACACCAACAAGTCTAACGCACTTAAACGAAAAAGGTGCAACTCCGCAGGTTTGGAAAAGGAGATATAGTGCTCAAAAGAGCGGGTACTCTTAAACCCAACGTGTTGTGACAAATAACACGTCCCACATCTGAAATATAAGGTGGACGGACCTTATATATAAAGGAGAATACCACTACATGAGTATGAGGCTTTTTGGGTAGGAGCCCAATAGCCAAACCGTGCGGGCTTAAGCCCAAGCGGATAATATCATACTAATGTGGTTCAGTAGCTCGTATGACAGTCCACAACACAACGGAAATACATGACATTAATTAACTGGGAATGACCATACGCGGTCACTAATATATCTAATGTTGGAGCTTAAGAAATAGCGATCAAAGGCTACTACGCTAAGGCGCCTAACCTGGCCATGAAGCATTTCTAATTCGGAAAAATATTTTGTGTAAATTTAAGGGCACTTTTGTCCCTAAAAAAATGATTAGAGGCAACTTTGCTACGTGTATTCAATCAATGAAAAGTCGTTAGTATATTTTAATTTTAATTATAGAAATCTTTTTCAACATGCCCTACCCTAATGAGTGACAAGCCCCTTTATGCTTATTTTTTTTTTTAACTCGTTTGGAGTTTGTTTTTATAAATTCAATGTTTTTGTTTTTAGTGTCTGGGAGTACGCAGTTTGGACAATGGTTGCATGATATAACATGACGATTATGGAGGTATTCAGGCAAGAAGGAAGGACGTGGTAAACAGAAGGTACACCGACGAAGGTACACTGGCACTGGCAGTCCGCAAGCCAAAGCCTTGAACGGTAGGCCGAACCTAATTAAACACATAAATTGAAACAAGATACAGCACTATTACATGTGACGCAACACAATCAATCACTATAATGAGCTAAGATGTCACATTTTTTCCTTAGAAAAGGCGAATTCAATTAAATCTTATATTGTTGCAGCTCTTGCATTGCTTTCAACTAATTGTCACTTTTGGAAATTTTAAATTAGCTTAAAAGCAAGAAAGGGAAAGGACACTCCCTCATGGGCCCCACTGTGATGGAAGAAAGACTATATCGCTTGCAGATTCCGATACGGCAAGAAGAAATACTACAACATTTCGTCATCTAATTGTTTTTAATAATAATTATTTTTAATGTTATTAGTATATTATTATAAATATCAATACACTTGAAGATAAATAAAAAAAATATAAGTTGAATATAAATTGAAATATATTCGGAATTAATATTCTAATGATTTATTTTAATTGTAAGGGCAAAATAGGCAAATCAAATTTTATAAACAAGACACTTTTTATAATATATATATAGTATAGATAATAATAATAATAATAATAATAATAATAATAATAATAATAATAATAATAATAATTATTATTATTATTATTAATTTGTTAAAGAATCAAATCGTTGATTATGTATATACTTAGTTAATATTTTAATGATAACTAGTGGATGCTTTATCATCGCAGTTGGAACTTGGAATCTTTACACCTCTTCCATTTATTCCCATTTATTCCTAGAAGTATCCATCGATAAACATTTTTGGATTCAGAGCATTACATGAAATATGTTTGTATAAAATTAATTAACAATTTTCATCTTTAGTAACTACTACATGAACCTTCTACAATGTGTAGGATATTTTATTCACTCTTGCAGTTAGAGCACACTCCTGATTTGTTCATGTTTGCCAACTACATTATCCATTATTACTCAATCAACATTAATGACACGAACACCCTCGATAATATCACTCCGGTCCCCTATACTTGACTCATTTGCTTTTTGCTTTTTCGGCACGCATTTCCACCGAGATGTAGTACGGGTTTTACGATATAATTTTGAAATATTATTTCTTTTACGGGATACTACGAGTGCAAATGAGTCAAGTATAGGGGACCGGAGTGGTATAATTTATAGGGAGGAGGCCCAACAAGTACACACTTTTAATAAGGGTGGAGTTGATATCAGTTGGATTTGAATACAAGATTTCAACGTTAGAAAAGCTCTGATATCTTCAATAAAAATAAAAATAAAAAAAAAAAAAAAAAAAAAAAAAGCTCTTTATACCATAATAGAATTTTTTCTCTCAAATCAAGAAAATGTTGGAGATATTGCGTTGGATACAATAAACTTGTTGGGGTGAAATAATATTCAAACAAAGTAAGATGAAATTAGATCACAACGGAAATGACGTACTAAGATTACAAACTAAAACAAAAAATACATAAGATCCTCCTTCCGCAAGACTAAATGCGTTGCGATAGTGCTTTCGGTTCCGGCGATTGTTCCAAAAGGTTAAACGGCTTCGTCTTAAAGGTTGCAACACCACAAGACCTTGGTGCTCTAGCGAACTAGAATGAGATGAGGACTGAACTCGTGAAAGAAACAGACTTTTTGCATGAAAATGAATGAATGCTCACTCAATAATCCTAAGTATAGGAACCTACAACTTACTTTCTTGGCCCAAAAGGAAAGTTAATTGAGGCCCAAGGCTAGGCACAAGCGCAAGGGTTCATCTTTTACCCACTTAGCTCACTTATACTTAATTCATTTGTCTATTTATTTTAAAACAAGATTAAGGACTGCTAATTATTCGATGTGGGACAACAACACTTCATAATTCAATAAAGTCATTCCACCAACACTACACTTCGATATATTATATCTCGCTCACCATATATTGGAATTGATCATATAAATATAATACATTAATCTAATCATCAAGAAGATTTATGTTACAATATTTAATTTCACGAACGAATTAAATATACATTCTATATTATTAATTAAAGCCAATAATATCCCATTGAAATTGCATGTTAAAGTAATGTTGTATCTTGAAAATCTCATCGATATTGCTTACTGCTCTTGGTTCTATATATGCCCTCCGCACCGTCTGTCCCGCTTTCGATTCGTATCATAAATAATTTATTTCATTGTTTATATAATGTTTTTATAAAGTAAAAATTAGTAAACTTTGTGGATCATATTTAATATTAACGACAAAAAATAGTTATAAATCAGTCCTATTTTATATATCAATATATAAAAAAATAGTCTAAAAATAGTTATAGATCAAAATTAATTTGATCGGTGAATAATGGAAGAGGACGATTTTATGGGATATTTTCTCATTCACTCTCCTTATATTTGAGATACACATATATCTTTAGTAGAGAAGAGATTTGCGTAGATTTGTTTTTAGAAGGAACCCTAACCCTAGCTGCATATGTATATATTAGTGTTAGGGGTTTTCACTGGATGTAACCATTATTCAGATTTCAATATTATTCTTCTGCTCTGCTTTTCTTTGCCATTCTCATCATGGTATCGGAGCAGGTTCGAACCCTGTGTTATTAAGCTTCCGCACATTTTTTTTTAATTCCTCTTTCTGACTGCATCAATGGCGAAAGATGGTGTGACAGCGTTAAAGCTGGAGCCTCCATAGATGTAATGTCCCAATATTACATTAGCTCGTCCGATAACCCGAGCTCCGATAACCCGAGCCATATTTTCGTTACTTATCTCCTTAGTGATGGAAACTATGGAGATTGGTCTGAGGAGATAAGCAATTGTCTCTTCGAAAAGAACAAGTACATATACGTTGATGGGTCCTTGTGTGAGCCCAAAGAGGGCTCGTCGGATTTGCCATTGTGGAGGCGATGCAACGCAATGGATTCGGGAAGGAGAGCGCACTGAGGGCGTACGATTTGAAAAGGAGCCTCACCCTCACTCGCCAAGACAAGATGTTTGTCTCTGCATATTACACCAAATTGAAGAGGATATGAGACGATATTGACGCTGCAACTGAGGTACCGAAGTGTACTTGTGGAAAGTGCACTTGTGGTGTATCCTAACTCGTGCTCGAGGAGGTTGATAAGGAGAGGATCTACGAGTTTCTCATGGGTCTCGACGATAGTTTTAACACCGTGAAATCTCAAATCCTTAGCACAAAACCGTTGCCAAGTCTCGGGGCAACCTACCACTGGGTATCAGAAGATGAACAACAACGCTTAATCTCGGCTTCATGAAGACAGAACGTTGATGGTGCTGCTTTCCAGATCCAGCTGTTTCACCAAAAAGTGTTCGCAATAGACGAAATCTATCGTAGCACTAGCAAGTAAAACCTAAGTATCGAATCTCAAGGAAAACTTAGCAGGGCAATTAATCATGTAGTAAAGACAACCTAAACTAAGAAAGCGATTAAAAGATATTTTTGGGTTTTGGGTTTTAAAATCCTAGGCAATAAAATAAATCAAAGCAATAATCAAAGCAAATAAATAAAAGCAAGTAAATAACTAATCTAGAACGCAAGAAATAAATCTAAGAATTAAACTAGAATAAAGCAATAAATCTACCTAGGCAAGAATCGAAAAGAAAGCAATAAAGGAAGCAACGAAGAAAACGAAAACGAATCTAAACATAATTAAACTAAATTTGAAAATCTGGAAATTAAATAAATAAATCTAACTCTAAGAACTTTGAAAAATGAAGGAATTGAAAACTTAAGACGAATCTAAACTAGAACTTGAAAACCGAACGAACGAAATTAAACTAAGGAATTTAAACAAAGCAATTAAGAAATTAAATCTAAAACGAAAGAACTCAAGTAAAGCAATTAAATAAAAGTAATAAAGAACTTACGAGAATTAAACGAAGAACGAAGAACTTGAATTAAACGAAGAAGTCTTGAATTAAATTGCAACGAACTAAGAATTCGGATCCGAACAATAAAAAACTAATCTGGAGTATTTGAATGCTGAAAACTAAAGCTAAATAATGATAAAAGTGTTCTAGAATTCGTGCACAAGGGATAATATTTATAATAGGTATGAAAACCTAATTATATAAGGAAACTACAGCTGGCCGGAACGTTGGATGGTCGTCCAACGTACGTTGGACGCTCGTCCAACGTAGCACTCGCACTCCTCTTCTTTTCTTCTCTGGACGCTCGTCCAAGGTAAGTGCCGCGCTCGTCCAGCGTACTCTGGACGGCTGTCCAGTGCTTTGGACGGTCGTCCAATGCACGCCCCGTGCTCGATTCTTCCTCAATTTCTCGCCTTTTTCGACCCGTTTCCGTCCATTCCTTCTACCTAATGATCCTACAAGAACCAAACTCCAAACAACCGAATCATAGCAAAAGACATACGAAAAAGACACAAAACGGACTCGAAAACGGACTCGAAAACATGACAAAAATCCTAACATCTAAACACCAATCACCAGCGTCAAGGTGGCCAAGAACACAAGGACTCGAGTCGAATCAATAACAAAAATCCTCCCCAATGCGCACACAATGCGCACACTGCAGAAAATTATGGCACACTATCGAGAATTGCTATGAGATTGTTGGGTACCCGGAATCGAAGAAAGGAGGAAGCAAGGTTGGGAAGTAGAAGGAGAAGCACAGGGCTTCTCATGTCGAGTTGAGACCCATGAGTGAGAAGAGTCTTCTATCCAAGTTCACGCCTGAACAAGTGGCACAACTACGAGATCTCCTCAATAGCAGCAACATGAATGTGAGCGAAGCACCTGTAGATCCTTCAGTTAACATGGCTGGTAAGGCCCCTCTCAATTCTCCTTCGATTATAGATTCCGGAGCCTCGGAGCACATCACCCATGATCAAGGTAACATAAGTTTTTTTATGAAACGAAAGGCCAAGATTCTGGAAAATCCCGAATGGAGATAGGGTCCCAGTTCGGAGTGTCGGCAATGTGAAACTGTCTAACGGGCTGAACATTGAGGGCGTTTTACATGTCCCGGATTTCAAGTGCAACCTTCTCTCCTTTAGCAGACTCACGGAGGATCTAAACTATGCACTAACCTTCTACCCTGATTTTTGTACTATACAATACTTAGCTTTGAGGAGCTCGATTGGAGTGGGTAAGCAGTGTGGTGGTCTATATCTCTTGGAGCCCGTTGTTAAGGAGAGGAAGGCTTTCGCTACTTCTTGGATCTGGAGGTTTAGCATAGGAGGTTAGGGCATGCTTCAAAGGGTAAGTTGCAAAATATTAGTTTATCAAGAAAAGTTGTTGATGATTTTTGTGAACCTTGCATTAGAGCAAAACAAACAAGACTACCTTTCTCTTTGAGTTCTATTAAATCTAATGCCTTTTTTGATTTAATTCATTGCAACATATTGGGTGGATATAGAACTGCTTCGTTAACTGGTACATATTGCTTCCTTACTATCGTGGATGACTATAGTTGGGGAATTTAGATTTATTTGATGAGATTTAAATCTAAAGTGTGCAAGTACATGCAATTGTTTTGTAATATGGCCAAAACCTAGTTTAACAAGGTGGTGAAGAAAGTTAGAACGGATAATTGGGGGGAGGGGGGGAGGGATTTCAATATCATGAAATGATGAATTATTATGTTGAGCATGGTATCATTATCTTGAAACCTCTTGCATCCATCCACCACAACAAAACGGGGTGGTAGAGCGTAGGCATAAACACATTTTGATACAGCTAGGGCTTTACGTTTTCAAGCCAATCTTCCTATTATGTTTTGGGGAGAGTGTATCCTCACAGCAGCCTTCATCATAAATAGGTTACCTTCTAAGGTCATACAAGGGATTACCCCTTACGAGAGAATATTCAATAAGAAGCCTAATTATGAGCACATGAGGGTTTTTGGTTGCCTCGTGTACACAAAAAACACAGGAAAGATTGGGGATAAGTTCGAAGAAAGGGGGAGGTCTGGAATTTTCTTGGGGTATCCTCATGGGAAGAAAGGCTACAAGGTGTATGAATATAAAGAGTAGGAAAGTCATTGTATCTCATGACATTAAGTTTTTTAAAACATCTTTCTGTAAGCGTCCGCCATGGATGAGGTCCGAGCCAGACGCAACGCGGAAATTAGTATTACGAATGAAGGTGATGAAGGTGTGCTGGACCTTGATCGTTGGAGTGAAGAGAGAGGAGACGGGTTTGAAAGCGAGAATAATGAGCATAGGGCAGTTGAGAATTAGGGCACCCCGCGAAGCACTAGAGACCGACGACAGCCTACTCACTTGCAAGAGTACGAGGTCGAATTACCTCAATCTATAGACCACACACTCTCCATATCCAACTCAGGCTCATCAACGGTACATCATAATGCTCATTATGTATCTTATAATAAATACTCTACTAATCACAAGTGCTTCTTGGCAGCCATCAACAATCATGATGAGCCCAAAATTTTCTCTCAAGCATTCAAGATACCTCAATGGCGAGAGGCCATGAAGAAGGAAATTGAATCCTTAGAAACGAATGGAACTTGGTCTTTAGTTCCATTACCACTGGGAAAACGGGTGATCAATTCGAAGTGGGTCTATAAAGTGAAATATAAACCCACCGGAGAAGTTGAACGATACAAGACGCGTCTTGTGGTGAAGGGATTTACCCAGATTGAGGGTATCGATTTCCATGAGACTTTCACACTTGTTGCAAAGCTCGTTACTGTGAGAAGTCTGTTGGTGGTAGCAGTCAAAAGAAACTGGTTGATACACCAATTGGATGTAAACAACGCATTCCTTCATGGCGATTTGAAGGAGAGTGTGTATATAAAGGTCCCACAAGGCTTTGCCAAGAATGGCGACACACGAGTCTGTAAGTTGCAAAAATCCCTCTACGGTTTGCGTCAGGCCTCGTGAAATTGGTATCATAAATTCACAAGGGCTATCATCCACGTTGGGTTCCGATAGTCCCATGTCGATCACTCGCTCTTCATCTTCAAGCGAGGGCACTCATTCGTTGTTGCGCTGATCTATGTCGACGATGTTCTACTTGCTGGAAATGATGGTGCAAAAATACAAGATGTTAAACATTATCTTGACTGTGAGTTCAACATCGAGGATCTAGGCCTATTAAAATATTTTCTGGGTATCGAAGTAGCTCAAAATGCTGACGGGATGGTGTTGAGCCAGCGTAAGTACACACTCGACATCTTAAAGGATTGTGGGATGGAGGGATGTCGCACTAGTTCCTTTCCCATGGAGCAAAACTCTCGTTATGATATCGACGAGAAGGGTGATGCCGTAGATACGTCGGAATATCGACGTTTGATTGGAAGATTGCTCTACCTTACTATAACTAGGCCGTTCATTGTGTATGCTACAAATGTCTTAACCCAATTTATGTCCTCCCCACATGAATGTCACATGAATAGTTATATATCTTAAGGGATCGGCCGGCCAAGGCCTTTTCTTACCTTCAAGTGGGGACTACTCTCTCGAAGCTTACTGTGATTCCGATGGGGAGGGAGGTCCTATGACGCGCCATTCTCGCACTGGATATTTCATCTCTGTCGGAGGTGCGCCAATCTATCGGAGAACGAAGAAACAATCGGTTGTTTCACGCTCATCTGCCGAGGTTGAGTACCGTGCTATGGCTACAACGGTTAGAGAAATCTTGTGGCTGCGCTGGCTGATGCACGAATTGGGAGCTCATCAGGAGCTTGGTACGCCTCTTTACTGTGATAATCAAGCAACACAACATATTGCGAAGAGCCCGGTCTTTCACGAGAGAACGAAGCATGTTGAAATGGATTGCTACTTCGTTTATGAGCGTGTAGAGTCGAAGGAGATCGAGCCACAAAAGATTAGTATGTCTGAATAAGTTGCCGATGTATTCACCAAAGGACTAGGGTCTGAACATATCAAGTATTTGATCGTCAAGTTGGGGATTCGGGATCTTCATCTTCCAACTTGAGGGGGAGTAATGGAAAAGGACAATTTTATGGGATATTTTCTCTTTCACTTTCCTTATATTTGGGATACACTTATATCTTTAGTAGAGAAAAGATTTTTGTGGATTTGTTTTTAGAAGGAACCCTAACCCTAGCTGCATATGTATATATTAGTGTTAGGGGTTTTCACTGGATGTAATTCAGATTTCAATATTATTCTTCTGCTATGCTTTTCTTCGCCATTCTCATCAATGAACCATTGAAATTAATTATACAACATCCCAAATCATGATACATTAATTTTGATGAAACAAAATCAATATTTCGTATACACTGGGTACACAATATTTGGTACAAAGAATTTCATATGTTCATTGTTACACAGGTGCGGTTAAAATTTCTTTTTTATGTGTTTTAGTAAGTTTTGTTTTTTTAATACAAAACTTACAAATATAATTCTTCCTCCAGCTCAAGATTACTGACCACTTTCTTTTTGGCATGAGATTTAAGACGAGAGTGTTTAGTGTTTAAGTGTGTTGTTTAGGGATATAATTTATATATGCATATTAGAATTTTAAAAAATAATAATATTATTGGTTATTTTTTGTGGTTAATTAATTAATTGAATTACTGATATGATTAATTTTTTTTCGTTCAATATAATCTAATTATTTCATGAAGACAAAACCACACTACACACTATAACTATGAAATTTTACTACATTCTTTTTAAAAAAAAAACATGGGCCAATTTTTTTTGAAAATGGACTTCTCTCCAATTAAACACGTGTGAAAGTAATTTACACATGGGTATGAACTCCCGATCAAATCAACAAAAATTCAGAGGAAAATTAAAAGGCCTTCTTCCTCAACAGTGGACGATGGTGGCGATGGCCGATAATCTACAATTCTGGAGCTTGCTTGACGATTGGGGCAGCGAAAAGCGTCCACGGCCGCACCGGCCACTCTGTCGCTCGATGAGGGGTTGCCCAACGAAAGGGGGGATGGTCATCCCCATTACCGTGAGGCGGCGACGACGTAAGTTCCGGATTCGGGGGATTCACACATGCCCCTCTAGGGGAAGCGGCTCCTCCAAGTCAGTTCTGGTGCCACCGTCAGTGGTGAGCGGAGAGTGCCGTATCACCCAGATAGTATAAGCAGCAAGATCCGATAATGAAAGCGAGGAGGGCTTGGGCTCTCGTCGGTGCCGAAAGCCTGGGAAATTGGAAGGTCACACTGACAGATAACACGTCAACTCTGCCATACTAGTCTATTGACGGGATCGATCTCGCGGCATGAGAGCCTCCCGCGACGACGATTTGCTGGGATGGGTGGGCTGCTAGTGGAGATCCACGCTGACGGGGGATAGGGGCTCTCATATATGTGCGATGGGGAATCCATGGAGACAGCAAAATTGAGAGCGACGAGAAGAGATGAGAAGAAATTAGGGCTTCTGCTATGGAGATGATGAACAAATAGGTAAATTGGGTGTAAAGTAATTGTTTCTCATTTTATTTGGTGCGTGCCGATTAAATTTGATGTATGTTTCTTCGTCTAGTGTTCAAATAACTATACTCCGGCCAGTGCGATGCTCTTCTCCGGTTGCTCCTTCCACCACTTTAAAATAATATAAAATATAAGAATTGAATTTATTTTTATAATCCTATAATCAATAAGATCAATTGCATAATAAATTTCTTAATTATTATAAATAAAAAAAACATGTATAGTCATAGTTAATATAGTAATTGAAATCCAAAGATTTAAACAAATCCCCAATAATTCCATAATATATATATATATATATATATATATATATATATATATATATATATATGGAGTGGTTCTGGTGAAAACTAAATATTTCGTGCAAACTGCAAACCATGCATTTTTATGCATAACATGTTGCATAAAATAAAATATTATTTAATGCATTTTTATTAATTAAAATATATATATTTTTTATGCAACGTGTTATGCATAAAAATGCATCACGCTATGCATAGAAATGCATGGTTTGCAGTTTGCACCAAATATTTAGTTTTCATATGATCCACTACCTATATATATATAGGTAGTGGTCTAAACCTAAATAGTATAGGCACCAGTGTGAACTCAAAAAAAGACAGCCATCCTCTCCTCTTCTCTCCTCTCTTTCCCCAGTTCTCTTTCCTCCTTGCCACTTGGCAAATATTTATTGGTGGAATAAATACATCAAAATAAATCTTATTTTCAAAATAATGTAGATAAATATTTATTTAAAAAAATTAAAAATTATACCATAAATTATGATTTTCAATTCTCTACAAATAGACACCAATATTGTTATACTTTGAATCACAAAAAAATTAAAAAAAAAATAATAAAAAATCTCATCTCATTTTCTATTATTTGATATTTTGATTTTGTATTTCAAACAATTGTAATTTTGTATTTTAACAAATATTTATAATTTACTTTTATTTTCTTTAATGCCACGTGTTAAATTCTCTCCTATTTATTCCGGTTTTCTTTTATGTAATTTTTATTTAACTTAGTGGTCTAAAACAACAAGATATCGGCCAAAGTTTAATGGGCCCGAAAATAGAATAAAAATAAAATAAATATACCATACATTGGGTGACACAATATTTATAAGTCACTTAAAAAAAATAATGAAAAACCTAATTGTTTATATATGTAAATTTCATAAACAAAATATAATTTACGATTTTCACTTAAATCAAGACATGACTTTATGTTTCTTTTTCTTATTCACATTTGCAAAATAGTCTCTTTTTTAAAGGTTCATTATTTTTTAGGATTCAATTTTTTTTTTTTGTAGGGTTTAGTTTTTTTGATTTAGTAACTCACGTTGACGCATCAGGCGGGACGACAAATGTTGTATATAAGGAAGTGTTCCGAAATGTATAACATATTGTGTTGTTGTAGTGCACTAACATTATATTTGTCTGCTCTTTGTGTGTATGTTTACGTTCCGTTTCGCTGCTCTTATCAAATATTCGTAACTCACATTGTAGCGCATCGCGCGTGGGCGAGTACTAGTATTGTATAATAATATATCCAAATAAAATTAAATTGACAAAATTATTATAAATAGATCAAATAACCATTATAGGTAATCAATTAATCACATTATATGCTAAAAAAAAAAAAGAAAAAAAAAGGTCTTTTCCACACCGGACCACCGTTGCTGAAAAGGCCACTACGCCAACGGACATGGTGGCCTTTCCGGGGACAGTGGTTCGGCATGGTGGAGAAGACCAATATTTTAATTTACTGCATTTTTTTAATGTTTTTTGTTGGTCGATCTGCTTAAAAAAGCTTGTCGGGAACCCCTCCACGTTGTCATAGAACATATCTGGCGGGGTGGGTTTTCTGCATTTTTATTCCGGCATGTACGTCACCATTTATTTTCCACTAACATTATGACAATATGTGCCGTTCGTTGGAGTTGCTTTGGTATTTTCGAACGTCTCAGACGATCCAAACCTCTTCTCCGATTGTGGCTAAACGCTCGACGACTATGTGTGCATAGAATTACATGAAAAGGGAGAGGGCGTTAGAGGAAGGTAATGCGTTGGTCATTATCGATCGGAATAGAGACGGCTTGTCGAACGGGAGCGTGCGGGTGGAGAGGGCCAGGAGAGAGAGTGTGTGGAGGAGAGGGTGAGCGTGGGGTGGGGGTAGCTTAGTGGGGATTAGGGTTTAATAAGGGAGAAATTCTATTTTTTTATTGTTGTTTATTACGGCCCCGTTTGGTATGAAAGTTATGATAATTGGCCCGAATAAGAAAACAAGATAGTAGCCCGATTTTTGGAAATTAGCAATATATGCTCATTGTTTGGTATCATTGTTATGTTTTGCCCATGACATTATGTTAATCGTTTGGTATCCATATGATATGAAACATTACATTATTGAAATGTCTAAAATGCCCTCTACACCCTCATATAAACACATAACCCTAATTTTTACAAATCATTTTGCACCGTTTCAATTACAGAGGTATATGGCACCAACGCATTCCCGCGGCCGAAGGAATTTTCGAGAACGAGAAATCGTAATGGCTGCTCAACCATGTTAGGCTTATTAAAATCTCATGAATTACGCCGTCATCTCCATTATGGTTCTTCAATCTGCATTTTTAGTTTTGGCTGCTGTATATTGTTAAATCTTGGTGAAACGTGTAGGAAACAATGGAAACGGTTGTCGTCGTCAGAGGAACGATGCGAAACCGAGGCGTAGCTGGAACGCAGATGAGGAGGACGTGCTCTTGCAGTCGCTGAAGGAGCTCGACGCGAGTAGTTGGAAATCAGACAATGGCTTTCGTGCGAGCTACATTTACAAGTTGGAGGAGTTGATGAGGATTCGGTTCCCTCGGACTGACATTCGGGAAAACCCCCACATCATGTCCGAAATCGTGGCTTGTCACAGTTGGGTACTTGTACATCAATGTAGGTTCCGTTTAACGCCCCCAAACAACCCTGATCACATTAATTGTAGTGAATCAAATAGATGAATTACAGTAAAGTATGATTATCATTATGTAGTAGTAATCAAGAATAGTGTAAACGAATGCACGTACTTTAAACCACTTCCACCTTGAATCGGAGCAATCTTCAAGTACAGGTTCGGGCTTCACCAACAACATCCCATGCAGCTTAAGTACAACCTTCAACACAATGTTTACGTACTTCAAAATTGTTTCGCCTGATCTTCAAAAGTCAAACCCAACAACCCTATTTTTTTGTGATGTGCTAGTACCCCTAAGAACAACGACACCTACTCATATACGGTGACATACTTGTTATCTCTAACTCCTACTACATCACATAAAAACAAGCACAGTCTACCAAAAGTATTCCTATCAACCCTCAAGTTCGACATGCAATCTGCATTCGACAGGTCAATTAGTCTCTCCAGATGTTTCATTTGTGAAGGCATTCGGTCAAGCATCGAGTAGGAAGGGGCATTGCCGTTTGCAGTGTTTAACCTAAAAGTGTACTCTAGGTTCTCGCAATTGTACGAGATCTATCGTAGACGAGTAAGCTAACCCAATTCGATCTCGTGGAAAACTTAGCAGGGCTTTTAAATTAAAAGTACTAACACGAAACAATAATTAAAAACATCCTAAACATTCTAATCAAAAGATTTTGATAATTTAATTAAGAATTAAAATTAAAGTAGTTAATCGAATAAACGTAGGGAGAATCAAGAATAAAGGGCTAGGATTCAGAATATCTTCCGTCAACAATCTTTCTCACGATCAATACACGCACTTATCCATTCATCATAAATTCTTAAGAGTTGTCAAACCAATAACTTTTGTATTCATAATCCGGTCATAACCATAACTCTCGTATTCAAGTTACACAAATTAATAAGAATTCAAAGAACAAACAAGCAATCGATTCATACGTTTTCGATTCAAAATCGATGTTGATTAAACTATGATCCAATACTAGAATTATCTCTCGATCTCAACTAGTATTTAAGAAATTCAAACGGTGATCAAGCGTTTAAACTAACAAGAACAATTCAATCAACAAGCATGTAGTAAATCATGATCTCAATTATTGACTTCCGAAATCTGAATCCTAGAAGAGAATTTAGCCACTCATCATCATCAAAACAACCAAGAACAAGATTCTCATAAAAAGAAAACTTACGTTCGATTCGAAAACGAATCTCAGTTCTAAATCCACAACTTCAAGTCTCAAACTTCCTCCAACTCCATAGCAGTTTTTTCCTATTCTAATATGCACTACCCAGTAGTTTTCAAACGTTCCCTGACTAATATCTCTCGAGTTCTAACTGAACTAAAAGATAAAAAACGGAATGAAATAAAGTAGTTTTTTCTACGCGCATCGATAGCGGAAATTACAGAGATCGCGGCAAGTGCGTTCTGGAAATTCACATCTTTCACTACAGCAATTGCGGCAAGTCCAGCGATCGCAGCAATTGCGTTCTGGAAATTCACATCTTTCTCTACAGCAATCGCGGCAAGTCCAGCGATCGCGGCAAATGTGTTATGGAAATTCTTCATTTCTTGCTCAACTTCTTCGTTTCTTCCCCTCGATTTTATCATCTCTCCTTTCTTTCACTTCTTCTCCTTCTTTCTCTCTAATTCTTGCATTTTCCCACGTACACCTATCAATCCACAAAAAACACCAACCTCAACATAAAACAAGACATTGAAAGATAAAAACGAGCATAAAGTAATAGAAACGAACTAGAATAACTAACATAAGACGACACAATTATAGACTAAACATGCAACTTTCAATCTCTTATGTGATCTCGAAGTCATTACAGTGGTTCCTACTATGATGTTCCTAAGATATAGAGTTATGATTTCCTCTATCAACTAATATAGTATTATTGAGTCCATGTTTGAATCCGCCATTACCAAACTGACAAACATGAAATCAAATAATTAAAATTGTGTATCCTAGTCAAATGGGTCATGAAAATACCAAATGCACTCAGAACTTGCACAACATTCAGAATTTGTGGGTACTAAGCAATGATAATGAGCAATTTTAGAGCAACAGAATCAGATTAACATACCAATTTCAAAACAAGGAAAAAAACTCGAACCAAACACAGAACCCAAGCCTCACAAATTCAACTGCTACTATCTCAGTACCCGTATAAACAAAACGAATAACAAAACTGATTAGATATGTGGGTTATGAGCAGTCTAAGGACAAATATCAACAACAGTCTATATTAGACCAAAGAAATTACAGTCGACTGAAAGAAACCAAGATCTAAGGACAAAACTACTTAAATATTCAACTGCTACTATATCAAACATGATTATACCTAGGGGTGGACCGGTACAGGATACCGTGTTTTTTACCCTATATTGATATTGATACTGATATTGATCGGTATCGCATTTTCGATACCGATACCGATACCGATACCGCAAGTACCGGTAAACTCGGTATTGATGAAAATGGATACCGATGTCGTGCCGATACCGCGGTATTACCGCGGTATCGATAACACCGAGGTACAGATCAAAAATGCCGAATTTTCTAGTAAATAATTAATAAAATAAGAATAATAGAATGCAAAACTAAAAACCCCTAACACAAAATGAAGAACTAAAAGTCACAAACAAACAACATAATCCATCAAAAATAAATTACTGTTGGTCCCGGGAAAGAGTAATTGGTGTATGGGGGGGGGGGGGGGGAATACACCAATAACCAACCGTTTTTGACTTTTGTAAAATCAGGTCGATCAAAGGTCGATTTTCAAGGTCGATCCTTATCAGAGACAGGTTGATCTATCAAGTTCGTATGGGAACAAGCTTGATTTATCAAACTGTGCTTATGCGGAAGTTGGTGGAGGTTGATTTACTCTTTGAAAAATCTTAAGGCTGAAAGTAGATAGCAGGTTGATGCTCTTCAGTTTGATAATAAAATGAAGGAGCAATAAATAGAGAGAGAGAGAGAGAGAGAGAGAGAGAGAGACCGCGATTTAGCGTGGTTCGGAGAAACCCTCCTACGTCCACGTCAGGTCGAATCGACCTGAGAATCCCTTTACTTTTGGATTCAACCTCTCTCTTATTTATACTGACTGAGTATCAGTTCTAGATACACTCTAACCTGAATATATCTAGATACGAGTTTTGGGTCGTGACCCTTACAACCTTTCGTACAGAAAATGTACAAACAACCTTTCGCTAATTACAGAGCTTGACTAAACTCTACAATGGCGAAGAACACAACCAAACTTTCTAACTTCGAACTACTCGGAGAAGAAGTTGTTGAACCAACGACAAGCAGCAGTGAACGCTTCGTCGTTGTGGCTTTTATCGGAATCGGAAACCTCTCTTCGTCAAGTGTTTGGGAAACTAATCGGATTTCGAACACTTGAATGGATATGAACTTGAGAGAGATTTT
The DNA here is from genome assembly GCA_029379335.1 of Thymus mandschuricus. Lineage (NCBI taxonomy): Eukaryota > Viridiplantae > Streptophyta > Magnoliopsida > Lamiales > Lamiaceae > Thymus > Thymus mandschuricus. The sequence goes on along the minus strand of CM057082.1, from coordinate 30,684,213 downwards.
GGGCAGAGATTTGGCGTTGATAGCTTGAGTTTCCCGTACTTGAATCCGATATGGCTTGAAGTATTTATAGGCAGTTTTGAAAAACTAGCCGTTGGAGTCAGGCTGACGTGGCACTAGCCGTTGGAAGCTGACTCACTTCTAGCCGTTGGGAAGATTCGTCCTTGCTGGCACACCACGTGGCAAGGTTCAGGTCGTGAAGCTCCATGAAGGCGGAGCATCGACCTTGATATTGAAATCCAGCACTTGAAATCTTCTAAGGCAGTGCAGGCTGGAAGCTTGATAGGGAAGGTCGATAGACAGGCAGATAAGCAAGCTCGATCCGAATGAGGCAGGCCGATAAACGACCTTTCTCTTACATGGTGGATCGGACTTTTATTAGAACAATAGAGAGTACCGACCTGCACTAACAGGTAGCAGGTCGATCTATCGGCCTTAACCCTAAACAAGTAAAATATGCCTAAGTGTGGTTTCGATAAACATCATCAAAATCAAACTGCAAGGGGTTCCCAACAATTTCCCCCTTTTTGATGATGTCGAAACCATATACTTTACAAATAATTCCTAAGATTTTAAAACAATGAAAGATCGATTAACCATTAAGGTTGATAAGGAATTATATGAAAGGCAGATAATAACATAATTAAAATAAAGCAGTAAAGGCAGATGCCTGGACAAAGAGATATTGTCGTCAGGTCGAAAGATGATTTTTGCTTCATTTAAGCTCGATAGCGAAATACATAGAGAATTTACAAGACAGGCTGAGAGCATAAATGAATAACAGACTACAAAATCATCTAACTACATCTGCTGCAGCTTGGCACGGGCTGCAATGCGCTCTTCCTGGATCTGCTCCCTCGACTTCGTCTTCATGCTTGCGTAAATTCCATCCCTGATTCGGCAATAGTCGGGATCGGAATTTGACACATTGACGTTCAGGCCGATGGCGGTCAGTGCGATGTATTGGTCGATTCGAGAGTAATCCAAGTACCCCTAATTACCAAGAAGCAAGGGCGTAAAATATTGCTTTGCTGGAGCCCTTAACATCGCACCGGCCTCAGCAGCTTTCTTCCGCAATTCACCAATGAAGTCTTGGTGGGGGAATTTGAGCATGTAGGCTGCATAGGCGTCGTCATCGTCTTCAGGAAGGGAGGGGTCATAGATCCAGTAGTGGAGGAGGATGAAGCAACTGTTGAGATCCCGCAGCAGGGCATTCTGGCGTTCATCAAGCCACGCCACGGCCTGTTGCTGGACTCCAGCCTCCAAAATGAGGGCGTGGGACGACTGGCTGATCCAGTCTATCTCGGCTTTCTTCCTCGCTTCAGCAGCCCGGCGCTCCGCAATGAAGCGTTTCTGCTCGATGGGATTCACGGCCTGCTCCGGCGTCGCACCAGCCAGATGCATGGCTTGAATCAGCTCGGCCTCCTTTGCCAATCGAGCTTTGGCGGCGGCGGCCTCAGCAGCAGCGGCAGCTGCTATGGGATCGGCCTTGGAGGAGGAGGCCTGGGGAGCAGGCTTCTTTTGAGGCGGAGGTGGAGGAGGAGGGGGAGGAGCCACGGAAGATGACAGAGGTTTGGATTTGGAGGTCCTCTTCTTCCTGGCAGCTGCGGCGGCGGCTCTTTCTTCTTCCCCCTTTTCGACATCATCAGAAAGGGTCCTGATGAGGGAAAGAAGAGTAGCATCCTCATCCTGTAATTTGCCAACGGCCTCCCTCAACTGCTGGTGTCCATTCAGCAAGCTGGTGAGAGTATCCAAGATGCCGTTGATCTGCGTGTTGGAGGCCGATGCCGAATTTGAAATTGATGTTGTAAGGTCGGTCACACGGTGATCGACCTTGGCCACGTCCACCTTCACATCTCCTACCAGATCGCGAGACGCCATGTTTAGTGCCTCGAGCTGGGCTGGCAGAAGCTTGTCGGTATATTCCTTCAGATGGTCGACAGCGAACTTCGTCACCCGCTCCCTGGCAGCATCATCGGCCTGGGTCCTGGCTTCCTTCAATATATCGACCCGGGCCTCCGCGATGGCTTGCTTAATCTGCTCCGGCACGCTGATTGCGAGAGACTCGAGCTTTGCAGAAAGAGTGTTGAACTCGGTCTCCGCATCGAACTTGGATGCATCGGGAGCAGAATCATCGGCAGTCAGAGCTTGATCACCACCTGCATTCCTTGGTGGTGATTGCTCCGGAGTTTGAATCGCGTCAAACTCATCTCCTACTTCTGTGGCGGAGTTGTAGAGAGCACGAGAGTGCGTGTAGAGAGGGCAAAGATCGATGCCCAGAATTTTGGCCTCGACCTTCATGCGGCGCAGTACAAGAGATTGAAAGTTTGAGGCCGCATCCTCCACGCTGAAGAAGCCAAACTCTTCCTCTAGCGCCAACTCCTCCACCTTCAGTTCTTCGAGGGAGGTGACTTGCAGCAAGGCCTCGAATACATAATAATAACTCGACTTACAAACCAGATAGAACTGGAGGCGAGTAGCAAGGTCGAGGGACTTGGGGAGTTGAGCTATCCCTGGCAACAGGTCGATCACCTTCAGCCTGGCCTCAGCCTTCATGGAGGCAACCTGGGAGTGAGCAGTAGATACAGGCTGCTCAGAGATGGGCTGGATCGGCAGCACGACATCTTCCTCCACGGGCACATGCCGGAAGGGGGAAGATTGAGAATCTTCAGCCGTGAGATCCTGGATCTCCACGGATCCAGCTCGTTGGACTTTGGGGGACCTCACAGGAGAGGAAACGACGTCCTGCGGGGGAGATGCAGGGCGATGCTGTGAGGTCGATGGCTCCATGGCGGAACGGACTGGAGATGGGGTCCGTTCGGCTGAAAGAGAAGGCGATGGGGAGGGTGATGGCTCCCTGTGAGGTGCAGGATCCTCGAACTCCACTGGGAGAATCCGGTGAAACGGCCTGACCGGATCAGTGGAGGCCGATTCCGTCCTCCGTGGAGGAGTCTTCTTCACAGGCGGAGTCTTCTTGACAGGGCGAGAGGGAACCAGGTCGACATCGGCCTTTCTCTTCTTTGGATTGGGTCGAGTTGGAATCCTCCAACCGACCTTGGATTCGCCGGTCTTGGTGAGGTGCGCCCTGACATGGTCTGGAGACCCATAGAATATCTGCGGCGCCACCCCAATCGCCATCTCCATTTGGTGGAGATCTTTTGGAATGAACAGAGGGGGGGAAGGAGGGCTCATTGGACCATTTCCTATTTTTGAAGAAGGAAATGATAATGCAAGTGGCCTTCGTCCCAAGGCGAATCGGCCTTTTCTCATTGTGAAGCTGCACCTTCACCACGGCCTCTCCCTCTGTCTCGCAGACGATCTGCCTGGCTTCTTCCCAGAGCAGGGAGACCATTAACTTGGCCCAACTAATGGGCAGGTCGAGGATCACGGCCGCCATTATCTGAAATTTCAATGGGGTGACCTGGTCGTGATTCCCGATGTGCCCTAAGAAGCACTTCTGCACGAAGTCCATCAAGAGTCGGTATTTGGGACGAAGCTCGTTCCTCTTGAAGGATATTGGCACGTACTGCCTTTGCTCAATCAGTACGCGGTCTGCAACCTGCTGCAGTTGATCTTGAGAAATTTTTAAAGCTGCATCGTTCCTCCTTCCCCAATACCGAATGCAGCCTTCACGGCATCAAGAACGTTGATGGTGATCATGGCCTTCTGGGTTCCGAGGGAGACGGTGTGGGAAGACACGGAACGCCCTCATTCCAGTTGTAGAAGAAGGCAGATACAATCTTGGGCAGACTCTTCGCCGGCTTGGTGGAAATAATTTGATGAAATGGAAAGCAGGTATCCACCAGAGCGAACATGGAGTCAAGGTCACGAAAACCGAAGTTTTCGCGCACCATATAGGGCTCAAATTTGATGCGAGCCTTCAAATAATCTTCGATCTCTGCCCACTGCATTTCCTTTCGACCAGAGGTTGATTTTCCTGCCATTGTTGTTTTTCCTGCAAGTTTTCGAGAAAGATTAGAAAAACAATGAAGAATGTGACAGAAAATTAAAACTTAATCGGTGAAAAGAGCACAAACCACGACTTGTGATTTGATACAGAGAGTGAGAAAGTAGAAAGCAAAGAACACGACGGCGGCAGATTTTGCAGAGAATGAGAATTAGGTTTTGCAGAGAACGAAGAAGGTAAGTAATGTTTTTGATAGAAAACTGCATGTCATATATAGATATCTCGAACGGTTGTGATTGTTTGAATTTGAAAAGGTTAAAGTTTTCAAATTACACCACGTCCGCACGATTAAGGCGCGTGGAATGTGAAACGGTTCACATCCGCACGTGAGATAAGGGAAACGTGCGAAATATGGTGCTTTTTCAGAAAAGAGGCGGGGAATTAAATGCAGCATAGGTCAATGTGTCAATATGTGACACTTGACTAGATGTGTTACAAAATTGGTAATCATTATTCCCTTTTTCCTTTTTATCTGCAACCTAACAGACCCTTAAATTATGTAAAGCATTGAGAAATAAATATCAATAATAAATGAAGAATTCAATGCGTATTAAAGAAGTTATAAGACAAAAGGGTGATACTGCCCTTTTGATTCTCCCTTCATAAATGTAGTTGCATTCAGGTTGATATCGGCCTGATAATATCGCCCTTGAGGCAGAGAACAGCCTGTCGAAATGATCGGCCTGGACTTGTGATCTCGGCCTGGCGAAATAAGACGGCCTGAATTTGTGGTATCGGTCTGGATAAACAAACGGCCTGGACATAGACTTTGGCCTTTTTGTTCCCCCTCAAATGATGGATCACTTAAAAGTGTTCCCCCTCAATTTGAGGAATACAGGTCGATCTGTTGAATAGTCAACGGCCTGTTGATAAAGAAACGGCCTGTTCATAAAGAAACGGCCTGTTGAGTCACGATCGTCCTGCTGATTAGCTGACAGCCTGTCCCCCCTTAATATCGGCCTGTCTAATTAGAAACGGCCTGTTGAGAGAAACCGGCCTGCGTAGACTATGAACGGCCCCGATTGATGGTCCCGAACAAGCTTTTGAAAAAGATGACAGACTGATTAGAAGATGACAGCCTGTAGGCTTACGATCGGCCTGATGACTCAACATTCAATAATCCTAGCTTTCCACATAGCATTTTGAATCTTTCTTCAGCTAGGGGTTTGGTTAGGATATCAGCTCGTTGAATGTCAGTGTGTATCTTCTCAATAACCACATTCTTCTTTTCCACGTGATCACGAATAAAGTGATGTCGAATATCCACGTGCTTGCATCTTGAATGAAGAACTGGATTTTGAGTAATGGCGATGGCACTCGAGCTGTCGCAGAATATTGGCACTTCACTGACTTCAACTTCATAATCTTTGAGTTGTTGTTTGATCCACAAGATTTTTGCACAACAACTTCCTGCGGCCATGTACTCGGCCTCTGTGGTGGAGGTAGCTACTGAAGTTTGTTTCTATGAAAACCACGAAATCAGCTTGTTTCCAAGAAAGTGGCAAGTACCCGAGGTTGATTTCCTATCGAGCTTGCACCCTGCATGATCAGAATCTGAATAACCTGTAAGCTGCAAATTATCATCACAAGGATACCAAAGACCTAAATTTGTGGTTCCTTTGATGTATCGAAGAATTTTCTTTGCAGCTTCCAAGTGTGATTCCTTCGGATTAGCTTGAAATCGAGCACACACTCCAACTGCAAAAGTGATATCAGGTCGACTCGCAGTTAGATAAAGTAATGAACCAATTATACCCCTGTACTGAGTTATGTTGGCAGGTTTTCCTTCGGGATCCGGGTCGATCTTCCCACCAGAGAGCATCGGTATTTTGACAGGCTTGCTGTCTTTGACACCAAACTTGTCGACCAGCTCGTGTGCGTACTTTGTTTGGCTAATGAAGATTCCTTCATCGAACTGCTTGACCTGCAACCCTAGAAAGAAATTCATTTCCCCCATCATAGACATTTTATATTTTTCTGTCATGAGGTTACCAAATTTTTTGCATAAAATGGGAGATTTATATCCAAAAATGATATCATCAACATAAATTTGTACTAAAAGGATATGTTCATTCACTTTGATAGTGAATAGCGTTTTGTCGACTGAACCACGCTTGAATCCAGATTCGATGAGAAAGGATGATAGCGTCTCATACCAAGCTCGAGGAGCTTGCTTAAGTCCGTATACGGCCTTGTGCAGTTTGTATACTTTGCTTGAATCACCCTCCTCGAATCCGGGGGGCTGTTCCACATAGACTTCTTCTTCGAGAACGCCATTGAGGAACGCACTTTTGACATCCATCTGGTAGACTTTGAATCGTTGATGAGCGGCATAAGCTAGAAACAGCCTTATAGCTTCTAATCTTGCAACGGGGGCAAACGTCTCATCATAATCGATTCCTTCTTGTTGACAGTAACCCTTTGCTACCAATCGGGCTTTATTTCTGACAACTTCTCCAGATTCATCTCTCTTGTTCTTGTAAACCCATTTGACTCCAATGACGCCCTGATGGTAAGGACGATCAACTAGAGACCATACTTCGTTTCTTTTGAATTCATTAAGTTCTTCTTGCATGGCTTGAATCCAGTCAGCATCATGAAGAGCTTCAATGGCATCTTTGGGTTCAATTCGAGAGAGATAGCAGCTTAGTAGCGCGCTTTCACCAATCGTCCTTCTTGTTCGCACTCCTTGGTTTGGGTTCCCAACAATGAGCTCTTTTGGATGAGCATCGATCCAACGTCTGCGTCGAGCTCTTTCTTCGTTTGAAATGATTGGATCGGGCTCATTAATGGGTTCGTCAAACTCCGGGTGAGTTGAAGGTTGATCAGTGGGCACGTGCTGTTGCTCGGGCTGTTGATCAGGCTGCTGTTCGGCCTGGATGTTGAGCTGCTCCATTGTGCTATCGAGCTGCTCAATTTGGGTTGTAAGGTCGTGAACAGCATCAGTCTGGGGGACTGAGGGAGGGGGATCAGCCTGGTTAAGTCCGGCTGATGTATTACAGCTCGAAGTATGAACATTACTTGCATCATTTCCCCCTTGCTGTGTGACCTTTGGATCAGATTGATCATCTTCCTCTAGATCATTTGGAGTCCATACTAGCAGGTCGTCAACGGGGGAGTTAGACGGCCTGTTAGCAGCGGACTGATCTGAACCTGTACTTAACTTTCTGTACAGACAAGTAGATTCATCAAACACAACATGAGGTGTTACCTCCACAACTAGGGTTTTCTTATTAAAAACTCTATAAGCTTTGCTAACCTCTGAGTATCCTAAAAATACTCCTGGATCGGCCTTGCTATCAAAAGTTTTTAATTGAGATTTCCCATTGTTATGAATGTAACACAAGCACCCAAAAGCTTTAAAATACTTTAACCTGGGAAGCTTGTTGTTCCACAGCTCGTATGGAGTCTTTCCATGTCGGGTAGTGATGATCGACCTGTTTTGGGTATAGCAGGCTGTGTTAACGGCCTCTGCCCAAAACTTCTTTGGAAGGTTGGTTTCATCCAACATGGTACGGGCTGCTTCCTTCAGCGACCTGTTACGGCGTTCCACTACGCCGTTTTGTTGAGGTGTGCGTGCAGCTGAAGTTTGATGATGAATTCCACTCTTTGTGCAATATTCTTCGATCATCGCATTGATAAATTCGGTGCCTCGATCTGATCGAATGGAGATGATGGATTTCTCCTTTTGATTGCACAGTTTGCTCAGCAACGCAGGTAGCTTCTCCAGTGTCTCCTTCTTCTTGTACATGAAAATAATCCACGTAAATCTAGAATAATCATCTATAATAACGAGAGTGTATTTTCTACCATTTATACTCAAGGAAGTGACTGGACCAAAGAGGTCGAGATGGAGAAGCTCAAGAATTCGATTTGAAGCTTGAGCCGTCACACTTGGAAAGGATGATCTTGTTTGCTTTCCAGCTTGACAGGCTTTGCAGATGTGATTTCGATCGAAGACTTGATCTGGAAGGTCGTTCACCAGCTTGTTGCGTGCGAGCTTGTTGATGGCCTTGAAGTTCAAATGACTCAACCTCTTGTGCCATAGCCAGCTTGTCTCGGAATCAGCCTTTGTGACCAGGCAGGTCTCTATCCAATCATTCCATTGAACAATGTAGAGTCTATCCTGCAAAATTCCGGTAAGAAGAATTTCTCCTTCCTCATTTTTCACGAGACATTTGTTAGTGGTGAATTCTACTCGTTTACCATTCGAGCAAAATTGCGACACAGAGAATAAGTTATGATTAAGACCTTCAACATACGAGATGTTAGAAATAGTTGTTTTACCAACTTTTAGATCGCCCTGGCCTCTCGTAAGTCCCTTAGAATTTCCTCCAAAGGTTACTAGTGGCCCGTCTCGATCTGATAGTTTGATAGTAGCGTTTTGTCACACGTCATGTGCTTTGAGCATCCACTATCAATGATCCATACAGCTCCACGAGCTGCTTGGCTCCTTCTTTGAGCCTTCCCAACCTGCAATTAGTTAAACTTAGCAACCCACTTGAGATTGGGTGCTACATCGGTTGCGGGAACGGCCTTTGGGACCCAAATTTGTTTTGCCGGTCTGCTTCTATCCGAGGCTGAGGACGAGGCAGTGGCGGTCTTGGGCTTGGGAGCCTTGGATTTCTTTGAGCGAGGGCGACGAGGTTGATAATACTGCTCTTCATGAAGACCAGGTTGATACTGCCAGTCTTGGAAGTTTGACTGTTGAGGATAGTGGCAGTGACAACCTTGATGAGCAGGAAAGAAGAACTGAGGGTGATACGGCCTTTGATAGTATTGGCCTTGGTATCGCCCTGGATGGACAGCCTGCTTTTGATGTGAGGGGGCAGGTCGACGATGCTGGGCAGGTCGACTCTCTTTCTTTTGAGGAACAGGCTGTTCCTTCTTGTGTTGCTTTAAGAGGATGGCTTGGGGCTGTCGAACTGGATTCTTCAGCTTGACCATCTTATCTGGAAGAGCTTGATGAGCTTTCCGAACACTCTTTGATTTTGACTGCGCCTTTACGAATTTGATCTCGCAGTCTTTGTTCTTGATTTCCTTGGATTTTCCATTAAATCCAATACCAGAGTGATCGCGCGGATTACGTTGCATGGATTGGACTTCTTCCAATTTCTTCCCACTTTTCTTCAACTGACTCAAGGTGAGTTGAAGTTTTTCCTCCTTTTTCACGAGGAGTTCGTGTCGAATAACCAAATCAGCCAATTTTGAGGTAAGGCTGTGTATTTCGGCATCTTTGGTCTTGAGGGACTCGTCCTTCTCGAGCGCCCTGGTATCGAACTCCTTAACCCGGAAAGTCAATTCATCAACCTTTGACTTTAGGGCTTCTATCTCCCTCTCCTTTTCTTCATCATAGGGAGAGAATCTTTCTTCTAATGCCAGCTTGTATTTTTCATTTTTGTCTATTAGCTCAGCATTATCTTCAACGACCTCCTTGAGTGTTTCCACGAGGTCGGCATAGTCATCGAGCTGTTCAGCCTCGGATAGGACTTCACCTTCTTCTGCACATTCATCGTCAGAAAAAGAAAGTGAAATGGATTGAGGATCTACCTTTGAAGATCCCTCGTTTTTTTGGTGCTCTCCAACGAACATTCTTCATCATCACTTTCGTCGAAAGCGATGTATCCCTCGTCATCACTCGACGAGCTGTCTGAGAGATGAGCCTCCTTTGATTCTTCAGCAATCATGGCAGCTCGTTGTTCCTTGAGCTTTTTATAGCGCTTCGCATGGAGCTCGTCTCTCTCGGCCTTGGTCAGATCTGGACAATCGGTCTTGTAGTGACCTGGCCTGCCACAACCAAAGCAACCACCCTCGGGTGTGTTAGAAGAATTGAAGGTTGAGGGTTTACCTTCTCCCTTTTTGTCAGGGCGGTCGTGGTTGCGGTTTGAGAAGTTTCGCTTGTTGTCACGGTAGAACTTCTTGTATTTGACAACCTTTCCTAGGAGCTTCTCATTTCTCCTAGCAGCGAGAGCATAGTCGAGAGTCATCTTCTCGAACTTTTTGACTATGGATTCGTCAATCGTGCTTGGGGTAGCAGCAGAGGCTGAGTCGGCCTTGAAAGCTACTCCTTGTCGTTCTTTTCATCAGCCTTCTTGCTGGTGGAAGGCTGTGTTGATCCATGGATGCGGATCATCTCATATTCATTTCCGACAAGAATGTCGAAAAGATCTTCGGTGGTGAGGGAGTTGAAATCCGAACGGGCTGGATGCATGGCGGCGTATACGTGCCAATTTGCAGGAAGGGCACGTATCACTTTAAGATTCTTCTCGCGCTGCGTATATTTGTACGGGTTGATTGCAGCGACTTCGAGAATAATCTCGGTGAAGCGAATTTTCATTGCTTCTATGGTTTCACCCGAAACCATCTTGAAGTCATCGAACTTGCTGCACACCATGGACAGCTTGTTCTCTTTCATCTCCTCTGAACCAAGGCTGATGGACCGGAGGGTGTCCCACATTTCTTTGGCGGTTTCAAGATTTCGGATCTTGGCCAGGTAGACGCCCTTCACGGTGCTGGAGATGAGTCCCTTAGCATAATCATCGAGGCTGGCCTCCTTCCTTTCCTCGGTTGTGTAGTCACGAGGATTTTTGAGGACTTTCTCGTATGTAGCCTCCCCGGGGGCTGTTCCATCCACAATAATCTTCGCTGCATAAATGGGGGAGGGGCCATTTTTGATAATATCCCACATAAGGACGTGACGTGCCTTGAGACACATCTTGATTCGGAAGCTCCAGTCTTCATAGCCTTGAATGGAGAAGTCTTCACATACCCTGAGAAGAGAAGCCTCCATAACAAATAATATGATATGAATGAATGAAAAAGATTTTTCTGAAGGATCGGTTCAAAATGACCAAAAGTTTGATAAAGAAATTTTAGTATGCAAAGCAGCGGTCAAAAGAACCACTGCTCTGATACCACTTGTTGGTCCCGGGAAAGAGTAATTGGTGTATGGGGGGGGGGGGGGGAATACACCAATAACCAACCGTTTTTTACTTTTGTAAAATCAGGTCGATCAAAGGTCGATTGTCAAGGTCGATCCTTATCAGAGACAGGTTGATCTATCAAGTTCGTATGGGAACAAGCTTGATTTATCAAACTGTGCTTATGCGGAAGTTGGTGGAGGTTGATTTACTCTTTGAAAAATCTTAAGGCTGAAAGTAGATAGCAGGTTGATGCGTGATATGCAGGATGCTCGTCAGTTTGATAATAAAATGAAGGAGCAATAAATAGAGAGAGAGAGAGAGAGAGAGAGAGAGAGAGAGAGAGAGAGAGAGAGAGAGAGAGAGAGAGAGAGAGAGAGAGACCGCGATTTAGCGTGGTTCGGAGAAACCCTCCTACGTCCACGTCAGGTCGACTCGACCTGAGAATCCCTTTACTTTTGGATTCAACCTCTCTCTTATTTATACTGACTGAGTATCAGTTCTAGATACACTCTAACCTGAATATATCTAGACACGAGTTTTGGGTCGTGACCCTTACAACCTTTCGTACAGAAAATGTACAAACAACCTTTCGCTAATTACAGAGCTTGACTAAACTCTACAATGGCGAAGAACACAACCAAACTTTCTAACTTCGAACTACTCGGAGAAGAAGTTGTTGAACCAACGACAAGCAGCAGTGAACGCTTTGTCGTTGTGGCTTTTATCGGAATCGGAAACCTCTCTTCGTCAAGTGTTTGGGAAACTAATCGGATTTCGAACACTTGAATGGATATGAACTTGAGAGAGATTTTGGGCAGAGATTTGGCGTTGATAGCTTGAGTTTCCCGTACTTGAATCCGATATGGCTTGAAGTATTTATAGGCAGTTTTGAAAAACTAGCCGTTGGAGTCAGGCTGACATGGCACTAGCCGTTGGAAGCTGACTCACTTCTAGCCGTTGGGAAGATTCATCCTTGCTGGCACACCACGTGGCAAGGATCAGGTCGTGAAGCTCCATGAAGGCGGAGCATCGACCTTGATATTGAAATCCAGCACTTGAAATCTTCTAAGGCAGTGCAGGCTGGAAGCTTGATAGGGAAGGTCGATAGACAGGCAGATAAGCAAGCTCGATCCGAATGAGGCAGGCCGATAAACGACCTTTCTCTTACATGGTGGATCGGACTTTTATTAGAACAATAGAGAGTATCGACCTGCACTAACAGGTAGCAGTTCGATCTATCGGCCTTAACCCTAAACAAGTAAAATATGCCTACGTGTGGTTTCGATAAACATCATCAAAATCAAACTGCAAGGGGTTCCCAACAATTACTACACTATGTCGAGAATCATTTCGAATTTCATAGAGTCATTAGTTCATTAATTCTCAATATTTTGAGAATCGAGATTAGCGTATTTATGCCAAATCTTTAAAAACACTTATTTAGAAACAATTATCATGTTTGTTCATGTATACTTTGTTAGAACTTAGGAATAAAGAATTTCTTCAGATATTTACCAAATTATACAAAATCATTTATAATTTTTAAATTTATAATCATTAGCATTAAGCGTGACCGTAAATCATTTCGAATTTCATAGACTCATAGTTCATTAATTCTCAATGTGTCGAGAATCGTGATTAATGTAGTTATGCCAAATCTTTGAGAAAACTTATTTAGATACAATTATAGTATCATGTTTGTTCGTATATGCTTTGTTAGAAAATAAAGAGTTTATTCTTAAAATATTTACCAAATTATACTAAATTATTTATAATTTTTATTTTACAAATATTAGCAATAAGTGTGGTTGTATATTATTTTGAATTTCATGGAGTCATAGTTCACTAATTCTCAATATGTCGAGAATCGAGATTAACATAGTTATGCCAAATCTTTGAGAACACTTAGTTAGATACAACTATCATGTTTGTTCATATCTGATTTGCTATAAATAAAGTGTTTATTCTTGAGATATTTACCAAATTATACTAAATTATTTATAATTTTTAATCTTACAAACATTAGCATTAATCATAATCGGAAATCATTAGTTTTACAAATATATTGATATTAAGGTTGTATCTAAATTCAATAGTTCATTAGTTTTACAAATTTTAATTTCATACACTACTAGAAAAAGGTCATACACTATGGTTTTAAACCGTAGTGTATGAGCGTTCAAAACTGTAGTGGTAGGTGGTGTAGTAAAAGGTGCAGGGTATACACTACGGTTTTAAACCGTAGTGTATTCTGACTATTCTCTATGGTTTAAAGGTATACACTACGGTTTTAAACCGTAGTGTATTCTGACTATTCTCTACGGTTTTAAACCGTAGTGTATGAGCTTCCCAAACTGTAGAGATAGGTTCCGTAGAGAAAACTTTTTCACATACACTACGGTTTTAAACCGTAGTGTATGAAGATTATATATATTTTTTAATTATATATTTTTATTTAATTGCTCCTGCTTGTATTCATACAACCGTATTCCATAAATTTGATATTTATACAATAAATTCAATAAAAAATATATATATTGATACTACAATTGATCGAATAATAAATATTACATCATCATGTTAAAATCTCGTGTTTAACACCACAATATTTCCTGTAAACAATGATAAATAACATAAAATAAAATAAAAACCCAACGTAAGTATGTCAATGGCTTCCTACATATGGAAACCCAATTATAGCCACCAAAACGAAAATTTGTGCAGGTTTATGTAACATAAATCTTCACTCTTCAGGCTTACTGACCGTGTCTTGGTAGGATTAGTGAGGCAGCTCACGCGTGGAATCCCTTCACTAGTACCAATTGTGCAGCAGCGGCTAAAGCTTCATCAGTGTAACGAAGCTTGTGGTGTATCTCATAATGCTCTCGGAGCCCTTTAAGAATTTCAAAGAGACTGTACACCTTAAGTACTTTACAACAACAAATCAAACATTCAAGCCAACTAGGCTACTTAGATATCATGACATCAATTAACATTTTATGTCTGATAAATTAGAGAAAAGCATGTATAAGACGTAGATAGGATTACGAGATAAAGCATGTATAAGACGTAGATAGGAAACTAAAACGAAACTAAATGATCATGATTTCTTTTTATTGAAAACAAAATGCTAACCTAGTTGTACAAGCTCTAATAACCAACAAATATTCCTCCCAAACAAGTGTTGAGTTTCCTTAATGGGAATCAAGCAATGAAAGATTTAAAACTCATAAATATACCAAGCTCATGCTAATTCATAGTCTGAAAATCGAAAACAGAAACTAAAATATGAACACACGCTTTCCATTCCTAAATAATACGACTGAGATCTAGAATCATAAACACCAAAATATAAGAATCGGAAACCTCAAATTTTAAAGAAGGGGGTTCTGTGCACTTAACTTTCCGAAGGAAGGGAAGCTTTCCCGCAGAATCTCCAGCTGCAACCTATAACAGCGGCGACTAAAGTAGCGGGAGAGGGAGAAGAGACAAAATTAAAAAACTAAACTAAAATATAACAACAATCAAAATATAGTTCAAGATATAGCCAAAGTAGTTGAAATCTGTCTCCATATTCTCTATCCTCTATACTCACACCAATTGAAAGTAAAGACGGACCTCGTTCTCTATTCTTTAATACCAATACCAGATCGGAGCATGACAAATCAGAATGCAGGAGTGGTTGTGGCACCAAATCCCGGGCTGCTTGTTGCACCAAACGCAGGAGCAGCTGTAGCCCCAAAAGCCGGTGTGCTAGCCCCAAATGCAGGAGTAGAGGAAGCCCCGAATGCTGGAGGGCTCGATCCAAAAGGAGAATTCGACGCACCAAAACCACCACTTGTGCTGCCAAATGCTGGGCTAGCTGTAGAACCGAAAGCAGGGGTACTAGTTGTACCAAAAGCTGGAGTGCTGGGTGCACCAAATGCAGGACTACTTGCTGCACAGAATGCAGATTGACTAGGGGCACCAAAAGGTTGTGTCGAACAAAATAAGTTGCTACCAAAGGCAGGTTGTGATTGCTGTTGTTGAAATGAACCTCCAAAGGGACTTGATTGAGTAGTACTCGTTCCAAAACCACCAAATGCAGGCTTCTGTCCAAATACTGAGGAGCCTATACAAAAGTCAATTGAAGGAAGAATTGTAGGAAGGCATTATTTTAAAGAGAGTCATTTAAATTTAAAAACAATAACATATATGATTCAAAAGGGGGTGCCACATTGCCTTTCAACAGAAGTGCCTCAAAGCACTGTAAAACACACACTAATGAAACTTATTATCGGATTCTTCAAGTTAGAAATTAGAATAGTAAATGCTAAATTACTAAACTTCCATAAGTAAATAGAGATGCCGAGTATTATTTTAAAGAAGATGATGAGCACATATGAAACATGTTTCAGAAATTATAATCAAAGGATAAACAGATGCATATCTTGGTTTAAATTTTGAACTTATTTTCAAAAGAACCTCTAGTTTAAGTTTTGCTACTTGGTTACATTTGCCTTATTATAGAATATAAGGGCTCCACCAACCAATCATTAGAGTATTTTAAGGGTTACATACTTGATATTGTTTGAGTGAAGCACCGACATTTCTAATTACGCTATTCTTTTTGAAAGTCTCTATTCAGCAAAGAAAATCCCACGCACACACAGCATGAAAGAGAACAATAATTTATGCAGACACTAGATCTATTACAAGATAGCAACTGTAGTAGGTAAAGAACAAGGAGCTTAACTGAAACAAAGTAACATTAGTTTAATGTTGATTAGAAAAAAGGGAAGTAAAAGGGGAAAAAAATGAAATGTTAAAGATAGAAGGCCAAAATTATCAAAAGAAGACAAATATAAGACTTTTCAGGCCACATTCTCCTTGCTATCTAAACCCCATCCATTTTAGAGCAAGGACCTAAGATTTTTCCTAGCTCCATCCATAACCATCATGTAATAAGATAACATAAGGAGTTATGAGATTCAAAAAGGTACAAGAACAATTCATAAAATAAGGTTGCATAAACTGCCACAGAATAGAAAACAAACAAATCATAAGTACATAAAAATGCTCACAAAACCATATATTACACCTAGGTAGTTGTCTTGATAGATCTGCTTACCACCAAATGCGGAAGATGTGTTTCCAAATGCAGAACCTGTGGAACCTCCGAAAGTAGTTGTTGAATTTCCAAAACCAGGAGATGATGAAGCACCGAAAACAGAAGTGGATCCTAAAGTAGAAGAAGATTGGGCACCAAAAACACCAGTTGACATGCCGCCAAAAATAGAACCCCCAGTCTGTGAGCCAAAAGGGCTGGTACTTGTACCAAAAGGTTTAGGGGCAAAAGGATTGCTAGTAGCACCAATGTTTTAAAAACCGAACCGGAGGTCGAACCGGTGAGGCTTCCGGGTCATGGTTCAATTGGTTGAACCGGTTAAACCATGGTTGAACCGTTATGCAATTAAATTAATTATTAAATAATATTAATTATAAAAACTACATGAAATACATAAAATTAAAATATAAATAAATTTATAAGTTATATGACAAAAAATACATTAAAGTTATAACAAATAAATTTATTCTCAATATAAATTTAGATATCATGTTTTAAATATATTTTTACAATGAAAACTTATTGGTTATATTTAATTTTGTATTTCTAACAACTATATAAAGATTAAAAATATGTGCAATTATTTTTATTATCATAAAACATTATGGTAGGTCATTTCGGAGAAAATTAAGTGAAAATTATTGAAATTAGAAAGATAGAGTTAAAATAGACATTCATATAAAAATAATACTTTATTATGTCAATTGCAATTAATAGATTTACTTATCTTATTAAATATAATTGATTATTGTAGCTTAGTTGGTAAAATTGATGGTCTTTTACCCAATAGGTCATAGGTTCGAATCTCTTTAAACACAAAATATATTTTTTTTTTGGGTAAGGGAGTTGAACCGCCCGGTTTGCCAAAAACCGCCCGGTTCTCACCGGTTCTGGCCGGTTCGAGCGGTTCAACTCCGGTTCGATCAGACCTCCGGTTTTATGGTCCAAACCGGACCGGTATCAGGCCGGTTCCCGGTTGAACCGGTCGAACTGGTCGGTCCGGTCCGGTTTTTAAAACATTGAGTAGCACTACTAGTCTGCCCAAAAACAGGTTGAGACCCCAAATGGACCAGATGACTGACCAAAAGAAGTACTCTGATCACTGAAGAATAGAACTGGATTCTCTCAAGTCATGGTTCAAAATTATATCAAGTCTTGTGATACTGAATCTTCACAGTAGAAGAATGAAATAAGAAATTCAAAATGCAAATATAGGTATACACAATTTAGGGCTTTTTGAGTTTAAGAAGGTGAGAGCTTTACCTGTTGCCTACGGTTGAAAATGGAGGAGGAACAACGGGCTGCGCGTGGCTGCCACGACGACGGTGATGCGGAGAGCACGATGAAAACAGGGGCGGCACTTCACCGCCGAAATCAAGAGGGAGGGAGGGCAGGGGCAGCACTTCTACCCCTGCTGCACCACAAGTGAGGAAGGAATTCAGGCGCGTCGTTCTCTTGCTTCCGTTGAGGCCTCGCCGGAGTTAGGACAGCAGCGGCGCCGGCGAAAAATAGAAATGAACAACAGCAATTTCGTCCCAAATCTGAAAAGGGGAAGAAGACCTAAATTTAAAATTCCCCTAAGAAGATAGGGAAATGGTGAAAAATAGAAATGAAGAAAATTACGAAATGTCACCGCCACAGTGGTAACGCCGGCGACAACTTTGCCCGGGGAAGAAGACTGCTTGTACGCGGAAATGGAACTGGGCGCGTCTGGGTTATGATACAAAATATAATAAGGAGAAAAAACTATAAATTCATATATAAATAAAATCTTTTGTGCGACAATTACTAAGTTTGTGTCCCAGACCAGTTGGTATTGAAGCCTCAAATTCTTTAATAGGCGAGGGTTCGAATCCTGATTGTTTCATTTTTTTTTTCCTATTTTTTAAAATGCGCTCATACACTACGGTTTTAAACCGTAGTGTATAAAACCGTAGTGTATGAGCGCCTCTCTCATACACTACGGTTTTAAACCGTAGAGTATAGTGCCTAAAACCGTAGTGTATGAAAGAGGCGCTCATACACTACGGTTTTTAGCTGAACTGTAGTAAATATTAAGGAGTATGCACTACGGTTTTGGATAAAAACCGTAGAGAAAAGGTATACACTACGGTTTTTAAAAAAAACCGTAGTGTATGTAGTGTAGTAAAAAGCTTTTTTTTAGTAGTGATAGTCAATAGTTCATTAGTTTTCAATGTATCGAATTTGACTTAGTTATACAAATTTATAAAGGTTGTATCTAAAATTCAAATTTATTCAAATATAAGAAATATTACAAATAAAAATATATAAAATATTGACAAAATGTCAATATCTACGGAATTATTGCGGTATTGGTATTATATCGGTACCGGTATTAGCGGTATCGGTATTTTCCGGTAATACCGCGGTTTTTCACTTTTAGATACCAGTGTCGTATTGAACTTGTTCGGGACGGCATAAATATTGTACTATAAATGCGGTATATTGCAAATTTCGGTATTTTCGGTATTTTTCCGGCACGACCCCCCGGGAAGTCCACTACGTGTGAACAGTAAAAAAAAAAAAAAAAAAAAAAAAAAAAAAAAAAAAAAAAAAAAAAAAAAAAAGCAGGTCGAGATTATAAACATGGGCCTTGAGATTGCGAATCTCGGATACCAAACACACGATTCAACCAGCATAAGAAACTAAACATGGGCTAATTTGATGTACCAAATAGGCCCTACAAATATTATAGCCATAGAGTCAAATAAAACATCACAATTTCCCATACCTACATCTGCCAAAAATGGTAAGAAGAAGTGAGGTAACATGTGAGGTTCATATAGACCTGCCGGCGGTTCAAGGCCCGCCGGTTCTGCGGCTCGGCCCGCCGGTTCACGGTTCCAAAAAACGTGAACCGTAACCGGCCCGTCAACAGGGCTGCGGGTTACGGGCCGGTTAAATTAACCGACGGGCCCTGGCCGGTTCAAAACCGCCGGGTTTAGGCGGGCTGCCGGTTTTCGTCCTTTTCTTGGGCCGCCGATTTTCGTCCTTTTTTTGGGTCGCCGGTTTTCGTCCTTTTCTTGGACCGCCAGTTTTCGCCCTTTTTTGGGTCGTCGGTGTTCGTCCTTTGTTCGACTGACAAGCAGGTGATCGATTGAAGAAGCAGCAACAGAGAGGTGATATGAGAAGAGGAAGAGAGAGAGAGAGAGAAGAGGCGGAGTCGGCGGTGGAGAGAACGAAAACAGGCAGCAGAAATGTGATAAGAGAAGAGGAAGAGAGAGAGAGAAAGAGAAGAGGCGGAGTTGGGGTGGTAGAGAAAGAAAACAGCAGCAGTGAAGAGGAAGAGTAAGGCGGAGTGCGGGGAAGAGGAGAGAGCCGGCGCAAATTTCATGTGATTCTAGAGTTTTAATTGTTTTTATTACTTTACTATCTAAAATATTTTAGTAGTATTTAGTATATATAAATAAGGGGCACACTCCTGTGAGGCCGGCCTCACCGTGAGGCCGGATTAAGATTGACACTTTTGTTTATAAAGATTGGCACTTTGAAACATTGGCATTTTTATTTACAAAGATTGGCACTTTTGAAACATTGGCACTTTTATTCATAATAATTGGCACTTTTACGAAAAATACGTTAATAATGTGCCAATTATTATGAATAAAAGTGTCAATGTTTCAAAAGTGCCAATCTTTGTAAACAAAAGTGCCAATGTTTCAAAGTGTCAATCTTAATCCGGCCGCACCATGCGGCCGGCCACACACAAGTCTTTGTCTATAAATAATTATTATGTATGGAAACTAACAATTTTTAAGTATTTGGAAGTTGGGCCTAACTTAAATGCCCATTTATTAACAAAATGGCCCAAATACACACATATAGGCAGTTTGACCGGCAGTACGGTTAACCGCCGGTTTTCTTACTATATCTAAGCCCGACGGTTTATGTGGAGGCCCGCCGGTTAACGGGCCTTCACTATAATGAACCGTAAACAGCCCGTTGTTAGCCGGTTTCGGGTCGGGCCTGCCGGTTCACTCAGAATGGGCAGGTCTAGGTTCATATCTATTAAAATATAAAATGGGCAGATTCTACATCAATTTTTGTAAAATGGTCTAGATTCTGCATCAAATTTTGCAAAGGGACATTTTAATTTTTGCTATATATATAGAGAGAGGATAGATCATATAGAAATAAGTCCTGGTGTGAGAAATAGGAATAGATCTGGACCATTGATCTTAATTTGATCTATGGTTGTAATTGATTTAAGCATGATTATAAGGTATTATAAGCATGACTAGGTTTAAGCATGAATTTGTATATTAAAAAGCATAATGGTGTTGTAAGCATAAATATATACTAATTTAATCATGATTTTGTACAGTTTTAAGCATCTTTCACATTTTAGCACACAAGGATTTATTTGCACACGAACCACTCCCTATATATATATAGGTGGGTGATCAAATAAGATCCTTATCTTTAGGTAGTAACTAGGCCGGATTCAATGTTAATCTTTAATTATTTTTTTTTTTAATCAATGTTGTTAATTAATTAGGCAGTTCATCAAAATAATTCATTTTTTATTTATCAAAAGGTTATAATAGTAAACTTAAACATTTTTATAACTACTCTCGCTGTAAATTTAGTAAACATGAGAGTATTTTTTTCCATTAAATTTGCAAATAATGTTTGTGTTTATTTATTAAAGCCTAAACCTACGGATGATCAAATACATTAAAATAATTAGAGACTAAATAAATTTTTTGAATTAAATGTGACATATATGTTTAGTGCAAGTAAGCAATTCGAAAGTGTAACATGTGATGCAAAATAGTTGTATTAATTTTATTAAAAATAAGCAAATTCAATAACTAACATAGATTGTATATGTAAAATAAGCAATTCAATTAGTTCAAATAAGCAATCCAACATGTAAACAACCAAAATAAGCAATTCAACTTGGCGGATGAGATCCTATGTCCCTATTTACGTATACAAATTATGTACCAAATAATTATTTTTATTGGTTTTATGATATTTTTTGTAAAAATAAAAAATAAATATCATAACAAAATAAAATACTCCAACTTTTTATGTATCAAATAATTATTTTTATTAGCTTTATAGCAAAAAATATGAATTTTAAAAAGAGGAAAAAAATAAAATACACAATATGAGATAGTATACACAAAATATACCCACTATCTTTAAAACGCATAAAAACTACTCACTAATTCAAAAGTGGAACAAAAATACCCCTCCAACCTATTTCAGCTTTCCTCCATAAAATAAATCTTATTTAACCTCTCACCTCCCCACAAAAATAAGAAACGTATACTTTCTCTCTCTCTCTCTCTCTCTCTCTCTCTCTAAAAATTGGACGCTCTCTTCCTCTCTCTCTTCAGAAAACCGTCATCGCCACCGCCACTAGTCTTTCTTGTGCGATCGTCGTCGTCCCTCTTCTACTTTCTCCGCTTCCATATTCTTCCTTCATACCAATCTGTTGGGAACCCCTTGCAGTTTGATTTTGATGATGTTTATCGAAACCACACTTAAGCATATTTTACTTGTTTAGGGTCAAGGCCGATAGATCGACCTGCTACCTGTTAGTGCAGGTCGATGCACTATAAAGTTTAGAATCAAGTTCGATCCACCCTGTAAGAGAAAGGTCGATGTATCGACCTGCCTCAATTGGATCGAGCTGGATCATCAGCCTGTCTATCGACCTTCCTTATCAAGCTTCCAGCCCGCTATGACTTAGAAGATTTCAAGAGCTGGATTTCAATATCAAGGTCGATGCTCCGCCTTCATGGAGCGTCACGACCTGATCCTTGCCACGTCGAGTGCCAACAAGGACGAATCTTCCCAACGGCTAGAAGTGAGTCAGCTTCCAACGGCTAGTGCCACGTCAGCTTAACTCCAACGGTTAGTTTTTCAAAACTGCCTATAAATACTTCAGCCATTATCGAATTCAAGCACGGGAAACACAAGCTATCAACGCCATATCTCTGCCCAAATCTCTCTCAAAGTTCATATCCATTCAAGTGTTCGAAATCAGATTAGTTTCCCAAACACTTGACGAAGAGAGATTTCCAATTCCGATAAACACCACAACGACGAAGCGTTCACTGCTGCTTGTCGTTGATTCAATAGCTTCTTCTCCGACTTGTTCGAAGTTAGAAAGCTTGTTTTTATTTTCGCCATTATAGAGTTAGTCAAGCTCTGTAATTAGCGTAAGGTTGTTTGTACGTTTTAGTACGAAAGGTTGTAAGGGTCACGACCCAAAACTCGTGTCTAGATATTTTCAGGTTAGATATCTAGAACTGATACTCAGTCAATAAATAAGAGAGAGGTTGAATCCAAAGGTAAAGGGATTCTCAGGTCGAGTCGACCTGACGTGGACGTAGGAGGGTTTTCTCCGAACCACGATATATCGCGGTGTCTCTCTCTCTCTCTCTCTCTCTTTATTTATCGTCTTTATATTTTCTTATCAAACTGACTAGCATCAACCTGCATATCACGCATCAACCTGCTACTGTTCATCAGCCTTAAAGATTTTTCAAAGAGTAAATCAACCTCCACCAACTTCCGCATTAACAACAGTTTGATAAATCAAGCTTGATACCATACAAGCTTGATAGATCAAACTGCCTCTGATAGAGTCGACCTTGACAATCGACCTTTAGATCGACCTGATTTTATAAAAGTAAAAAACGGTTGGTTATTGGTGTATTCCCCCCCCCCCCCCCCCCCCCATACACCAATTACTCTTTCCCGGGACCAACAAGTGGTATCAGAGCAGTGGTTCTTTTGACCGCTGCTTTGCATACTAAAAGTTCTTTATCAAACTTTTGGTCATTTTGAACCGATCCTTAGAAAAATCTTTTCATTCATTTCATATCATATTATTTGTTATGGAGGCTTCTCTTCTCAGGGTATGTGAAGACTTCTCCATACAAGGCTATGAAGACTGGAGTTTTCGAATCAAGATGTGTCTAAAGGCACATCACGTCCTCATTTGGGATATTATCGAGAATGGCCCCTCCCCCATATATGCAGCGAAGATTATTGTGGATGGAACATCCCCCGGGGAGGCTACATACGAGAGAGTCCTCAAAAACCCTCGCGACTACTCAACCGAGGAAAGGAAAGAGGCCGGTCTCGATGATTACGCAAAGGGACTAATCTCCAGCACCGTGAAGGGCGTCTACCTGGCCAAGATCCGAAATCTTGAAACGGCCAAAGAAATGTGGGACACCCTCCGGTCCATCAGCCTTGGCTCAGAGGAAATGAAGGAGAACAAGTTGTCTATGGCGTGCAGCAAGTTCGATGACTTCACCATAGAAGCGATGAAAATTCGCTTCACCGAAATAATTCTCGAGGTTGCTGCAATCAACCCCTACAAATATACGCAGCGCGAGAAGAATCTCAAAGTGATACGTGCCCTTCTTGCAAATTGGCATGTATACGCCGCCATGCATCCAGCCCGATCGGATTTCAACTCCCTCACCACTGAAGAC
Source organism: Thymus mandschuricus (assembly GCA_029379335.1). NCBI lineage: Eukaryota > Viridiplantae > Streptophyta > Magnoliopsida > Lamiales > Lamiaceae > Thymus > Thymus mandschuricus. The sequence continues at coordinate 30,660,735 of CM057082.1, read as the reverse complement.
CTTTTCGACATTCTTGTCGGAAATGAGTATGAGATGATCCGCATCCATGGATCAACCCAGCCTTCCACCAGCAAGAAGGCTGATGAAAAGAACAAGGAGGTAGCTTTCAAGGCCGACTCAGCCTCAGCTGCTAACCCAAGTCCGATTGACGAATCCATCGTCAAGAAGTTCGAGAAGATGACTCTCGACTATGCTCTTGCCGCTAGGAGAAATGAGAAGCTCCTAGGGAAGGTTGTCAAATACAAGAAATTCTACCGTGACAACAAACGAAACTTCTCAAACCGCAACCACGACCGCCCTGACAAAAAGGGAGAAGGTAAACCCTCAACCTTCAATTCTTCTAACACACCCGAGGGTGGTTGTTTCAATTGTGGCAGGCCAGGTCACTACAAGACCGACTGCCCGGATCTTACCAAGGCCGAGAGAGACGAGCTCCGTGCAAAGCGCGATAAGAAGCTCAAAGATCAACGAGCTGCAATGATTGCCGAAGAAACAAAGGAAGCTCACCTCTCGGATAGCTCGTCAAGTGATGACGAAGGTTACATCGCTTTCGACGAAAGTGATGATGAATAATGTTTCGTTGGAGAGCACCAACAAAACGAGGGATCTTCAAAGGTAGATCTTCAACCCATTTCACTTTCTTTTTCTGACGATGATTGTGCAGAAGAAGGTGATGAAGACCTATCCGAGGCTGTGTCTTGGGAAGAAATCAAGAAACAGCTCGACGACTATGCCGATCTCGTGGATACACTTAAAGAGGTCGTTGAAGATAATGCTGAGCTATTGGACAAAAATGAAAAATACAAGCTAGCATTAGAAGAAAGATTCTCTCCCTACGATGAAGAAAAGGAAAGGGAGATCGAAGCCCTAAAGTCAAAGGTTGCCGAATTGACTTTACGGGTCAAGGAGTTCGATACCAGGGAGCTCGAGAAGGACGAGTCCCTCAAGACCAAAGATGCCGAAATACACAGCCTTACATCAAAGTTGGCTGACTTGGTAATTCGACACGAACTCCTCGTGAAAAAGGAAGAAAAACTTCAACTCACCTTGAGTCAGTTGAAGAAAAGCGGAAAGAAATTAGAAGAGGTCCAATCCATGCAACGCAATCCGCGCGATCACTCTGGTATTGGATTTAAGGGAAAATCCAAGGAAAGCAAGGACAAAAACTGCGAGATCACGTTCGTGAAAGCACAGCCTAAATCGAAGAGTGTTCGGAAAGCTCATCAAGCTCTCCCTGATAAGATGGTCAAGCTGAAGAATCCAGTTCGACAGCCCCAGGCCATCCTCATAAAGCAACAAAAGAAGGAACATCCTGTTCCACAAAAGAAAGAGAGTCGACCTGTCCAGCAACGTCGACCTGCCCCCTATCATCAAAGTCAGGCTGTTCATCAAGGGCGATACTAAGGCCAGTACTATCAAAGGCCGTATCACCCTCAGTTCTTCTACCCTGCTCATCAAGGTTGTAACTGCCATTATCCTCAACGGTCTAATTATCAGACTGGCAGTATCAATCTGGATTTCATGATGAGCAGTTCTACCAGCCTCGCCGTTCTCGCTCAAAGAAATCCAAGGCTCCCAAGCCCAAAACCGCCACTGCCTCGTCCTCAGCCTCGGATAGAAGCAAACCGGCAAAACAAATTTGGGTCCCAAAGGCCGTTCTCGCAACCGATGTAGCACCCAATCTCAAATGGGTTGCTAAGTTTAACTAATTGCAGGTAGGGAAGGCTCAAAGAAGGAGCCAAGCAGCTCGTGGAGCTGTATGGATCATTGATAGTGGATGCTCAAAGCACATGACGTGTGACAAAACGCTACTATCAAACTTTCAAGAACGAGACGGGCCACTTGTAACTTTTGGAGGAAATTCTAAGGGATTTACGAGAGGCCAGAGCGATCTATAAGTTGGTAAAACAACTATTTCTAACGTTTCTTATGTCGAAGGTCTTAATCATAACCTATTCTCTGTGTCTCAATTCTGCTCGAGTGGTAAACGAGTAGAATTCACCACTAACAAATGTCTCGTGAAAAATGAGGAAGGAGAAACACTTCTTACCGGAATTTTGCAGGATAGACTCTATATTGTTCAATGGACAGATTGGATAGAGACCTGCCTGGTCACAAAGGCTGATTCCGAGACAAGCTGGCTATGGCACAAGAGGTTGAGTCACTTGAACTTCAAGGCCATCAACAAGCTCGCACTCAACAAGCTGGTGAACGACCTGCCAGATCAAGTCTTCGATCGTGATCACATCTGCAGAGCCTGTCAAGCTGGAAAGCAAACAAGATCATCCTTTCCAAGCGTGACGGCACAAACATCTAATCGAATTCTTGAGCTTCTCCATCTCGACATCTTCGGTCCAGTCACTCCCTTGAGTATAAACGGTAGAAAATACGCTCTCGTTATTATAGATGATTATTCTAGATTTACGTGGGTTATTTTCATGTACAAAAAGAAGGAGACTTTGGAGAAGCTACCTGCGTTGCTGAGCAAACTGTGCAATCAAAAGGAGAAATCTATCATCTCCATTCGATCAGATCGAGGCACCGAATTTATCAATGCAATGATCGAAGAATATTGCACAAAGAGTGGGATTCATCATCAAACCTCAGCTGCACGCACACCTCAACAAAACGGCGTGGTGGAACGTCGTAACAGATCGCTGAAGGAAGCAGCTCATACCATGTTGGATGAAACCAATCTTCCAAAGAAGTTTTGGGCAGAGGCCGTTAACACAACCTGCTTCACTCAAAACAGGTCGATCATCACGACCCGACATGGAAAGACTCCATACGAGCTGTGGAACAACAAGCTCCCCAGGTTAAAGTATTTTAAAGCTTTTGGGTGTTTGTGTTACATTCATAACAATGGGAAATCTCAATTAAAGACTTTTGATAGCAAGGCCGATCCAGGAGTATTTTTAGGATACTCAGAGGTTAGCAAAGCTTATAGAGTCTTTAATAAGAAAACCCTAGTTGTGGAGGTAACACCTCATGTTGTGTTTGATTAATCTACTTGTCTGTACAGAGAATCAAGTACAGGAACAGAACAGCCCGCTGCTAACAGGCCGTCTAACTCCCCCATTGACGACCTGCTAGTATGGACTCCAAATGATTTGGAGGAAGAGGATCAATCTGATCCTAGGGTCACACAGCAAGGGGGATGTGATGCGAATGATACTACGAGCTGTAATACATCAGCTGGACTTAACCAGGCTGATCCCCCTCCCTCAGTCCCCAAGACTGATGCTGTTCACGACCTTACATCCCAAATTGAGCAGCTCGATAACACAATGGAGCAGCTCAACATCCAGGCCAAACAGCAGCCCGAGCAACAGCATGTACCCACTGATCAACCTTCAACTCATCCGGAGTTTGACGAACCCATTAATGAGCCCGAGCCAATCATTTCAAATGAAGAAAGAGCTCGACGCAGACGTTGGATCGATGCTCATCCAAAAGAACTCATTGTTGGGAACCCAAACCAAGGAGTACGAACAAGAAGGACGATTGGTGAAAGCGCACTTCTAAGTTGCTATCTCTCTCGCATAGAACCCAAAGATGCAATTGAAGCTCTTCGTGATGCTGACTGGATTCAAGCCATGCAAGAAGAACTCAATGAATTCAAGAGAAATGAAGTATGGTCTCTAGTTGATCGTCCTTATCATCAGGGCGTCATTGGAGTCAAATGGGTTTACAAGAACAAGAGAGATGAATCTGGAGAAGTTGTCAGAAATAAAGCCCGATTAGTTGCAAAGGGTTACTGTCAACAAGAAGGAATCGACTATGATGAGACGTTTGCCCCCGTTGCAAGATTAGAAGCTATAAGGCTGTTTCTAGCTTATGCCGCTCATCAACGATTCAAAGTCTACCAGATGGATGTTAAAAGTGCGTTCCTCAATGGCGTTCTCGAAGAGGAAGTCTATGTGGAACAGCCTCCTGGATTCGAGGAGGGTGATTCAAGCAAAGTCTACTAACTGCACAAGGCCGTCTATGGTCTTAAGCAAGCTCCTCGAGCTTGGAATGAGACGCTGTCATCCTTCCTCATCGAATCAGGATTCAAGCGTGGTTCAGTCTACAAGACGCTATTCACTATCAAAGTGAATGAACATATCCTTTTAGTACAAATTTATGTTGATGATATCATTTTTGGATCTAAATCTCCCATTTTGTGCGAAAATTTTGGTAACCTCATGACCGAAAAATATAAAATGTCTATGATGGGGGAAATGAATTTCTTTCTAGGGTTGCAGGTCAAGCAGTCCGATGAAGGAATCTTCATTAGCCAAACAAAATACGCACACGAGCTGATCGACAAGTTTGGTGTCAAAGACAGCAAGCCTGTCAAAATACCGATGCTCTCTGGTGGGAAGATCGACCCGGATCCCGATGGAAAACCTGCCAACATAACACAGTACAGGGGTATAATTGGTTCACTACTTTATCTAACTGCTAGTCGACCTGACATCACTTTTGCAGTTGGAGTGTGTGCTCGATTTCAAGCTAATCCGAAGGAATCTCACTTGGAAGCAGCAAAGAAAATTCTTCGTTACATCAAAGGAACCACAAATCTAGGTCTTTGGTATCCTTGTGATGACAATTTGCAGCTTACAGGTTATTCAGATTCTGATCATGCAGGGTGCAAGCTCGATAGAAAATCTACCTCGGGTACTTGCCATTTTCTCGGAAACAAGCTGATTTCGTGGTTTTCAAAGAAGCAAACTTCAGTAGCCACCTCCACCACAGAGGCCGAGTACATGGCCGCAGGAAGTTGTTGTGCACAAATCTTGTGGATCAAACAACAACTTAAGGATTATGAAGTTGAAGTCAGTGAAGTTCCTATATTCTGCGACAGCTCGAGTGCCATCGCCATTACTCAAAATCCAGTTCTTCATTCAAGATGCAAGCACGTGGATATTCGACATCACTTCATTCGTGATCACGTGGAAAAGAAGAACGTGGTTATTGAGAAGATACACACTGACATTCAACGAGCTGATATTCTAACCAAACCTCTAGCCGAAGAAAGATTCAAAATGCTATGTGGAAAGCTAGGGTTATTAAATGTTGAGTCATCAGGCCGATCATAAGCCTACAGGCCGTTATCTCCTCAACAGGCCGTTACCATTTGAACAGGGAGTTACCATTTGGACAGGCCGTATCTGTCAACAGGCCGTATCTGTCAACAGGCCGTATCTGTCAACAGGTCGTGTCCATCAACAGGCCGCCGGCTATTCAACAGATCGACCTGTGTTCCTCAATTGAGGGGGAACACTTGGCCAAAATGATCCATCGATTGAGGGGGAACAAAGGCCGATATCACATGTCCAGGCCGTTTATTCCGCCAGGCCGATATCACATGTCCAGGGCGTTTATTCCGCCAGGCCGATATCACATGTCCAGGCCGTTTATTCCGCCAGGCCGATATCACATGTCCAGGGCGTTTATTTCGCCAGGCCGATGTCCTCCCCCCAGGCCGTCAACTTCGACAGACCGTTTTATGCCACAAGGCCGATATCATCAGGCCGATATCAACCTGAATGCAACTGCATTTATGACGGAAGAATCAAAAGGGCAGTATCACCCTTTTGTCTTATAACTTCTTTAATACGCATTGATTTCTTCATTTATTAATGTTATTTATTTCTCAATGTGTTTCATTATTTAATAGTCTGATAATTTGCAGAAAATGAGGAAAAAGGGAGTAATGATTACCTTTTTTGTAAAACATCCAGTCAAGTGTCAAATATTGACACATTGACCGAGGCTGCATTTAATTCCCTGCCTTCTCTCTGCAAAAGTGCAAGTTATCGCACGTTTTCAACATCTCACGCGCGAATGTGTAACGTTTCACATTTCACGCGCACTCATCGTGTGGAAGAGAATTAAAGAGCGATTTTCAACTTTTCAAATTCGAACAATCTCAACCGTTCGAAAACTCTATATATATGGCATGCAGTTTTCTCTCAAACTTTACTTACTCTCATCATCTTCTTCGAAAAACCTAATTTTTCACTCTCTGCAAAAATTTAAACTGCCGCCATCGTGTTCTTCGTTTTTCTGCTTACTCACTATCTGCATCAAATCACTCTCCGTGGTTTGTACTCTTTTCACCGATTATGTTTTTATTTTCTGTCAAGTTCTTCACTGGTTTTATTTTTCTAATCTCTCTCGAAAACTTGCAGGAAAAACAATGGCAGAAATAGTTTCAACCTCCGGCCGAAAGGAATTGCAATGGTCGGAAATCGAGGACTATTTGACTGCTCGTATCAAGTACGAGCCATACATGGTGCGCGAAAACAACGGTTTTCGCGATCTAGACTCCATGTTCGCCCTGGTGGAGAAGTGCTTCCCATTCCATCAGATTATCTCCCACCGGCCGGCGAAGAGTCTACCCAAGCTCGTATGTGCCTTCTTCTACAACTGGAACGAGGGCGAGTCCGTGTCTTCCCACACAGTCTCCCTCGGAACCCAGAAAGCCATGGTCACCATCAACATTCTTGACGCGGTGAAGGCTGCCTTCGGTATTGGTGAAGGAGGGACGTTGCAGCTCTCGGACATTTCTCGAGATCAACTGCAGCAGGTTGCAGATCGAGTGCTGATCGAGCAAAGGCAGTTCGTGCCAGTAGCCTTCAAAAGGAACGAGCTGCGTCCCAAATACCGCCTCCTAATGGACTTCATCCAAAAGTGCTTTCTAGGGCAAATCGGGAATTACGACCAGGTCACCCCGTTCAAATTTCAGATTTTGACGGCCGTAATCCTCGACCTGCCCATTAGTTGGGCCAAATTGATGGTCTCGCTGCTCTGGGAGGAGGCCAGACAGATCGTCTGCGAGACGGAGGGAGAGGCCGTAGTGAAAGTGTCTCTCCACAACGAGAAAAGGCCGATGCGCCTTGGGACGAAGGCCACCTGTATTATCATTTCCTACTTCAAGAATAGGAAATGGTCCATTGATCCGGTCTTCCCCCCTCTGTTTATTCCAAAAGATCTCCACCAACTGGAGATGGCGATAGGGGTGGCACCGCAGATTTATTTCAACTCCCCAGACTCAGTCAGGGAGCATCTCGTCAAGACCGGCCAATCCAAGGTTGGTTGGAGGATTCCAGATCGACCCATCCAAAAGAAGAGGAAGGCCGATGTCGACCTGGTTCCCTCTCGCCCTGCCAAGAAGGCACTACCTGTGAAGAAGACTCCTCCGCGGAGGACGCAGTCGGCCTCTGGTGATCCACCCAGGCCGTTTCACAAGATCCTCCCTCTGGATTTCGAGGTCTCTGCACCTCCTCACAGGGAGCCTTCACCCTCTTCATCGCCCTCTCTTTCTGCCGAACGGACTCCATCTCCAGTCCGTTCCGCCGCCGAGCCGTCCGCCTCGAAGCAACGCCCTGCATCCTCTCCGCAGGTCGTTGCTCCCTCTCCAGTGAGATCCCCCCCAGTCCAAAGAGCTGGATCCGTTGAGATCCAGGATCTCACTGCTGAAGACTCTCTGTCTTCCCCCATTCGGGACGTGCCTGTGGAGGAGGACGTCGTGCTGCCAATCCAGCCATTTTCTGAGCAGCCGATGTCTGCTGCTCACTCCCAGGTCGCCGCCATGAAGGCCGAGGCCAAGCTGAAGGTCATCGACCTGATGCCAGGGATAGCCCAACTCCCCAAGACTCTCGACCTCGCCACTCGCCTCCAGTTCTATCTGGATTGTAAGTCGAGTTATTATTTTGTCTTCGAAGCCTTGCTGCAGGTCGTTTCTCTCGACGACCTGAAGGTCGAGGAGTTGGCATTGGAAGCGGAGTTTGATTCTTCAATGTGGGGGATGCGGCCTCAAACTTTCGATCTCTTGTGCTGCGCCGCATGAAGGTCGAGGCCAAAATTCTGGGCATCAACCTTCGCCCCCTCTACATCAACTCTCGTGCTCTCTACAATTCCGCCGCAGAAGCTGGAGACGAGTTTGAGTTGATTCAAACTCCGGAGCAATCGCCATCCAGGAATGAGGGTGGTGATCAGCTTCTTGAAGCTGCTGCTCCGTCTTCCCAAATGTCAAAGGCTGATGTGGAGGTCGTGCTTGATTCAATCTCTGCCAAGCTCGAGTCCATCATCACCAGCCTCCCCGAGCAGATCAAGAAGGCCGTAGCTGAGGCCCGGGTCGATATTATCAAAGATGCCAAGATCCAGGCCGATGAAGCTGCCAGGGAGCGTGTCGCGGACTTTGCCGTGAGATTACTGAAGGAATATACCGACAAGCTCCTGCCGGGCCAGCTCGAGGAACTCAACATGGCGTCCCGCGATCAAATCGGGGAAGTATTGGAAGATTTGGCCAAGGTCGATGAGCGAGTGTCCAATCTGACTTCTTCAGTCTCCAACTCGGCATCGACCTCCAATGACCAGATCAACGCCATTCACGGCACTCTCTCCTCCCTTCTCAATGGTCAACAGGAGTTGAGGGATGCCGTGACCAAGCTGCAGGAGGAGGACGCGACTCTTCTTTCCCTCATCAATGCCCTTTCTGATGATGTCGAAAAGGGGGAAGAAGAAAGAGCCGCAGCCGCCACCAAGAAGAAGAAGACCCATAAGTCCAAATCTACTTCAACTTCTGTGGCCCCTCCTCCTCCTCCTCAAAAGAAGCCAGTCCAGGCCGTCTCCTCCAAGGCCGTTGCCTCCAAGGGCGATCCAATTTCTCTTCTTGGTGCTGCTGAGGCCGCCGCTGCCAAAGCCCGTCTGGCCAAGCATTCTGAGCTTATTTCCGCCATGATTCTGGCCGGGGCGACGCAGGAGCAGTCCGTTGATCCGGAGGAGCAAAAGCGCTTCATTGCCAAGCGCCGGGCTGATGAAGCAAGGAAGAAAAGGGAGTTGGACTGGATCAGCCAGTCCGCCCTTGTTTTGAATGCTGGAGTTCAGCAGCAGGTCGTTGAATGGCTAGACGAATCTCAAAACAACCTGTTGCGGGAGCTTAACAGTTGCTTCATCCTGCTGCATTACTGGATCCAGGACCCCTCACTTCCTGCCGACGCCGATGAAGCCTATGCAGCTTACATGCTTAAATTCCCTTACCAAGATTTCATTGGTGAGCTTCGGAAGAAAGCTGCAGAGGCCGGTGTGATGATAAGGGCGCCAGCCAAGCAATTTTTCACGCCCTTGTTTCTTGGTGATTCGGGCTATTTGGATTACTCCCGGGTCGACCAATACATCGCACAGACCGCCATCGGCCTGGGCGTAAATGTTTCAAATTCCGATCCCGACTTCCGCCGAATCAGGGATGGAATTTATGCAAGTATGCAGTCGAAGTCGAGGGAGCAGGTCCAGGAAGAGAGGATAGCAGCCCGTGCCAAGATCCAGCAGATGTAGTTAGATGATTTTGTAATTTTTTGTTATTCATTTATGCTCTCAGCCTGTTGTAAATTCTCTATGTAATTTGCTATCTAGCTTAATGAAGCAAAAATCATCTTTCGACCTGACGACAATATCTCTTTGTCCAGGCATCTGCCTTTACTGCTTTATTATTTATGTCTTATCTGCCCTCTTATAATTCCTTATCACCTTCATGATTAAAAATTATCAAGCTCTGATACCATCTTTCAGTGTTTAATATCTTAGGAATTATTTGTAAAGTGTTGGGTTTCGACATCATCAAAAAGGGGGAAATTGTTGGGAACCCCTTGCAGTTTGATTTTGATGATGTTTATCGAAACCACACTTAAGCATATTTTACTTGTTTAGGGTCAAGGCCGATAGATCGACCTGCTACCTGTTAGTGCAGGTCGATGCACTATAAAGTTTAGAATCAAGTTCGATCCACCCTGTAAGAGAAAGGTCGATGTATCGACCTGCCTCAATTGGATCGAGCTGGATCATCAGCCTGTCTATCGACCTTCCTTATCAAGCTTCCAGCCCGCTATGACTTAGAAGATTTCAAGAGCTGGATTTCAATATCAAGGTCGATGCTCCGCCTTCATGGAGCGTCACGACCTGATCCTTGCCACGTCGAGTGCCAGCAAGGACGAATCTTCCCAACGGCTAGAAGTGAGTCAGCTTCCAACGGCTAGTGCCACGTCAGCTTGACTCCAACGGCTAGTTTTTCAAAACTGCCTGTAAATACTTCAGCCATTATCGGATTCAAGCACGGGAAACACAAGCTATCAACGCCATATCTCTGCCCAAATCTCTCTCAAAGTTCATATCCATTCAAGTGTTCGAAATCAGATTAGTTTCCCAAACACTTGACGAAGAGGGATTTCCAATTCCGATAAACACCACAACGACGAAGCGTTCACTGCTGCTTGTCGTTGATTCAACAGCTTCTTCTCCGATTTGTTCGAAGTTAGAAAGCTTGTTTTTATTTTCGCCATTATAGAGTTAGTCAAGCTCTGTAATTAGCGTAAGGTTGTTTGTACGTTTTAGTACGAAAGGTTGTAAGGGTCACGACCCAAAACTCGTGTCTAGATATTTTCAGGTTAGATTGTATCTAGAACTGATACTCAGTCAGTATAAATAAGAGAGAGGTTGAATCCAAAGGTAAAGGGATTCTCAGGTCGAGTCGACCTGACGTGGACGTAGGAGAGTTTTCTCCGAACCACGATATATCGCGGTCTCTCTCTCTCTCTCTCTCTCTCTTTATTTATCGTCCTTATATTTTCTTATCAAACTGACTAGCATCAACCTGCATATCACGCATCAACCTGCTACTGTTCATCAGCCTTAAAGATTTTTCAAAGAGTAAATCAACCTCCACCAACTTCCGCATTAACAACAGTTTGATAAATCAAGCTTGATACCATACAAGCTTGATACCTTTAGATCGACCTGATTTTATAAAAGTCAAAAACGGTTGGTTATTGGTGTATTCCCCCCCCCCCCCCCCCCCATACACCAATTACTCTTTCCCGGGACCAACACAATCGCACGAAATCATACCGAGGAGTCCTTCCAAGAGGCACCGAACGGAATCGCGTTCAACCACTGCGACGGCTTCGGCGGAGACCTTGTCGGAAAGAGGCGGCGAAGAGGACAAATTACCCACCGGACAACTCTTCACAAATTCAGAGGTAACCATTACATTATGCATGTTAATGTTGGTTCGAAATTGATTTTTAGTGGTTTGTTTGTGTTCAAGCATTTTGGGTTTGTGATTTGATTTAGGGTTCATGTTTGAAGAGGGTGTGTGCCTGATTTATTGGTTTGAAATTATGCCTAATTTTTGGTGGTTTGTTTGTTCAAGCATTTAGTGTTCGTGGTTTGATTAAGGTTCTTGTTTGAAGGAGGTTTGTGTCAGATTTTTTGGTATGAAATCCTGATATCGAGGGTTTTTTTTTTTTTTTGTTTTCAAGCAGTTAGTGTTCGTGTTCCAATTAAATGTTGAGTGTTTTAGGGTTCGGAGTATTGGGTTTTATTGGTACGTAATTGCTGAAATCATACTAATTCAGTGTTTGTGTTCCAATTGTTATGCATTTTATGGTTCAGAATTAGTTAATTCGTACTAAATGATTGTTTGTGTTCCAAGTGTTATGTGTTTTATGGTTCGAATTATTGTGTTTTACTGGTATGCAATTGGTTAAATCATACTAATTTAGAGTTTTTGTTCCAATTGTTTTGTGTTTCGAGATTTGAATTATTGTGTTTTATAACTTATATTGGTATGAAATTGGTGAAATCATACTAATTTAGTGTTTGTGTTCTAATTGTTAGGTGTTTTATGGTTCGAATTATTGTGTTTTATTGGTATGAAATTGGTGAAATCACTACAAGAAAAATGGTAATAGACAACACCTAATAGACCACGGATTATTGTATTCTGTTGTCTATAATTTAAAAGACAACGTAGAATAGCAAAACCGTTGTCTCTGTTTGTGTCTGCGTGCACTTTTGACTCACAACAGTTAAAAATCCGTTGTCTATATTCACATAGACTACGCTACCAATTCGTGTTGTCTATAGCCACATTTATTAGTTTAGACCACACGTTTTTAGATGTTGTCTATTACTGCAACTTCCGTGTGGTTTATTAATAGTTGAAATCAAAATTTCAAATTTAAAATTCAATTCCCAAACTCCAAAATTCAACTCCTCTGTCCATGTCCGCCGCACCGCCGCGCTTTCTGCAGACAACTGTCGTCGACGTCGGTAAGCTAACGGGCGAGGAAATCAACTCCGACGACCGATGGTTGAAGAAGCTCCATCGCCAAGCTCCATCGCCACCGCCCTACAACCGTCGCTCTTTGGTAAAACCTAGCCCTCTTCCAACGAATCCAGTCACCATCTTCGCCGTACCTTCAATTCTATTCTACTAGGGTATTAAAAATCTCTAATTGTAACAGTGGAATCTAGAAATACCAGGAGAGGCACAAAGCTCCTGATCCGCAGGCGACTGGTTCCAACGATTGGCTCGTTAAATCGCTTGGGATTTATAGTCCGATTCGATGTTTTTCAATCGAGTACGTGGTCTTAACTCACTTCTAGTAATCGATCTCTTTTATTTGCGTCTTGTTTTTAGATTGAATTATCTATTGATTTTGTTGTTGCTCTTCATATTCTTGTTAACATATTACATTGGTGTGCTCTACATGTTCGATAAAAGTCCACATAGAAATCTAGAAATGGCTTTTTCTTCTTCTGATATTCCCAATGTTCAAACCTGGTTTCATAGCTTATATTCTAACTTAGAAGCATAATTAGTGAAGAAAATGTTAGAAAGACATACAATGATTGTGGAGCATTGTATGTAGTACATTTTTATAGACAAACTATAGGTCGAGTAATTAAAACTATCTAAGATACTTCAGAGAATACAGGGTATAATAACTAATTTGCTATATTGTTCTTAACTCTTTGATTCATTTGTATGCTTTCAAAACGTCAAGCGTAACTCTTTCATTCACTTTTATGCACATTTTTGCTGAATGTGAAACATGAATGAATACTTGACTTTACAGAGCAAGACTTCAAACAATGATTATTTTGTGTTTTGTCATTTTTAGCAGCAATATCTCCTGCCTTCTTTTGTGGGTGAACTTGTTATTTCGTGAATGCAGGTGGTATTCAGAGGCACCTGTATGCAACTTGGCACTATCTAACTTGATGAAGGGGCGTCATCCAAAATAGATTGTGAACCTAGCTTGAGGAAAAAGGTAGAAGAGATTGAGAATTATGTTAGTTAACTAGCATAGCTGTTTGAGAATCTAGTATGTAGTTTATGATTATATATGTTTTGATTACACATCCATTATGAGATGTTTGTACCTTTTTTATTGTTAAATAATAATAAATTATTTTATGAAAATTTATGGTATTTAATATGTTTATTTACATTTTGGTTATTATAAGGCTACAACAATATTTTAGTGAAATATTAATATTATAAAATATAGCAAATTAGTGGGCAAAAAAAAAAAAATCAATACAAAATGAAGGCAACGGCTGGAATCCATGTTGTCTATGATAATATAGACAACATAAAAATTTATGCTAATAGACAATACAATAAACCCATTGTCTTTTCGCTTATAGACAACGGGGATTCCCCGTTGTCTATAACCGCCTGTAATAGACAACACAGCGATAGACAACACCAAAATTTGTTATAGACAACAGCTTTTAGCCGTTGTCTATTAGCGAAATTCTTGTAGTGAATCATATTAAGTAATGGTTTTGTTTATGATTTTGGTACAAAATTAGTGTATATATTTAAAATCATACATGCTAGTAGCTAATTTAGTACGAAATTAGTGAAAATCGTACTATTTTTCTTATAAACTGTGGTGCAGTGCGGATAATATGGAACCAAAATGCAAGGCTCTTTGCTTGTTTGATATAAATTGATCATTTCTTGTAATTTGTTTATTTTATTTTAGGTTGAATGGATATACACCCGATACGACATGGAGGGTAGGATGCATAAGAAAATTAACATGCTCCACTACATCGTTTTTTGAGAGGTCAAGTCATATCCAAAATTTGACACAATCTACTTCAAAGTAGGCGACGCGATGTTGCATTTTTCATACCAAATATTAGCGTGTAAAAATATAATTACAAATTGTAAAGATATTGATGTCGTTAATACTAGTTTCGGTATGGTACATATTGTTTGTAATCATGGTCGAATGTGTCAATTCACAATGATTATTAGTTGAGAATATGAGTCAGCTCGTAACAATCACTTATAACATAGTACAATATATATATATATATATATATATATATATATATATATATATATATATATATATATATATATATATAGGGGGAGGATCAAATGAAAACTAAATATTTCGTGAAATATAGAAACCTATATACACCATTGATCTACATAATCTGATGGATAAGATTTTAACACATCACTAATTTTTAAACTAATTTTTTTATTGATTTATTGATTTATTACATTATAGTTGGGGGTAAACAAGTAAAATACATGAAGTTTAAATATAACTGATCCCTAATAAAGGGGGGTCACGTAAGCTATTTACTAGATATATTTTTGGTAACTGATTTCATTAAATATTTATAATATATTATATTTAGATATACTACGTATAAGCTATCTTTTTTTTCTTTTTTTTTTAAGGTTTGATTTTTTTTTTTTTTTTTTTTTTTTTTTTTTTTTTTTTTTTTTGCAAACTCATGAGTGAGTTTTGATTACGTATTATCAAGCCGGTACATAATTATCACCTCCAAGCCACTATTTCCTCTCTCATTTGACAATATAATTATTTGTGTATCGCTTGTTGGTCATTTTTATGTTTGGAAGATTATATTTCAAGGGAATATTCCCTTTATTTCAAATAAAAATAAAAATCATGTGTTTTTGATAAGTTTGTTATTTATTTATGCTTACATTTTTTATGTATGTAGATCATGTCTTTTTTTAGTTATTCATTCGTATACACTACTGTTTTTTTCTGATGCATATTTTTGTTTATTTTGATACATTTTATTATATTATTTGATGCATATTCCAATTTCGGTTGCATGAAGGTGTATCCCAAGAGGACAACATAGGAGAAAATCACGTATTAAGGTTTGCTTTATTTTTCATCTACACCTATGGTTATTGCATATTTAAGTATGTTATGTTGCATTATTTCAAAAGAAATTGTAATTGGAAGAAATTTAAGCAGATTATTGATGAATTATATCAATTCACATTTATTTCTATTTATCAAATGAAAAAAATAAAAATGTCGTGTTTTTTAGTTTGATTTTTCAATGTATGTTTTCACATGTCTCATAACATATATTCCACACTCAAAATTGTTTTGAAGATCAACTCATAACAAAGAAGGTATTTGAATTGTAGCTTTGTCGATCTTAATTGCCATTTACATAAAACATTTTTGCAACTAATAGACTAAGAAATGCAACATAATCCACTAAAAATGCAACAAATGTTTTTTAAAATGCAACATAATCTAGTAAAAGTGCATCTAAACATAACCTAGTAAAAATGCGTCAAATGTTTTTAAAATGCAACAAATATATTTTATGTACAATTACTCGATCTGAAAACCCAACACACTATATTGGAAACAAATTTAACAAGCATCTACATATGATTTATATTCATGCATGAAGTAAGTCAATTAAACATTAATTATCGATTTTTCCAACTAGGGTTTAGTTTTTTCTCCTAGGGTTTAGATTTTCATATTAGGGTTTAGTTTTCTATATTCCATCAAATAATTATTTTTCGCTTAAATTTCAAATAATGCATCTGCTTGTTATGCAATGCAATAAATAACATGAACAATTAAATTAATCATTTAATTTTATATTTTAGTGGGGTTTGATTTTTCGTACTTGGGTTAGTATCCCAACTTAGGGTTTAGTTTATCCATTTAGGATTTTGTTTTCTCTATATAATTGACAAATGCAACAAAAAATAAAAAATGCAGCAGAAAATAGAATAAATGCAAAAAAAAAAAAAAAAGAAAAGAAAAAAATGCATAATAATCAAAAATAAAAAATGTATATCAATTTTTTATCTCGAAAATTAATCGCAGAAAAGGACGAAGGAATGTGTAATTGACATACTAAATATGACTATTTATTAGTTGCGTATATTATTAAAATTTTATCATTTTATAGAAATATTCTTCAAATCTAAAATAATGCTAATAGATAATTGCAGTTTTAATATACTAATTAAGGATTTGACTATTATGTCCCTCAAAATATACACGAAATTAAATTAATTTTACAGTTTTTATTTTCAGGCTTAATCTCATCCGTTGATTACATATATATCTATGGTATATACTGGTTTCTATATTTCACAAAAAGGGTGGTTTTCACCATATCCCAACCCTATATATATATATATATATATATAGTATAAATCATATAGAAACTAAATATCCAGTGAAATACAGAAACCGATGATATCCGTTGATTTCAGAGATCTAACGGTTGATAATTAATATCATTTAATATTTAAAAACTATTACGATTTTTTTAATATTTTTGCTGATGTCATAAGGATATTTCTGACTTTTTCAATTATTTGTAATTGAATATTCATTAAATATATAATATTTAATTATTGTCTTTCCTTAATTTTAGGGATTTTCCAAAACTGAAATGCGCTCTAATATTAAGCCGATTTCTGGCCAAATCCTAACGAGAATCAAAAAATGGACAATTGGGTTTTATTCTACTCAAAGAGACGAAGAGATTGATGGGTGGATCACTCGTTTTGGTGGAGAAACGACGGAGATATTCGCCGAAGAAATCGAACCAGCAGTAGAATTGCGACTTCCGGAATCGACGTAAACTTCCAAATGCGATTTCGGCCTCATCGACGATCGGATTTAGATGGGCGACATACCGTTGGAAACGTCTTGAAGAGTAGAACACGTTTCTGGGTGGTTCAATCCGATTTGGTTGAGATTTGAGTTCAAAATTGGCAAAAATGCATAACATCAATCGAAAGTGCATTAACATGACTAGGGCATGCATATTATGTCGATTTTGTTGCATTTTAGAGATCATTCTGATGCATTTTAGAATATGCTTCTGATATGGGTCAGGATTTAGTTTCCCCTACAAGTTAGGGTTTAGCTTTTCATACAACTTAGGTTTTGGATATTCATACAAGTTAGGGTTTAAATTTCCCTAATGAGTATAGGGTTTTAGTTTAGTTTTTCGATACACAATAAAAAAATTATGTATTATGTTTTTCTATTTATATGTTTCTAAATGCATAGTAAACATATTTTACTTTATTTATATTAAATTTTGATGCATTATATTTTTGTAGGTGGTACATATGTTAATGATGATTGTCTTAAAGACAAGTTTGTTCAGCAAAAATCGAGTATCTTAGATGGCGAGCATGTCCCTTTGTGTGATGATGATAGGAAACCTTATTTTATGCGAATTCTTTATAAGATTATTGTAGCATTTAAGAAAGGTTTTGCAATGAATTAACTTTTCTTTATTTCTGATTTCATAAGCGGATTGCAACAGTTTCTCAATATTGTGCAACATATTCTGAAAATTGTGCAATCAGTTAAAGAAAATTTTGTTTTCTTCGCTAACTTCTATTATAATCCAAGTTACAGTTTATATGCAACATGAACTCCACTTTCATGAAATACATGACAAATATAAGATTCATATTCGAGTTCAAAATATTGTTGATCATAACATAGAACATCTCACAAAATATTTGATACCACACCAAATTCTTCAAAAGTCAAATACACATAGTAATTCTAGATAAATAACACATGTTGAGAGGTTCATCCATGAAATCATCGTCGGATAATTCTTTATCTTGAACACCTGATGCTTTTGTGTCTTTTTTTTTGCTCTCCGACCCCGTCTTTGCTGCACAAATACAAACTATCTAGCTTACATATGCAAATGCAGTGTAAGTGTTAAAAATGCAACAATATTTCTCACATATGCAATGATTATACACTACAAAAGGACAACTAATCATAAAAAATCACGTAAATAGCCCCTCATTATTGTCTCGTATTTGAACTTTTTTGCATCGATTCCATTATATATGCTACAAAAACTCGTATAAATGCATAACAACCATTTATAACCAATAATTGATCAAAATGTAGTATAAATATCAAAGATTCATCTACATTAACATCCACCGAAAGCAAGACGACACCAAACTTTGTATATATATTGCATGTCAATTATCAGAAAGATGAATTGTTGCATACTTGAATACCTTTCATATTACCATCCTTCGAATTTGTTGCATTATTATAAACATGCAACGTAAATATAGAAATATGCAACAAAACTGACAAACAGTGCAACATTACATATCTCAAATCCTACTAGCATATACGAACACAATTCCTATTTTTTTTTAGTTTTAAATACAAATTTCTCTATCAGACATTTCAACAAACATATTATGAACATAAACATGAACAGATACCACTCATTCGACCTTGTAAACAAATCTATCAAAATATTTTGATTTACAGCATAATATACTAGTATGTTAGTTTAAATGCAACAAAAATGTTGATACAACATTCCAATTCGTTCAGCAATATATATAGTGTATGCATCCAACATATGAACCAGATAAATTCCACGAAATCCGAACTCAGAAACCCTAAAATCGAGTAAAACATCCATTGTTTAGAAAAAATAATATCGCGAGCCCTAGTTTTACTGGCGAGTTTGTTTCAGAAATTTTCAACCATAAATTAGAGAATCAAACCTGGTTGATTATTTGTCGATCCACATCGTTCTTTGCTGCACAAATACAAATATGCGTATTATACACATCGTTCTTTGCCCTCTCTCTCGTTTTCTTTATGCAATTTTTTTTCTGCGGTTGCTGCGTTTTTTTTAAAGGTGATATGGTAGTTATGGTAAATTCCTAATATTATGGAAGAAGATTTAATTTCTTTATTTAATTAGTCAATTATTAATGTTGCTGGACAGATTTGTCCCTAATTTTAATCCTACCTATTTTTTAATTCAAATTATTAGTTTTAATCTCAGCCTTTGATTAACCACTAATCAATGGTTATTAGTGGTTTCTAGGTTTCACTAAAATATTATATATATATATATATATATATAAACAAGTATGGAGTTATTGGTACGAATACGAGTCTATTCATACCATTCACATATAAAAACTAGACAGTCTTGGAGAAATCTAGATCCTAGTGAAAAGACGCAACCCAATCAAGAAAATTTTAACCCTGTTAGAGAAATCATGTAGAAGAAGTCTAAAGCATGTAGAAGAAATCTAAACCATGAAGGGAAAAAACTAAACCCTATATGGAAAATCTAAAATTTATCGTGTCTCTTAATCATGTACGAAATGAGAATTGCATACCAAGTTCATATGCACAAAATTAAAAAAAAAAATGTGTTATCACTTTGCATGTATAGTCATACATTTGATATAGTGTTTAAATATTTACTTATCGTATTTCTATCATTCATACCATGATTTAAAATTGGTTATGCGTCTGTACTCGGTATGAAGTGCAGATTATGTACCAAAATACGAAATAAGGTGTGTACGAAATGTAATATTTCATACCTAGTCAAACCAACAAATGGTAGTATATTTCTTAGTTTATAATGCATGTTAACAATCTCATTTAACTAAAAAACAAAACACATGCTTACATGTACCGGGTACGGAAAAACAACAAACAAACCTAAATCATTTCATACGTACGACATTGCAAAAACAACAACGTCGTACCAAAACTAAATCAACAAACCACAAACAACAAATTTGAACCATAAATATGTGTTGGTCTGAAACAAGCAACACCATTATTGACGACTACAACCTTCAGCATCGCTACGCTTTCCGCATGCTAGTCCGGAGTAAGGGAAATATTTATTTGCACAAAATCACAGTACATAGAAAAACACTTCGTAGATGTATAATTACAATCATCGTATTCAAGGTTACCAATGGCGGCGGAGGCGGCGCCGCTGCGAAAGCAATCGCCGTCATAATCTATTAGGGAAGAACAAGAAGAAGATAAAAATGAAAAAAATGAAGAAGAAAGAGGAGGAGGGCGTGATTGATGATTGCATAGAAAAAAACAATTAAAAAGAAGGGAAAACAAAAAAAAAAATGGTTGTTGTTGGGGGAGGGTGCGTGAAGAAGGAGAAGAAGAAGAATAGGGGGAAAGAGAAAAACACGTGAGAGTGGAGAGAGAGAAAAAATGAGAGTGACATAATTTTTTCATGTACATCCAAAAATGTTGTTGGAGAAATAAGGAGATATGATTTTCTCACGAATTCAAAAGTAAGGGTAATATGGTACATTTAAGTTAAAAATGGATAGTTTTTGTGTGTTTTATAAATGGTGGGTAAGTTTTATGTTTGTTAAGTGAGAATGACTACTTTTATATATTAACTCTTTTAAAAAATTATATACCCCGACTTTTGATTTTTCAACCTTATTTTATCTAATAAAATTGAATTTAAACGTTGGATGAGTGAACCCTATAAAATATTATAAAATTATCCTGAATCATAGTACGTCAAAATCGTCGAAAGAAAATGTATAAAATTTATAAAAATCGACATTTGATAGAAATATAGGATCTCATCTGAAAAATTGGATAAATAGGTCATCCTGATAGAAAAGGCGAATAGATTGGAAAAATAATATAAAACTTCCCCATGGTTCTTTAGGCTTTCCATGTTATCGTAGGGTATAGCTCGAATTTCAGGTTTATAAATGGCATACTCCCTCTATCTCCTAAGTTTTTTCTTAAATTTGATCGATATGAGTCTTAAAAAAATGCAATGGACTTGTACCCTTTTTGTTCCACTTTAATTGTTATATTTACCTAATTTGGTACTCCCATATGAATTATTCCGTTTACTAAAATGTAAAGAATTAATCCCTTCATTTTTATGTGTAACCTTTTGTTTTTCACTTCACACCGCACCTAAAAGTCCGTGCCAAATGAATCAGGACGATTGAATTAGAATGGAGAGAATATTATTTAGTAATAGTGAACGTTGGGCCCGGCCCATCATTTAAAATTTTGTGCGTAAAATGGAGTAAATACATGACATTGAAAAGGTCTAATAGGTAATTGTAGTAATGAATTCATGTCCAAAAATGGAACCAAAAAAATTTATAGAACAACCCAAAAAATATAAGAAAAAACTAAGGGAACGGAGGGAGTATTTATTATTTCTCATAACTAGTGCCACACCCGTGCGATGCACGGGGTAAGCTATGATGGGTATGTTATTTATTTTTATAAAATAAAATATTCAATATGTTATTTATCTGCATTAGTACATTATTATCTTTGAGTTGTAAATACATAGATTTTATATTTCTTTTTAGCGTATGTTTCAATGTTTAATGAGATTTGTAATGCTTAAATTAAAGTAATGTGTTCTGAAATGTATGAAAATGATAACAAAGTTGTAATACGAAATATAATAAGATAAGTCGGAAAATATTAAAATTTCATTACTAATTTATAAATCTACAAATTATGAAAAACTTCCTTATACACGACATTCGTGTTATATGGGCTGACTTTATTATCTTTGTCGCATATCAAGATTTTCAAACCACTACGTCTACGAACTCGTGAAACCGCAACATAAAGTTGGCCATGTGAGAAGACCGGTTTCTTCAGAAAAATTCTCACATGTGATAGTGACTGTCCTTGACTCTTGTTGATCGTCATGGCATACGAAACAATTATAGGAAATTGTCTTCGTTGAAACTTGAAAGGAAGACGTAGATAAGTGGGAGTTAATGACATTCTAGGAATCAATACCTTCTGACCAGCATTACTTCCTGCCAATATTTAGCCTCTAGAACGTGGTTGCCAAGTTTTGTGAGAATCAAACGTGTGCCATTGCACAATCCAAGAGAATGATCAATGTTCCTTAACATAATCGGAGTTTCGACTTTTAAATTCAACACGTGGTTAGGCATCCCTGAACACTTGAAAGAATTCAAATATTCAGGCGTGTGTACATCGTTCATAACATCAAGAATTCCATCCGAGCTGCATATTTTGTCCGAGCTTAAATATTCTTTGCTTTCAGACTTATTCAATGAAATCATATAACGATTTAACATCTCAACTACATCAAGCGTTGGTGCAAGTATCGCCCTCTCATCAAGGTAAGACAAATCTTCTGGATAATCTATAGATGAAGGGTACGTACTCTTGACAATTGTTTCAATCGGATCTATTGAATATTTCAAATGAATATCATCCGGTATGACAATATCTGCATGACCGTCATTTGAGCCCCCAAGAACACCGTCGCCTATGGCTGCAACCCAATTAGAAAACTCTTGCAATTATGCTTCAAGTGAAAAGTTCATGTTATGCAACCTCATATTTTTTGTTAGCCTTAAGAGTTGAACATCTTTCCAAATGTACGAAGCATTAATACTTGCATTGACTATATCTTGTCTGCTTCCAGCGGCTATGACGGGCAAAATTTGTCTGAAATCGCCTCCAAACACTACTTGAATAGCAAAACAGGAGTGTGCAGTTCTTCCACCGGGTAACAACAAAGGTGCTATGCCACTTGAGGCTACATTGAGTACAATGTCTCCTTTTGATCTTATCACAGCAGACAATGTTTTCCAAATAAATGTTTTTGCAGTCCCGCCATAACCGTACACGAAATAAACACCTCCTAAATCGGATTGTGTTTTTTCGATTATCTTGTCGTACACATGACGTTGTTCTGATGTGAGATCTCTAAGCAATGAAGCATGTTCTATCTCGAGTTCAGACCAATCATAGCTTAACTCATCATTTATCAAACTATTATGCGTCTTGCATAAATACTCAGCATCGGGATACGGCATTTCGTTGAACTCACGAAGACTATGGAACCGGATTCACGAAAATTTCCATCGTACATGTTTGTCTTTCGCCAATATCCAAGTCTTTTCAATCATATGGAAACAGATTCACGCATTTTGCTTGGTAAGAATATATATGTTTCAATATATACCCACTAAGTAGATAGTATTGATAATGTATCCAAAAATTGTAACTTATTTACTATTTTTTTGCATATGTCGTAGGCGAGCTCGATTACGTTGTTGATCCGCATGTGAAGAATATAAGCCGACATGGCGTTAAACAGTTGGAAGTAAATTTTGAGGCTTTTGGGTATGTATTGATAATGTTATGAAATAAAGTAAAGTACACCATGTTTACTCTCCCTCTGTCTCATTTATGTTGTCCCATTTAATTATTATAATAGACTCTATTGAATATAAAGTGAGACAACAAAAATGGGACGGAGGGAGTACTATGTATCTATTAACAAATATGTATATTTTTATTTCCTACACAGGGTACAACAAATTACTTGCAGTCTTTCAGTTAAGGTTGTTGATGAAATCGTTAGAAGTTGGAGCGGTACTCCTATGCAAATGGCAATTCGGTTATGCCGTGAAAGATCTATTTATAGTAAGAATTTTTATTATCCAAAATTTAAATTCAATATATAATTATTGATTTACAAAATGCAATTATCTTAGTTGGTTAATTAGTACTTTATGTTTGATAATTTTTTAATCAAACTTCACTACAACTTATACTTGCATTAAAAATGACACATCCTTTTAAAATATTTAGATTAGAGTAAAAATTCCAGCATGTTTTGTATTACAAAGATATTGCCCATGGAACAACTTGTTACAAATTTATCAGACTCAAGCGAAGGTACCTACTTTACATGAATGAAAAATTCAATTTGTATTATTTTAATTAGTGCATTATTGTCTAACGTTCATCTCGCATATATTTGACATTTCCATTATAATATAGGGTTCGTTGAGGAAGAAAAATTTGTTTCGGGGCTACTTATTAACCGCTCACCAATGATATCAAACATAATGTTGGCGTCAGCAGACAAGCGGCCCTAGAATTTTTAGCATGACATCTACTTATTGTGTTTTTATTAACTCTTGAAATATCTTAATTTAAGTGATTAGAAACTTTTGAAATATCTTATAAGCACTTTAAATATGCACGGCATATATATTGATTTATTGCAATTTTGTTGCTTTGATTTTATTTTAAAGTTGTGAAAAGATACACACAACATATTCAAACTGTGTGATGGATTGCCGTAAAAGGAACAAATATATTCACATTTCTAATAACAATGTACTTTTTTACATTATTGATATGTGCGCGTACATAATTTTAGTTGATTCAATATATATCGCATAACTAAGTAAATAATTAAGGATACATTTCAAATCGTAATGACTTCTTTTGCTTTTATTTTATTTTTTATCCTTTTGAGTTTTGAGTTTTGAGTTTCAGTAGTAGCTAGTACTTCTCAATAAAAGATAAATCACTATTTTGAATTGATTTACTTAAAAGAAATTACCTTTTGAATTGATTTAAAAAAATAGTGAAGAACTACCATCAAAATGGCTTTTTGATTTAATTTACAGAAAACAATAAAAATCACATAAATCAAGAATAAAAATGAGAACAATGGGAATTATAAGAGTAATTGTTTAATATGACAATAATCGAAAACTAATATACTTAAACATACAAATAAAATAAAAGTCAAAACAACTAATAATATATGTAGTCCATATATTTCTCATTGTTCACAATATATATTCATAACAAAACATAAATTAAGATTAAAGTTGAAATTGATAAATTGGATGAGATCGTCAGTAATATGATTTAATAAAATAATAGAAATAATATTTGTATATATACATACAAAAACTTGAAACTGAAAAATTATACTTATAAAGTATACATTTTATAAATTATATACATTGAAAATAAACAAAAACCAAATGAAAAAAGTAGATGCAACTATTAGATTTCTACGCAACTCATCTTCTAAATTAATGGCAACGTTACCATTTTTATCTTCTCTCTTCTTGTTACTTGCACAACCATCGTCACTCGCACTTATCCACAGTACCTTATACCTTCCAACATGACATTGCTTTTTTTGCCTAAATAGTTCCAGAAGCTCCATCACATAACTTGTTTTCATGCATGTTAGCTCACATTTTATTTCATATGCATGTTCATTCATTCGGAAATAAATCTTTAATATTATGCTGATACATATATGCAGTCCTAAAGATAGAATAGAGAATCGTAAGTGAAAATGGAAAAAAAATGTCATTCAAATAATTATGTACTCAAGTCATATACAAACACCATATATATATAGACAAAAAATAATTAATACTATTATGTAACTATAGGAAGTTAATAAGGATAATAAAACGTCTCTAAATACATGCATGATTTACGTTTTAAGTATTATCTAATCATGTGATTGTATATAATTTAATATTGGCATTTTATACATTACGTTATTACGTAACTTACATTGTAAAATCAATCTCTTGCCTAATTTATGCCACTCATTAATTTATTGCTTTGATTAAATATATTTTAATGTGATGACATTTGTACTAATAATTTCTAAAAATAAAATTGCGAAAAAAATTACTAAAAAGGATTATCAGTAACTGTTTATAATATAATATATAGACAGAGAGAAATATTATGCTACACCTTATGCTACATACCTCGTGAGCACTGCTCTTGTTTCATCGACGTTAATATTATTTATTTATTTTTCGTTTTATACATTTGATTTAGTTCTAATACCCTAAATATTGTTACTCACATAGTTAATTTTAGCATAATTTTATACATATATATACTATTTAATTTTTTGAATTGTAAATGGAAATACGGTAAATATATGCATTGACTCAAAATCAAATTGACATGAATTCATCTATGATTAATGCACGCCATTAAGCATGCAATTAAATTTTAGCAAGTGCATATACTTATTATATAGAGCTACACATTTTAATTATTTGAATTGTAATTATGATATTGCTATAAATTAATTGTTAACTAATTAATTTTTTGAAACAGAAAAATATATATATTAATACTATTTATAGAATATAGGACTTACTATATACGGCAGCCCGGTGCTGCTATTATTATATAGACGTGAGTGTAAAATAATAGAAGTGTTATATCTTAGATTGCATAGATGGAGTAATATTTTGCAACAATATGATCACAATAGGTTTCATATTTATGCATTGTGAATAAATATGAAAATTGTGCAATAATAATGATTTGTATTTCTAAGCATGCATGATTTTAAAAAATACTTAAAGCATCCACAGTGCAAGAGTCCCAAATTGGACTCTAACATTTGCACACCTAAAATAAGATCCCAACTTTTAAAAGAAATCACAATTGCAACACCAGCTAACGCGATGGTAGCAGCTCCTGCACCTATTAACTTAGCTTGGTTGAATACATTGTTTATCTTCAATGAATAACAATATTGAGTTATTTAATTGTAAAAGGTGAAACTTAAAACTGATAGATATGAATGATAAAATTCATATAAAATCTTATAAGTTTTTCAATATATAGAAATTGGGCTTCTTGCTCCAACCTTCTTCTTCCTCCACCGTGAATTAAACATCAAAATTCTTTGATAATATATCTAAGTATATATTTTTTAAAACTTTGAATTTTGTAGGCACAAAATATTATAAACATGGGAAGAATATTTATGGCGTTCATGATAAGATTATTTCCATTAACAAAATATTGAAAAAAATAACAATTGTGTAATATATATAGAGAATAGGGATGAGTTATTCTAAAAACCACCATTATTCTGAAAACTGAAAATAATGTTTTTTGTATGAAGATGGTTTTTTATATGCATAATAATAACATTTTTGTCAACATACATCATATGTATGGCAATAAAAACTGATAATGCAAATTAATTTTTAGTTGCTACAAAAAAACATGATTATGTTCGTAAAATTTTTAAAAAAAAAAAACATATTGTATACATAAAATGATATTTTATATTAAAAAACATAATTTGCAGTTTTTAGTATAAGACTGGTTTCATTTGAAAAAATAATAAAAATAAAGTCTTATTATTTAAATTTTAAAATTTATTAGTCTAATCTAATAACCCATCATTATTTACATTACTTCATAAAGATATACCAGTATAATTTGAATTGTAATATTTAAAATTGTCATAATTTACTCATTCTTTTCTAACCTTTACGCTTTTTATGTCAAACTAAAGTTCTTAATATAATTTTTCATTTAAAAATATAAAAAAAAAAAATAGTAAAATAGTAAAATACTACACTCTAACCCTATGCAATGTTCTACTAAATTGCCGTACTGAAAAATGGATCATTATAAATGAGATAGATATGATATAAACATATATGGTCTTGTAAGTGTAACGTTATTTACAATATAAAATAATCTCTAATTTTAAAAACTAAAACGCCCAACCCAATATAAAATACTCACCTTATTCCAAAAATTGAGTCACACATATTGAATAGTTTGTACCAAAAATTTAATTTGAAACATATGAAACAATAAGAAGAAATTGTTAGGTAGTTTAATCTAATGATAATTGGTTTTATGAGATTGAGTTGATACATAAAGAATATATATAAGTCACTATATTATACATAATCAAAGTAAATGTTTCAGTTACTTTCTACATATGAATATTTATAGATCAGCCGTGATTATATACTTCGTAATATTTTATAAGTACTTAGTGCATAAAAATATATAGCAAATCTCAAATCAAATATAAACAATCAGAAATAATGTGTAAACAAATTTATGCAATGTGACCAAAAGCAACAATCTATTTTTTTTATAAGCAACACACATAAATAAAACCTAAGCGAAAGGGGTTATTTTTCCATACATATGTAATGCTACACGCATGGAATAAGAAAAATAATCCACAGCTCATTAAACTATATCACTTAACCAAGGAAAACAATAAATAAGAGAAAAATTGACAGACCCATGATCAAACAATGTTGGCCATTAACATAAATTTGCACTTTACGACCCTTTAGAGCAATAAAAGAAACGTGATCTACATTAAAAAAAAAAAAAAAAAAAAAAAAAAAAAAAAAAAAAAAAAACACTAAATTGGTACCAAGGTAGCTAGCACACGAGGAGGAGTAACTTTATAAATCTCAATACACATTTCATTGAAATTACTATTATCTACCCCTAATGTTGATGTATACGTATATAGATACACAACGACAATAATAACTAATTAAATTCACAATTACGATTCATACATATAACATGATAAACGATATTGTATATTTGTTGTATCTATCTATTCAACCATCAATATAGTACCAATACAAGTTGGTATTCCTTGATTCTCACATCTATGGATGTTAGACTTGTTGTATAGTAGTTGACGATTGAGATGATATGATTCCCGATACATATATAGAGTACGTGCCCACCGCTTCAAAATCGTATTCAAGAGTCGATGGAGGTAGTAGTCGTCGTAGGGTAAACTTTGATATAGAATATCTAAACTTTGACCGATTGAATGAGGGTTTTATAGCAAGAGAAGAAGAGAGAGGTAGAAAATTTTGAGAAATTTTGGTCTATAACTTATCCCTAATTTGTGCTATAAATTAATTGAATGCATTCTATTCAATTAAATTGTATTCAATAGAAAATTCACTCAATATTTATTATGATTTGTATAGCTATGGCTTGAAATGGTAAAAAAAGAACGGTTTCTATTATATTTAAATTTATTGATTAGTGTATATGTATACATTAAATTGCTTACTAAATGACTTATTTTTTCATAAATTAAAAGAATACAGTAATTGAAAACTTACTATTCCTAGATTAAAAAAGTTATTATAAAAAGCAACTATTATTATTATTATTATTATTATTATTATTATTATTATTATTATTATTATTATTAGAAAGAAGATAAAAAATGAATATTTGGCATGTCACATAAATGTACACATTTAATTAGTTTTAAAAAAAAATTCAAACCTAAAAAATAAGAGTTACTATTTATAGAATATCGAACTTACTATATACGGCAGCCCGGTGCTGCTATTAGTATATAGATGTTTAGGTTTTCTCTTTTATTTTACAACAACTGCAACTGAATTTAAAATTGAGACCATATCATATACGATTTTCCCCCAATTTTAAAGAGATGAATTATATTTGGTGAAATTTGATCCTATAGAATTCATTATACACTCTACCATGCCATTACTTCAACAACCAACAATTAATGCCTTATTTCTCAACTGCATTTTCTCCCTCTCCATCCGCTCTTCAGATTTTAAATTGAATTCTGATTGAAGTAATTTTTGTCCATTTTAAAACATATTTCAAGTTGATTATAAAGTTTGACTTCTGCACGGTCTGCACCCAATGTCATAAGTTATGCGTATGCATTTACTTTGTCGTTGTACGAACTATCATTGTCTCAATTTTACCTTTGCTTTGCTGCATGCACATGCACAGGACATCGTGTACAATTATATTTATGTCAATAATACTTAATTAATTGTCATTATTAATCTACTATTCTAATTATGTCTCTTTGTCTACATTCATATTCATAAATTCGAATTTAGGGATGTCAATTAATTGTTAGTGCGTTTGGAGTTGTTATTGTATTAGTCTGATGACGACCCGAGTTGTTAAGCTCAAATATGGACATGATTTGATAAAGGCTTTCTAAACCTGAATCCGAAGACGGATACGACAAGTTAAGGTCAAACCGGAACACGACTCGAACTCGATATGAATGCGATTAAGTTTGTGTCGACACGACGCGATATTGACATGTATGTACGATAATAACCTGATATATCATGACATGATTATAACCCAATTGAACATGCAATAATGACAAATATTTAACGATTGATAGTTTCAAATCTTAAGAAAATATAGTTATTGTTGGAAAATTAATAAATTAATAAAAGTAATAAATAAATTTATTATTTATATTAGCAGGTTACCTAACCCGACACGATCTCAATTCGTACCCAACACCAAATTTCCAAGTTCTTATTGGAAACATTTAATCAGAGAGCAACACGAATCCAATAAATCTTGACATAAACTGATTAATTTCGTGCGTGTTTGCGTAAGGTTATCGTGTTGCGTCAAAAATTAACAGCTCGATTCTCAATCGGTGCTTCTCCAACCGGATGGGATCCTCTGTCCCCAAATTGGTGTACCAATGGTGTACCGATACAAAATTAGGAAGGTTTGACATGCATTAATAACCAAATATTAAATGACAACTAAGAGAGAGAATTCAAACTTTCCTAATTTTGTATCGGGTACACCATTTGTACACCAATTTGGGGACAGAGGATCCCATCCGTTCTCCAACAATATAAAAAAATCCATAATAATAGTATGATTTTTTCCCCAATAGTTAATATGGTACACTCGTCTAATCAAAAAGTAAAATAAAATGCATGTGTGTAAAGTAATTAATTAATTCAAAAAAAAAAAAAATGCCACTTAACCAACTCAAACATTTCATTTCCCACACATAAAAAAGATTGAAAGAAACTAACACTAACAGCACAGTCTAATTCTGTTTCAGCCTTCGACTATTAAAACCAAGGCGACACACAACTTATTAAGATTCATTGTAAAAACGGCGTCGTATCACTTATGTATCAAGATCAAAGGGGCACTGTGTTGGGTAAATAAACAGGAAACTCATCAATCTCATCCATCCAAGGGTTCTTCTCCTTAGCCGGATCGACTGTTCGAAGCGCCCTCCACACTCCGCTGTTACACTTGAAACCCGACCCGAATGCGATCTGCCAAACCCGGTCCCCCTTCCGGATCCGGCCCTTAGCCTCAGCGTAGGCAAGCACGTACCAGAGCGAGCTGCTCGAGGTGTTCCCGAACCTATACAGGGTCATTCTGGAAGGCTCCATGTC
The DNA here is from genome assembly GCA_029379335.1 of Thymus mandschuricus. Taxonomy (NCBI): domain Eukaryota; kingdom Viridiplantae; phylum Streptophyta; class Magnoliopsida; order Lamiales; family Lamiaceae; genus Thymus; species Thymus mandschuricus. The sequence continues at coordinate 30,629,927 of CM057082.1, read as the reverse complement.
CCACTGAGTGAGGTTGAGGTTCTTCTCCAGCTCGTCAAGCACGCCTCGACCTCCGGTGTGGATGCAAAAGTGCTCGAAGGCGAGCTTGAAGTCGGGGACGTAGGGCTTGACCTTCATCTTGAGGAGCTTTCTGGCGATTAGGGTTGCGAGGAAGAGGAGCTGTTCGGACATGGGGAGGACGAGTGGGCCCAGGGTGGTGATGTTGGCCTGAAGGGCTTCGCCGGCGACGGACATGAGGTCCTTGGAGAGGGAGATGCCGAGGTGGCCCTCGGCGTCTTCCTCTTGGGTGACGCATTTGTAGGCGCGGTCGTCGGCGCCCTTGTGGGTGCGGAGGGTGTGGGAGAGCTCGTACTTGGAGCGGCGGCGATCGGAGGATTTGTTTGAGAGGAGGACGGCGGCGCCGCCCATGCGGAAGAGGCAGTTGGGGAGGAGCCTGGAGCGTTCCTTGCCGGCGTAGTAGATGTGGGTGTTGCACTCCATGCTCATTATTAGTGCATAGGTGTTGGGTTGAACCTATATTGGAAAATAAGAATAATTATATTAATAAATAAATTGATAAGTAAATACTCCCTCCGTTTCTTCTGTAATGGTCACGTCTCCATTTTACGGCGTTTAATTCGAAATTGCCAGTTTCCTATTTTGGCCCAACAAACTCATGTGCACACCCCATTAACTCCTCAATACACTACCTTTATACACTAAACATCCATTTTAAGTATGTGGACCATCACTATATTATAATAAACCTCAATTTTCTTAATACGCGTGCCCAAAAGAAAGTAGTCGTTTCAGAAGAAACGGCGGGAGTATTTGGATTTCGTCTATGTTATGAGAAACACGGAGTTAGGTCCTAAAAATTGCGTAGTATATATGAATTTATCAGCCGGAATAATACAAATATAATCAAGCTATAACTATTATGAACTAAATTATTGAACCACTATTCAAAAATTTTAATTAAATGCATTAAAATATATTCCATCCTTCCAGAATGCAATGTACTTCTTGCTTAAACATTACAATAGTTTTTTTACAAAAGGATATTTTACAAATACAAAAATAGTGTGTTTCAATTAAAACAAAAGTAGTATTAAAATTGATGAAAGAAAATTTGATAAAAACTAGTACAACTATATATGTAGTTGGTTTGGAATTTTTCAATTCACTACTTTCATATGCGCTTCACTTTTCATTGTGGTGGGCAAATCTAATATGCTTACAACTGATGAATTACGTTATAACTAATTTGGTTTAGCTCTTTCCTATAGAATTTGATTTTCAAGTGTGTATTTATTATAATAGTTTACTTATATTATCGCCAAATTAAACCATTTACATATAAAATAGACTCATGATGGATAGTTGAACATTAAAGTTACAACAACCGTATCATAGGTGGAAATCACTAATAGTGAATAAAGTCAAATTTGGCTAGCAGCCACAATACTACTTAAATTCACAAATTCGAATGCCCTAATTTAACATGTTTCACTCCAAATTAGAATCTAGTCTCTATCATTTTACACAAATATTTTCATTAAAAATAAACACAAATCTAGTAGGGCCGGTTTACGTAATAAATATTGGGACCGTGACTATACCGGTTTATCACGTTTCTCGGCCGATTCGCATTTAATCTTGAGCAACGTTATTTAGGACAAAACGACATCAACATCTTTATTACTCCTATTTCAAAATTAAATAAATTTATCCATTTATGTAGAGATGCATTACATTTCCAACAACCTAACAATGACCTAGTAACAAAAATATGCCTCTTTCTACCTCACTTAAATTCGCAATTCCAAAATCGTAATTATCACTCCCTCCGTTTTTGTTTAAGTGTCCTACTTGCTATATATTTTATTTTTTGGTTTATTTTATGGTGTTTCATTTTGAATCTTGATGGTAAATAGTGAAAAGTTTAACATTTTATCCCTGTAGTTAATTAATGTTACGTATAAGTTGATTTTCAGGGAAAAAATAATAATAAATGAGGTTAAAATGTAGATTTACATACTTATGTGTAATTTAACTAGTTAACATGCATGCTGAAAATAATAATGCATCAATAAAACGAACATGCGTTTCCATTATATTAGTTTCATTTTAATGTTCTATAATAATTCATATATGGATTAAAGAAAATGAGACTAATATATCGAGACGGATTTATATACCTGCAAAAGCCTCTTAGCGAGATCAACCGCGATGAGGCCAGCGCTGCAGCCCATCCCGCCCAAATTGCAGCTAACAACGTCGCCCCTCAGCTTGTAACGGTTGACAATCATGGAGGCGAGGGACGGGATCGGGTTGAACGACGAGATGTTCACGACGAGGATCCCGATATCCCTGACCTTGACCTTAGTCTTTTCAAAGAGGGCGTCGATGGCGCCGAAGATGACCATCTCGGCCTCCTCCTGGGCGCATTCGAAGGGGCGCTGCGGGGGGAAGTCCTTGAGACCGAGGGCGTAGGTGCGGTCCCCGAGGCCCGACCGCTCGAGGACCTTCCGGATGAAGGCGGCGCTCTCGTCGCTGACGATGGCGGCGACCTTATCCGCCACCATCTGGCGCGTGCACATGAGGGAGGGGTCGGGCTTGTAGCAGGCGAAGTCGACGAGGTAGACCTTGCGGGGGCGGCTCATGAGGTAGATGGTGGCGAGCACGGCCATGAGGGCGGTGCAGGCGACGACGGCGAGGACGTTGTAGCGGAGGTGGTAGGAGCAGAGCTGCCGCATCTCCTCCAGCTGGGTGATGGAGAGGTTGGCGGCGGCGGCGAGGAGGAGGGGGAGGGTTAGGAGGTACATGGCGTTCGAGATGAGGTAGTGGTAGCCGAGCTTTACGTATTTGAGGCGGATCGACCGCCGGAATTTCGCTTCGTCGTCGACGTTGTTCACTACGACTCCTCCCATGACTCTTTCTACTTCTGCTTCTGCTTCTGCTTCTGCTTCTGCAGTGTGTGTGTATGTGTGATAGGGAGAGGGAGAGAGGGAGAGAGAGGTAAAGACGGTGGTGGAGAAGGGTGGTGGAGGTTCTTTATGTATAGTAGGGGGTAAGTGAGATATTTGGTCTGTATAAGGTATAGACATTGAATTAAATAGGTGAGGCTCGGTAGGTAGTTGTATCTTTCCTAAATGAAGGGCTTCAACAATACTAGTAAATGTTACTCAGAAATCACATGCTCCCCCTGTAAAGCTTTATTTATGCATGTACACACGGTAATCGGGTAAAGCTTTATATATGCATGTACACACGATATATAGTCGGATGGGATCCTCTGTTCCGGAAATGGTCTCATTTGTGTTACATTCTCAAAACTACGTAGTTTTGAGAATGGGTTGAATTATGCTATTAATTATGCTAAAATACTAATAACTCAAAACTACATGGTTTTGAGAACGGGACACAAATGGAATACCATTTTCGGGACAGAGGATCCCATCTGCACGGTAATGTTGAATTTAAACTTATTAAGTAATTCCATAAAAATGAAAATTATCAATTTGGACCATTAATCTTATATGATCTACAATTGCTCGTCGATGAATAATTTTAGTAAATAAAATGCATATTCCCGTATATATACTTTCTTCGTCCATATTTTGGACGAAATGTTTCGGCACCGATTTATTTAATATTTATATTAACCGAATGATAAAGAAGATCTTAGATTTGATAAAAAAATATGCTGGTAAAATATTGTAAATAGTGGAAAAGGTATATAGGAAGAAATACAATATTTGGAAAAGGTAGGAAGAAAATAAATAAAATATTGTTAATGATGTAAAGTATATATTAAGGGTAAGAAAGTAAATTTTATAAGAGAATCATTATTTAGACAATCACACTAATTTAAGGCACGTCCCGAACGGAAAATAATCACACTAATATGAGAGACCGATGAAGTATACTATAATGAATTTTGGTTGACTTTCGAGTGTGGAAAGTTTACGATTATGAGCTCTAGGGCTAAAAACAGAATACTCACGTTTTTTGTGAACGGCCGAAAATGACAAAATGCCAACGTTTTTCGTGGACGAATAGAGTACATTGAAAATTTCAATGTATTGAAATGCATAATAAGAGTTTACCTTGTGCACCAAATATACGAAAATGCATAGTCATGTGTCGAGATGCATTATTGTACACCTAAAGTTGCACGGTGTTTTACTTGGAAATAGTTAAGCTTTTGTACGATTTCCTTCCTCTATATATTTGTTTGTTTCATGCATAGGATGCGCTCATTTATATACACGGTTGAATTAATTGGGGTTCGTTGTGGAATAAATTCGTATTAATGTGTTTTCTTTTCTATTGAGAATAATATAATAATGCGTACATGTACATATTTACGGTAGATGTGTTTCTTCTTCCTTTTTCTTTTCTTTTTCTTTTTAAGTTAGAAAATTGTTATTAAAGAGTACTCGAATCCCTAATAAGATAGTTTCAATACAAACATTCAATTAAGCAAGAATAGACGGAAAACGCGCATAAGGAATAGATCTCCAAGCATGAAATGAGTACATAGAAAATGATATCTATATTTGATGTCTTCCAACATCTTGTAGACCTCCGACTTTTTCTTAGAGTAGATTACGTAATTTCTAGCTTTATAAATGTTCCAACGTGTACATTAACAAGTAATATTCCACATTTTTAATCGTCTTTCCCCTTTGAATATAAACGAATCGATTTTGTTTTGATTAACATAAAGTAAGAGTAGCAGTCTTGAGAATGAGCATTAAACAATTGTCATAAATGCAATTCTTCAATTTGTGATGAATAAAAATCTGGTAAGTGAATTGAATTATGTGTCTGCAGATGTAAGGAAAACTATTTAAGTTCAACTCTTCTAGTTGACTGCATCAGAATTTAGTTATTAGTTGGAGTATGACCAAACTCAATAAACATATATGTTTGAAATAAAAATAATTCGGAATTGCTCTCCAATCTATAGTAGGTACCGATCATTACGTCTATTATTGTTTTGTTTTTTTTTTTTTTTTTGAGAAGATTACTTCTATTATTGTTGTGTTAGTATTATGTTGATAATTTTTCCAGTTAGATTGCGTTCTTTTTTATACGAAAAGAAAAGAAGAGAAAAGAGAAAACCGTCCTATAAATTCCACTTTTTTTTTTTTTTTTTTTTAATATCACTTTTTACTCTTTAAATTGGAGAAAATATTTATAACACCAAATTGGAGAGATAATATTTTCTCTCAATTGTAGTGCAAATGAATGAGAAAAGATAGAAAATGTGAGAAAATGTGAGAAATAAGAAGGGTTTTATGGGTGATTTTCTCTTATCTCATATTCTTTTACATCAAAGAGAATGCACACTTAGAGTGTAATTTTTCTAATAGATTTTGGTACATTACCATCAGATCACACTACAAAATTAAGCCCATAAATGTACATACTCTACGGTTTCTTTAAAAACTGCACTATTTTTATAGACTACATATACTTCAGTTTCTTAACAAACCGTAATGTAATATATGAGATTACTAATAGACACCTTAAATATGCTTCCACTATAGGTAGGGAGTATTCTTCAAAAGTTAAAACATAGGACAATTTAAAAAATAAAAAATAAATTAAAAAAAAAAAAAAAATAATAATAATAATAATAATAATAATAATAATAATAATAATAATAATAATAATAATAATAATAATAATAATAATAATAATAATAAATTTAAAGGCCGCACCACGGAGGACTCAAACTCGAGACCTTTAGCCCCATAACTTAACCCCCTACTGTTTGACCAACACACGCACAACATAGGACCAATTTAAATGAACTAATTGTTAGTATAATATTTCAAAATCTTATCTTAAAAATAGTGCTCTTTCACATTCACATAATATTTCAAAATCTTTTCTTTGAAAAAACACATTAAATTGCTGTTATATGTCGTAATCATACTAGGAAAATTGGACTCTTGAAATTCCTATTATTCACTTATGGAAAAAGACAAAGAACTTTAGCGAATAAAAGTAAAGATCTTTCTAAATTACTTTGCATTTTCGACCCATACTGTAAACAAGGACAGATTAATTGAGAAATTGTTAGGTGTCTCAATCACCAAGGAATTTATTTGAATAAATATTAATCTGTTATTCAATTTCATTGCATCTCTAGATATATTGCTACACATTATAAATATTATTAAATATATTTAATTTAAAAAATATTTATAACACGTTAAAATTATTTATCAATGCAATAAAACACAAAGTAATGCTATTATATCCATTGAGGGCATATTAAGAATGTCCGAGAATGACTTACATGCATATTATTAACGAATAAATATTTTTAATATATATCTAAACCTATCTAAAAATTAGTAATCTCTTACAATGTCACATTAACAGTGAACCCATTAATAGTGCACGATAGGCATGAGAGTGTTTCTCATAAAACATCTTATCTCGAAGATCTTGTCCTTCGCCTCCGCCGCCAATTCCAAAGAGGACGTGCTTAGGGGCGACATCACTTCTTTCTACTCATCCCGCGATGAGTTGAAGGGCCAGGTCTCCTCCCTTGCTGCTGAAGTGAAAATTTTAACTGGTGTCGTCGAGGCCCTTTCTGATGATGTCAAAAGGGGTGAAGAGGCTAATGAAGGAGCGGTACGGGGAGAAGTCCAAGAAAAAGAAGGCGAAGAAGTAGGGAAAAAGGACTGCCCCCACCCAGGCCAAGGACGTCTCCTCTTGATCTGATGAGATCAGGTCGTCCGCTTCAGCTGTTGTTAATCAACCGCAACAATATGTCGCAACTGAGGCGAAGATGATTGAGGAGCTTGTTTTCCAAGGCACTTCCTCTTCCCAGGCAGTTGACCCTGCTGTTCAGCAATTCCATCTCGTTGAACATACCAGGAAGACGGTAGTTGCCAAGGTCCTTATCCCACGAGTTCGAACCACTGAAGAAATTGAAGAAGCTCGAGCAAAGGCTGAGGAAGAGCGTAGGAGGAGGCAGGTTCGGGCTAGTTGTCAACGTCTGAATTCATGATATATTTGGAGGAAGATGAAAGCATTAGCCGAAGGGAAGGACTAGATGTCACTCTGGACCATGTCAATTGGGAGGAAATGGTCAGCTCTTTCATTTTACAACACTATTGGATCAGGCTACCTCCATATGATGGTGGAACACCCTTAAATGTTCTCACTATTCATCAAGCACTAACATGATCAAACCCTGATAAGAGAGTGAAATAGATTTCTAAGCTTGCCAAGGCCAATATCCCCAGGTGAAGCAGACCTTTCTCCCCCCGCTCCTCCCCGATGAAAGCATGTGGATTACACCAAGCTCGACGAGTGTGTTCGGATCTCCGCCCATGTTTTGGGAGTTTCGATTTGGACTAATGATCGACACTGTCGCATCCGTGATGGTATGTATTCGAGCATGGAGTTAGTATCTAAAGAGAAGCTAGAAGAAGACCAAGCTGCTGAATCATCAAAGTAGTTAGGATCTTGCTTTTGTAAATTTTTGTTGTATTTTTTTTTTTCAGGGATATGTCAAATGTATCAAACTCTCCATCCCGTAACAGTTTGTGATGAATGAAAAGTTCATTTCTCGCAACTGATGACAACCTCTCATTATCTAGGCACAACCTTTCTTTATCGATTTCCGTATTTGCCTTTATGCTTTGATTCCTTAGTTGTTTAAACTATTTTTTAGCTAGAACAAGCTCTTAAAATTTCTTATCTATCTTAGGAATCTCTATTGTAAAGTGTTTGGTTTTGACATCCTCAAAAGGGGGAGAATTGTCGGAACTCTTCTAAGCCCAAACCCATATTAAACCCGTCTTCCAACTTCCAAGCCCAAACCCAAACCCCCTTCTTCAAACCTACTCTTCGGGTTCTCTTCTCACAACCCCATTCACCCTACCATCTCTCTCTCCTAATATTTCCCACTCCTCTCGCTCTTCCCCCATACGGCCGACGGCCGTAGCAAACTCCTCTCTCTTATTTCCCACTTCCCCCTCTCTAAACGAGAAGAATGTTGAATCCTCAATCCTTAACGGCTTAGCCCACATTATATACTTAGGGTTTGTGAGCAGAGGCGGAGGATACCGGCCGCTACAAAGGTGAGGCAACTCAGGAGACCATCAACGATTTAGATCTGGACACGTTAACTCATATCCACCTTGGGGTTCCTCCGATCTGCCTTACAGTGCCTCCGATTTGACCCCGACGAGTCAAATTTGCCTCTGCCCGTTGTCCGCCGAGAGAAAAGAGATGACACGGAACCGGCGGGTTGGAATCGGAACTGGGACCGCGGGTTTCAAAGCCCGGGCTAAAACCAGGAACCCTATTCAGGGGCCGATTACGGTTTGTATATTTGAGAACCGTGAATCGCGGGGCTGCAGCCAAAATCGGCGGTTCAAGGCCCGACGGTAGGCCTACTTTGGCTGAGGAATGCCGTATTAAGGATATTGTTGAGGAGGTACATTTAGATTGGAGGAAAAGTTCGATGGAAAATATTAGGGCAAAACATTAGAACCACTAGTAAAATAGCCGTGAGAATGTTGAGGATCAACATTTGGCTTGTATGGAAGATTTGATGGTAATTGTTAGAGAAAAGGATAATACTAGGAATTTGAGAAAAAAGAGGAGTTGAAATTTTGAGAACATGAATTTCGAGAGCTTGGATTTTCTTTTATGTTCAAGCGAGAGGAGAAGGAGGAGGAAAATGGAGAATTATTTTGAAGCTCAAAGGATATTTTAATGCTTTTAGTTTTTGCTTTCTTTTTTAACGATGATGCTTCGAGAGATATTGTTTAGAGATATTATTTTAAGGGAGAAACTCACATATAGCCACTTTCACTATAAGTGTGAGTTTTATAGCCACAACTTTAAAACTATAACTTATTTAGCCACTTTCTTATGAAAGTACATAAATACCCTTACTTTTAATTGGGTCCCACCACTTTTATTTTCTTGTTTTTATAATTAGATAATTGTGGCATATTCTCTCTCTCCCCTCTTTCTCTCTCTTTTTCCAACCGTGTGACACGGTAATTTTGAGTGGCAAATGTTTATTATTATTTTTTTTTTTTTAAATCTAAGCAATACTCATAATTTTTTGATTGCATAGAATATAAAATCAAAGCAATACTCTTACCGTGTCCATGCATGGACACGGTTGAATTCTTAAAATTTTTTTTTTTTAGTTTTATTTTGACAAATTCTATTAATTGATTTTTAATATAAATAACTAAATAGTAATGCATTTAATTTATTTCAACTACCAAATCTGATTTTGATTTTCTTCATTAATTCAAGAGAGTAGATGATAGTAATAAATGTGTCAAAAATTGAATTGAATACACAACAAATGCAACAATATTCATTCATTCGAACTCTCCAAAAATTAGAGAGAGAGAGAGAGAGTTTTTTTTTTGCAAAAAAAAAAGAGTTTTTCGTATATTAATTTCTGGGAAATCGAGGGACTATTTTCGGCGGTGAAATTGGGAATATTCAAGGTTTTTCCGACTAATATAAGGTACGATCGTAATTTCATTTCGTTTCGCATATTTTCGAGGATTTTTTTGCTCAAAAAAATAAAAAATTGAAATTGTTCTTCGTGGCACTGTTGAGACCATAGTGACACTGTTGGATCATAGAGGCACGGTTGGGCAAACCATGCCCAAAATTTAATTTTTTTTTTTTTAAAATTCGGTATAGGCACGGTTGATTAGGTATTTCAACCGTGTGACACGGTTGAATTTCCAAACCAACCGTGCCTAAAATAATTAATTTTTTTTTTTTTTAATTTTTTAATGATGACACGGTTAAATTGAGATTTCAACCGTGTCACACGGTTGAAATCTCAATTTTACCGTGCCCATACCGAAAATCTAACAAAAAAAATCTTGTGTTTTTTCAGGATGTCGTATCAGAGAATCATCGTGCATCACAGTGGGCATTGGGAGAGGACCTCGTACGTGGGAGGTGATAGTTTCCTCGTGCACTTCCCCATATTAGGAATTACACGTGATAAGGTGCTTAGGGAGATCCGTGATCAATTGGGCTCCGAATCGGAGTACATATTGTACTACTTGACGGACCTAACCGATCATGGGAGGATGAAGGTTGTTCTGAAGAACGACACGGATTTGCTTAGGCTTATCGTCGAGCAGAACGATTCACCAACCGTGTATGTGATCGAGAAGACACAGAACATCAACTTTCGCACTCCTACGACACAACAATCCACGGTTTTTCAGAACTTGAATATTGGAGGTTCTAGTCATCAAGAATTCGAGTCTGCGGATGAGGAGACGGGGGATGAGGAGGCGAGGGATGAGGAGGCGAGGGCTGAGGAGGAGAGAAATGAGAGGGCTGAAGAGGCGATTGATGAACAACAGAGGGCAGACTTGTTTGAGTCGTTAACTACGGAGTTTAGAGCATGGATTCAGGAGCCGGGGCGTGTTGATAGGATCATCGGGCACCGAAGCATACATTCAGATAATCAAGACGGAAGATCCGATGATACTCGTGCCACTCACGAAGCCATAAGAAATTGGTTGATTCCGTACGTCGACCTAGATACAGCATTGCCTCTAGGCTTTATCGAGCCCGATTACAGCCCCTCACTTGGACAATTGCGTGTGGATGGCCTCTTCAAAGAGAAAGATGAATTGCAAATAGCCGTGGGCCTATATCACATGGAGAACCGACTGGAGTATACCACCGAACGCTCAAGCAGAACGCGTTTGAATTTTGCGTGCACCCAGGATGATTGTGCATATTTGCTGCGTGCACGACAGCAGGGCGGGATATGGAAGGTTAGGAAATATGAACCCAACCATACGTGTCAAGTGGTTATAGACGGAAACAAACCGCGACAGATTTGTGCCAAGGTTTTAGGAGCTTTCTTTGCACGTAGACTCGTCGTCGAGGGATCCGTGTTGAAGCCGAATGAGATGATGAACGAGCTACAAACTCAGTACGGCATTGAGATAGGCTACAGCTTTGCACTGCGCGCGAGAAATGTAGCGATCGAGAGCATGTACGGAAGTTACGAAAAGTCGTATCAGAGGCTACCGTCTTACCTCTACCTGCTGAAGGAGAGAAACCCGGGAAGTGTGTACGATATGGTGACATCGCGTGCTGACGATCGACTAGTGTACATGTTTCTTGCCCTTGGACAGTCCATCGAAGCCTTTCAAAGTGACTTGCTCCGTCACGTGATTGTTGTTGACGGGACACATCTGAAAGGGAAAAACAAGGGGACCCTCTTTGTAGCTGTGACTAAAGACGGGAATGAGCAGGTGTTTCCTCTTGCAATAGGATTAGGTCCGAAGGAGAACGATGAATCATGGACATGGTTTTTGTCGAAGGTGAAGAGTTGTTTCGGGGCGCCGGACGATCTATTGATCGTTTCCGATCAACACGTGAGTATCATCAATGCCGTGAACGCCGTTTTCCCTAACCGAGCACACGGCCTCTGCTTCTACCACATCACGAAGAATCTGAAATCGTTCGGGCAACATGCCTTGGGAATTTTCAAAGAGGCGGCCTACGCAAATCAAGATTCAACGTTCGATGAAAACTTCGATGCCTTGAGATGCTTCGGCCGTGAAGGGGGCGGAATTTATAGAAGGTTGTGTGATATCGGCCCTCCGAAGTGGGCGAAGTCAAAGTGTCCCGTCCCACGCACGAGTTTCATGACTTTTAATCCGGCCGAGACAATGAATGCACGGCTACTGTGGGCTCGTCGGCTGCCGATATGCTCGATGCTTGAGATGTATCGCACGATCGTAGAAAAGTGGTTTGACCAACACCGTCAAAGTGCCCTTTCTCGAGAGCACGATCTCACTCCGAAGGCGTACGAGAAGATGTCGGCAGCCCATGAATGGGGACGTCGCTACTCGTGTAGGACGACAGCGACTCCCAATTTGTATAGGGTAGAAGGCGAGAACGGCAATTACCTCGTGGACCTTCAAAACTCGACGTGCTCGTGCCGTGAGTTTGACTTGGACTTGATGCCTTGTCGACACGCCCACGCGGCTCTAAGGTACGACATATTCTTATGTGAGTTATACATAGACGAGATTGAATGGTACGACTGATTTATTTATTCGTGCTCAATCAGGTATTCAGGTGGACGAGCAAGTGATTACGTGAGTCACTATTTCAAACAGTCTACCTTGGTAGCCACCTATACACCAACCATCGAACCCGTCCCTCATCCAGAGTCGTGGGACGTGCCCGACTACGTGACCTCACGCGTTGTGCGTCCACCTCTAGTACCTAAGCAAGCCGGACGACCAAGGGAGGGACGTGCAAGAGCCGTAGGCGAAGAAGGAACGTCAACATCGACGGCTCGACAAAGGTGCACTCGATGCGGACAAGCTGGGCACAACAGGAGAGTGTGTAGAGCTCCAATTCCGATTGGCGGTGTCGACTTGAATGTACCGCCCCAAGATGCGGAGCCTGGTAGAAGAAGGAAGAAAAAATGTAGCATATGTCAAAGCCAGGAACACACGAAACCTCGATGCCCCTTGCGAGTGGTAGAATAATTTTTCGCTTATTATTTTTATTTCGATAGATTGAATTGAATGTTTGGATTGGAATGGATTTCAAATGTCGATTGACTGTTGTACTAGGTATAGGAAATAAAATTGGCATGGTTGATTGGGGGAGTTAGAAAAAATTTTGCCAAATTTTCCACCAAACTTTCGGTAGAGGCACGGTTGAAATGAATATTCAACCGTGCCTCACACGGTTAATATAGGAAGTCAACCGTGCCTGCCCTCTGGACGGTTGACTTTCGAGGCACTGTTGACTAAACGGTTTGACCGTGTACCCTAACAGTGTACCCTAACCGTGCCTACAGTCAAGGGGCAATTTTCGAAAGTCAACCTTCTAAAAAATCGTTAATTTCGATGTTAGTACATAAATTAACCGTCAATTACACATTATTTGCTAACGATACATCAATTATATGACGTTAACAACAACAACGAACTCAAACGACACTCGAATCTTTGGATAATGAGGTAGGGGACCATATACATTGTAGGAGTGTTTCATCTTAGGAAGTGCCGATGCATTAGATAGATTAGATTACGCTAATTTAATCATTAAAACTCAATGTTTTCCGCTTTATTTGTTGTTTTTAATCAACTATGGCATATAATAGTGACGTCACACGCGAATTGCGATCCAAAAATCGAATTTTGTACAATTTGATCAATTAGGCACGGTTGGTGTTCTAACAGGCACTGTTTGGCACGGTCAAAGGGACAGTCAACCGTGTCTGACGGAAGTCAACCGTCTACAGTGTGAGGCACGGTTGACTTCCCCGTTTGACCGTGCCAGGCACGGTTGAAACCTCAGTTCAACCGTGCCTCTACCGAAAGTTTGGGGGAAAAATGGCTAAAATTTTTTCTAAGTCCAAATTGCCTCTAAGGCCTACTCTTGTACATTCGATATTTGTTCGATGATTCCACATTCGATAATCTAATACGATAATTGCAAATTGACAAACCATGAACATTTGATAATGTAATACGATAAACGAATCAAAGTTTTTTATACATCAATCCTAGATAGATCGACTTTACCATAGATAGGATACAACGAAAGAGAATAAATTCTTAGAGCCAATGTCTTTCGTTGCTTCTTGATGAACTTCTCCTCATCAACATATCGTAGAGGTGGTGGATTCGAGCCGAGGATACGATCCAAATACAAGCATGCGTATAAGCCGCAGCTCACATCGTCGACTTGGACGTACTGTTGTTCGTTAGGCATGAATACCAAGGGCATAAAGTCGGTCCTCTTCTTGAATGGTAGAGAAACGTGTTGGTTCCAAAAGTCCGTCTGGGCAAGGACTCTAGGGAAGAGGCGACTTATGCAAAGGAGTTGGATTGTACGATGATCTCCGGTCTCGCCCTTTTCGAGGCGATACAAAATTGAATCGTACACCTCAACCCTCCACTCGGGAACGCAGACGCGAGCGACCACGTAATGATTCGTCCCGAGGTGGCAAACCATGAGAAACTGTAACAAACGAAGCTATAGTTAAATGCACACTAAAGTCGGGAAAAGAGAGGGTCGAAAAAAAAAAATGAATCGTACTTACATAATTGCCCTGCTTCCAAGGGATGTACGTATTTTCCCCTTCGAAAACCTCCAACAGGTTTTTTTTGGCCTTCCATTGCCGATACGTCTTGCCCTCGTTCAAGCCTAGCTCCGGATCGTCCTTGTGCTCCGCTTCAAGGGCTCGATTCAACATCTTCTGTATTTCGAACAACAATTTACAATGAGAGCTACACTTTGTACATAAAAACGTTAATGCAAAAACGTTAATTAATAATACAACTTACGTAGTAATCACACCCCGCCAGTATGACTTGAGCGTATCCTACTCCGGGAGCTAAGGCAACTCGACGGCGTAATCGAGACCTCCAATACAGGATGTAGAGGTCAATAATCTGAAAAATGCACAAACAAAACACTTCTTAATGAAATCTTGAATTGTGATCTAAACACACAAATACAAACGAATTCCATAAACACTTACCGGCGCTTCCATTTCAATCTTCATGTTCTCGATGTCATCAAAGAGTTGTTGTTCCAACGCGAATGGGGACTCTTGACAGGTGTACACTTTGGCATCCTTCCCCGAAGCTCTAAACTTTGCATAACCTCGTTTCACATTCTTCTTATAAAGATTCGCGTCTGTGTGAGTCATATACGGACTCTGGAGGTAGGAGGAAGGCTTGATTTGCCGGGCGGCTTGAGTCCTATGCCCGGCTTCCGGATCAACCTCTAAGTCCGAACCCTCCGACTCGGGTGATTCTCTAGCGTCACGAGCAGGCGAGGGGATGTCTCGGTCAAGCCCGCGGATGAAGGATGAGTGAGAGGACGATGCTTCCCCTCCTCCCCCTACTGCTTGAGTCGGTGTCCGACTCCTTGACCTCCTAGCGGCCTCCTCGATCCTCTGACTGCCCTCCTCGATCCTCTGACTGCCCCCGCCCACGTGCGAGTGATACGACGCTTCGGGAGACGGCCTCCTCGATCCTCGGCCCCCGAGAAGGCCCTTAGCACGTTCGACGACGGCCTTGGCGAATCGAGCAACAATGCTGTTCTCGTCTGTATCCCGAACCAGTCGATCACCGAACCTCTCGATGAACCGGTCCATCGCCGCATCATCTCCACGACATCCGAGTCGGCACGGATCCCCGTGGATGCAACAGACCACGTCGCTCGATTCCTCGTGACGAGATGGCTCGGCTCTCGGGCGCTTCGACCGTCCCTCGTCTCTACGGCGCCTCGACTGCGCCTCGTCAAGCGTGTCCCGATCCATGGCTCCGAGACGGAGAGGACGGGTAGGCAACTGTCCCTCGGAAGAAGCACGGGTCGCTCGACGGGAAATCACGACCCGTTCAGGGTCCCGGCACATCAACCTCTCTACGACCCTGGCCATATCTCGGGCCGCCCTCGATCTCCTCTGCTCTGGCTCCGCTTTCTTGTGGGCGTGGCGTTTCGGAGCATCGTACTCCAACACCAGAGGGTTCGGGTTCTCAAGACTGAGGAGATAGGGCTGTCGTTGCTCTTCATCGGATGGGCGGAGCCTCGCGTGTACCTCGAGCTGTATACACGTATGAAATTCATTAGTTAACAACGTACGCATGAAACACGACTAAATAAGTAAATAATTTTAATGCAAAGTGAAGTCATTAATTACCTCGGGGTTGTCGAAGAAACCGGCAAAGCTCGAGTACGTCGAATAGGTCTCCCACCTCCTCAGTCGGGGCATCAACTCAGCTCTCTGTGGAGCTTTGTAGCCACACGCTTGTCCCAAAGCCGGAATTGCCTCGTACGCCCATAAATTGAGCGCCCAAACCGGCCCGTACACGTGGTATTTTTTTTGGTCGTTATCGATCTCCGATGGATCTTTCTTCGCAACGTCCAACTGGTGGCAAAGGATTTGCCACGACCACGATCCCCACGGGAAATCCCTCCACTGCTCCTCGTTCTCTACTAGCGCCCAAGCCCAATCATCGATGGGCGCATTGTCACGGCATTGTAGAATCAACAAGTAGACGAGAAGGTTGGCGGCCTTCAAGTATTGCTCGGCCGTGCCTAGTCTTCGATCTTCATTCAAGAAGTCATCCCTCAATTGCTTCGACTTGATCTTCTTCTTCGACCTTTCGTACTTCGTGTGGTACAGGCTCGACAACGGTATAATATGGTTTCGACTGTAGGGGTCGAAAGCGGAAGGCCCGAACTTTAATCCGGTCACAATGGCCCACTCTCGAGGGCCGCAGATTATTTCACGCCCCCCAATCGAGAACCACCTCTCGTGCTCCGGGATCGACGAGTCTTTCAACTCCCGGGCTAGAAACTCGTGTGTGGCACTGATTGCCACATCTCTCCTGTTGAGCTCCATGATGTAACGGAAGGGGCTCTCCTCTAGAAATCGATCGAGGAGCGGCTGTCCCCCGACGTTTATCAATTGATCGCGGATATCTCGAAGAATTTGGACCCGTGTGTATAGGATTACTTTGCCGGCATATCCTTGCATTCGAGGTCTCATCCACTCAAACCTAGGCTGAAAATAATACAAACAAAACATATTAGTATAGCTATAACAAAAAAAGAGAAAAACGGATCAAAAAAAAAAAAATTAACCGCGGTACAGGCACGGTTGAATTGGAAATTCAACCGTGCCACACGGTTGAATTTCCAATTCAACCGTGCCTGGTCAACATTTAGGCACGGTCAACGCGAAAGGCACGGTTGACTTCAAAAATTGACCGTGTTCACACGGTCGATTTTTGAAACTAACCGTGCCCAAGAACAAATTCGCCGTTTTTTTTTTTTTCCCCTCAAATTAAACACCCAATGCATATATCATATATTTCAACCTAACTGAACAACCTAAATGCAATGCATTACACAAAAAATCGAGAAAGAAAAAGCCTCACCGGCGGTGGAGGAGTAACCCATTGCGGTGCGTCGGACTCCGACTCATTCTCCGAGTGACTCATTCCGGTACGGTAGACGACGGCAACGACGGAGGTGCGGTGCGGCGGGCAGCGACGGCAACGACGGAGGTGCGGTCGACGGCGGCGGCTGCTGTAGGAGTAGTCGGATTTTTTTTGGGTGTGAAAGAGGGAGTCCGATGGAGAGGGAAGAGAGAAAGGTGGTTGACAAAATTAAATTTTGCATTAATGTGGCCCACCAAATCTTAATTTTTGTATTTTTCTGAATATTCTTTATTCCTTATTCCTTTTCTTTTTTTTTTTAAGTTTGTCAATGATGAGGTGGACACACTTTTTAAGGGTAAATATGTCTTTTTACCCAAAAGTGGCTAAATAAGTTATAGTTTTAAAGTTGTGGCTAAATAAGTTATAGTTATAGTGAAAATGGCTATTTTTATACATTGAGACTTATTTTAATGTTTGTAGTCTTGTTTTAATGAAGTACTTGAAATTAGTTGGACTAAAATTACATGATTGCCCTGTATTAGTACAACAATGCTTTCAATAGTTGTTTGTGATGTTTTGCCAAAGCATATCAGGATCGCCATATAAATCAACTCGAAATCTGAAAATGGGCTTAGTTAGCTAGGCCAAAATATTGTATGTTATACATGAGACCATGCCTAAAAAAGTGGCCCAAAATAGTAGCCTTATTAGCCCTACAAGTGAATTTCAATGGTCTAGATTCAAGAAATATTTTAAATGAAATCCATTCTCTCATTAAATTAAATTTATCGTCGAGTAGAGCCCGAAGAAACCAAGGTCACCCAAATTAAAATTCTGTAAAGGGCTTCAACTATTTTTCGAAGTTTTGAAACAAAAAGATGAACACATTCTTCTCACCAAACTAGCCTCTGGTGGCGTCCCGCACATCACTGCCGGAAAAACATTCCGGGAAACATCTCCGTACTCCGGGAGCGCGGTTGGGTAGCTAGCTGTGAACATCTCTAGATAAGTGCTTTCCAAGCAACCCTAAGTTTTTTGGTTAAGTTGCAAAGTCGTAGAAAATACAAGGGTTGCATTAGGAGAATTAGATAAGTTTTTATTTTGCAATTTCTAAAAGTTTTGGGTCTAACCTCTGAAAAATTAAGTTCATCCATTTTCACTCGAAAAATTATTATGAGAGAATTAATACAATAAATTAAGATTTTGACGAATGACTCTTTGCCCATTTATGTTTGTAAGTGGTGAAATTTACTGTGGTTTTAGCCCGTTTAATCCCAATTGTTTGGTTATCAAACAACTTACAATTAAGCCCAAATTCTAGAAGAAACTTCTATAAGTCCATTACTATATATAATGGAGAATGAATAAGTAACCGATTCAATAATATTTGTTGCATAGTTCGTGTGTCGGGCTCGTTAAGAATTCAAACCGACTTATAGCATAACTCGCTTTTGCCTACAAAAATTATTCCATAGTTAAAATTTTCTAAGACATCTCGTAGGGATTGTAGTTAAAAAAATAAAAATAAAAATAAAAATAAAAATAAAAATAAAAATAAAAATAAAAATAAAAATAAAAAATCGGGCGATGCTATTCTTTAGGGAAATTGTAGTTATTTACCTATGAATTGTTTTTATCGTTATTCCATAGAGAATTGCAGCAATTTTTGTAGTGACAATTTTTGGGATCTTCCCCCCCCCCCCCCGCTAGACTACAGTTTTTAGGGTCTTCTCATTTTTTGTAGTAGACCCTACATAAAATATTACAATCGTACTCTTCAAATAGGGAGAATACCCAAAAATAGTCACTTTCATAATACAAAAGTCCTTTTTTAGCCACATATAATAAAGTCTTTTTCTAGCCACTTTACATATTTTATGACATTTATACCCTTAATGAAATATTTACACGAATTCAGGTTTACTCGTGTTCGTGTGCACGAACGGATATTCACGACAATTTTGTTCGTGTTCGTGTGCACGAACAGATATTCACGACATTTTTGTTCATGTTCGTATGTACGATCGAGTATTCGCGACTGTTTCGCTCATGTTCGTGTCGTCTTCTCCGATTTGTTGTCGAGGAATCTGCTATGCAATGTGTGTGAGATAGAGAGAGAGAGAGAGAGAGAGAGAGAGAGAGAGAGAGGAGGGAGAGAGAGAGAGAGGAGGGAGAGATCGAGAGAGGAGGGAGAGAGAGAGAGAGGAGGGAGAGATCGAGAGAGGAGGGAGAGATCCGATTCGGAGAAAGCTTGTAAACTGAAATTAGGGTTTGATCCGTACAGAGCCTGCACCCCTTTCACATCGTCCATCTTCAGCTCCACCTTCCTCTCCCTCGGCCTCAGGCTCGAGTACATCACCGCCTCCTTCGCCGCCGTGTGTGCCAGCCCCAGCAGGTGCCCTATCTCGTGCGTCGCCACGGACTCCAGGTCCACCGCATCCGCCCCCTTCTCCGCCGCGAAGTCCACCGCCCACGTCTCCGCCGCGTCCAGGTGGAGCCGCCCGCTCTCCGGCGAGAACGCGTGGGCCAGCACCCCGAGCACGCCGTCGAACGCCTCCCCGTCGCCGGAGTAGAACCCGATCTTGATGTCGGCGGCACAACAACGGCGACGGCGGCGACGAGAAGATGGAGAAGAGGGAGAGAGCAGATGAAGAAGAAGGTGAGGAGGGAAGGAGAGAGAGAAAGCCGCTGGGTTGGGGGTGGGAATTGGGGGTTAGGGTTTTTCATTTTTTTTGTATTTCAAATATTTTTTTTAATTTTAGGTAGTAAGGGTATAATGGGTAGTTTAGGTCCAAAGTGGCTAGAAAAAGACCTTTTTATTATACGTGGCTAAAAAAGACATTTTTGTTATGAAAGTGGCTAATTTTGTCCTTGCCCCCTTCAAATATCACTTTAACACATGGGAGAATACCCAAAAATAGCCACTTTCATAATACAAAAGTCTTTTTTTAGCCACATATAATAAAAAGGTCTTTTTCTAGCCACTTTACATATTTTATGACATTTATACCCTTAATGAAATATTTACACGAATTCAGGATTACTCGTATTTGTGTGCACGAACGGATATTCACGACAATTTTGTTTGTGTTCGTGTGCACGAACAGATATTCACGACATTTTTGTTCGTGTTCGTGTGCACGATCGAGTATTCACGACTGTTTCGCTCGTGTTCGTGTCGTCTTCTCCGATTTGCTGTCGAGGAATCTGCTATATATGGAGCTCGAACTGACCTTGTCCGGTGGTGACAACGGCGGCAATGGTTGCTATGCAATGTGTGTGAGATAGAGAGAGAGAGAGGAGGGAGAGAGAGAGAGATCGAGAGAGGAGGGTGAGAGAGAGATTGAGAGGGGAGGGAGAGAGAGAGATCGAGAGAGGAGGGAGGAGGAGGGAGAGATCGAGAGAGGAGGGAGGAGGGAGAGAGAGAGAGAGAGCACAACAACGCCAGCGGCGGCGGCGACGGCGACGACAGTGGCGGTGGCGGCGGCGACGAGAAGAGGGAGAAGAGGGAGAGAGCAGATGAAGAAGAAGGTGAGGAGGGAAGGAGAGAGAGAGAGCCGCGGGTGGGGGGTGGGAATTGGGGGTTAGGGTTTTCCTCTTTTTTTGTATTTCAAATATTTTTTTAATTTTAGGTAGTAAGGGTATAATGGGTAGTTTAGGTCCAAAGTGGCTAGAAAAAGACCTTTTTATTATATGTGGCTAAAAAAGACTTTTTTGTTATGAAAGTGGCTAATTTTGTCCTTGCCCCTTAACACATTATCATATTAGATTAAACTTTGTATCTATCTCTTGAGGCCCTAAAGTTTATGGACGGATAGAGTATTATATTTTGATGACAATGCCTCAAAAGTTAAATCAGTTAATCATAAAATAATTAATCAATCTTCAATGAATAATAATGTTGGGCTAGTGTATATGTATTCTCAAATTTTAATCATTATTGGGTATTTTGTATTATTAAAAGAAAGCTCAAACCATTTACACAATCAATGACCCAATAAAACAACTAAATAATAAACAATACACATAAAAGGGGTGGTGTGCGTGTTTTTGAAGATTAAATAATGCCTCTTGTTTAGTTTTGTTACTTCGTTTTGCTTCTCAGTTTGGTGTTGATTTAAATATTTTTTTTGTTTTTATTATCGTTCCAGGATCTGAGTCACCATATTAAAAGTAAATAAATAAATAAATACATAAACAATAATAATAATAATAATAATAATAATAATAATAATAATAATAATAATAATAATAATAATAATAATAATAATAATAATAATAATAATAATAATTTTTATAATGTATATATGGTAGTTAGTATTATGGTTAGTTTTTATCTTATTAGGCCTATCTTATTAGGTCGAGTACTTGTGTATATATATGTGTTCTTAGTCAGTTAATAACATATTCTGAATTTCCTCCTCTCTTTGATGGATATATGCTTTAGTTAACATGGTATCATAAGCTCTAGCTTCTAGGATTTTCGATTTTCGAGGCTGATTTCGTATTTATAAAAATAAAAAGAAAAAAAGAAAAAAGAAAAATAAGGGGTTTTCTGGTCAGAAACGGCGGCACCGCCCATTTGATTTCTAGCCGCCGCCTGTCGACACCGCTTGCACACATACGAGCGTCATTGTCTGGCGTAGCTTCGTCGGAAGTTTCACGTCCGGCAGCCACGTGTGTGGGTCCCACGCGCCGGCGGACTGTACATGTGTATGCATATTCACTTCCGACAACTTTCTGGCACGTGAGGGCGCGTCCGTCGCCAGAAATTTCTCCATGCTGTGTTATTCAACTTGTCTCGGTCTTCTCATCATCTCTAGGGTGGTTTCGGTCTACATCGAGTGACGGTGTGAGATCAGTTTCGGTAAAGATTCAAATTTTGTGTTCTTGCATATTATTGTGATTATTGATTTTGGTTAAGCATGTATGAGAAGGGTAAATCTATTGATGTGGTGTCCATGTTGCCGAAAATCACAGAACAAAAGCTTTGTTTGACTAATTATTTGGATTGGTGTTCGACTATTGATCTCTATCTGCTGAGTATTTCGAAGGATCACAACGCAACTGATGATGTTCCTTCTGATGAGACTAAGAAGAAGGCTTGGCTTCGCGAGGATGCTCGTTTGTTCTTGCATATACGCAACTCAATTAATAGATCTGTTATTGGTCTCGTCACTCAGTGTAAGTCGGTTAAAGATCTTTTGAAGTATCTCGATTTTGTATATTCGGGCAAAGGGAATGTATCTCGCATGTTTGATGTGTGCCAAGCCTTCTATAGGCTAGAAAAGGGAGAGAGGTCTCTTACTGATTATTTCATGGCATTCAAGAAAACATATGGAGAGCTGAATGACCTTCTTCTGTTTGATTCAGACATAAATGTTCAGTAGACTCAGAGGGACGAAATGGCGGTTATGAGCTTCTTGACTGGTCTCTCACCTGAGTTTGAGGTTGTCAAATCTCAAGTTCTTTCTGATTTTAAGATTGCATCCTTGGACGCATTTAGCAGACTTATTCGCACTAACATTTGACTACCACCCCATCTGATCAACATAATGCTCTACTTGGTCGAACATCCACCCATGTGCCTAACAAGCCTTCATACAAGAATGGTGGATCTAAAAGCTCTTTTGGAAAGTTGCAGTGGCATGAGATGGCAGAGTGTTGCTACTGCCATGAAATTGGACATATCAAGAGAAATTGCCCGAAGCTCCGCAACAAGAAGCCTCAGTCATCTTCCCATGTGGCTGAGAACAACAACATTTCCCATCCTAGTGATTGCATCACAATCTCTAATGCGGACTATGCAAAGCTTTTGCAGCATCAGGAACGGTCCTCTCAATCCGGTCCTACCACTACTCTTGTTGATTAAGGTAACCCTACTGCCAGAGTAGTTTCCTCGTCAACCAAATGGGTCATTGATTCGGGTGCCACAAATCACATGATAGGTAATCTTAGTTTATTTTCCACATATGAGTCACATCGTCATACCCATTCGGTTATCCTAGCTGATGGTTCACAGTCTTTTGTTTGTGAATCAGTCACTGTCCAACCTACACCTTCGTTATCCTTGTATTTTGTTCTTAACCTTCCTAATCTCTTGATTAACTTGATATCTGTTAGTAAACTTACTCGTCATTTGAACTGTAATGCCTCATTTTCTACTGGTTATTGTTTGTTTCAGGATCTTACGACGAGGCAAATTATTGGTAAAGGGCATGAATCGTGCGGTCTATACATTCTTGATACGCCATCACCATCTTCAGTAGCATGTGCAAGCATTGTCACTCCGATGGAAGCACATTGTCGGTTGGGTCATCAATATCTTTCTTTGTTAAAGAAACTGTGTCTGCAGTTTTCCGATGTCGTATTTGGATTGTGAGTCTTGTCTTTGCTAAACAACATCGTGTTAGTCTCAGTCCCTGAATCAATAGACGAGTTGATGCTTCATTTGAGTTAGTTCATTCCGATGTTTGGGGTCTTTGTACCATTACTTCAAAGAGTGGTTATAGGTATTTTGTTACTTTTGTCGATGATCATTCTCGTATGACATGGCTTTTTTTTAATGAAAAATCTCTATGAGTTAGTTTTTCACTTTTCTGCCTTTTGTGCTGAAATTCAAACTCAGTTTCGTGTGCCTGTCCAAATACTTAGAAGCGATAATGCTAAGGAGTATTTATCCGATACCTTTCGATGTTATATGGTTACCAACAACATTCTTCACCAAACTTCTTGTGTTGACACACCGGCTCAAAATGGAGTTGCCGAAAGAAAAAATTGGCACCTCATTGACACAGCCAAAGCATTATTATTCACCATGAACGTCCCTAAGCATTTTTGGGCTGATGTCATATCTACTGCTTGTTTTCTCATTAACCGTATGTCATCATCTGTCCTCTCAGGTTTGTCCACTTTTCATGTTTTGAAACCGTCTAAGTCTTTGTTCCCTATTGTCCCTAAGGTGTTTGGTAGCACTTACTTTGTTCGTGAGAAGATTAAGAATGAGCCGATTATTACTGGGTATATGAAGATTGGAGATGAGTTAGGAGATTTGTTCACGAAAGCTTTGAATGGGGTTAAGATTGATTATCTTTGTAACAAGCTTGCCATAGTTAACATTTATGCTCCAGCTTGAGGGGGAGTGTTATAATGTATATAGATAGTTAGTATTAGGGTTAGCGTTTATCTTCTTAGGCCTATCTTATTAGGTACAATACTTGAGTGTGTATATGTATTCTCAGTCAGTTAATAAGATATTATGAGTGTATGCTCTGTTTGATGGTTATATGCTTTAGTTAACAACAACAACAACAACAACAACAACAACAACAATAATAATAATAATAATAATAATAATAATAATAATAATAATAATAATAATAATAATAATAATAATAATAATAATAATAATAATAATAATAATAATAATAATAATAATAATAATAATAATAATAATAATAATAATAATACCATGTCTTTATTTTGTTGGGCTAAATTGGTTGACTTAATTATACTACTTTAATCCCTTGTTATTAGTCTCCATTGACATTTTCGTCTATTTATCTTATTAGTTTCATTTTCTAAAATAACAAAGAATAATTGGCTACAATTAATTCTCTTTCATTAAAATTGATTATATTTACATATTCTCTCTTTCTTTAAATTTCCTTACCCATTTCAAATGAGATCAATTTCAAGAACGGAGGGAAAATAAATATTAGCACATTGCAACATATGGTTAACTTTAAATTGAGATCGGTATACTAAATGATTACGTGTCTTTAAATGTTCGCTAAAGACACTTCCATCTCTAGAACTCAATTGATGATTAGTCGAGGCGAAATCCTAAATACACTAGCATGAGAGAAATGACCTAGGCAATCTTGAATAGCGCAGAGAAGAGAAAGGAAAATATTACGTAATTAATTTCATAAATGAAAAGGTTGATCTGATACAGAGAAAACCTATCTCTATATATACAAGGGGGGCAGCCGACTAGGGCTCCTTAAGCTAGGGATTAAACATAAGAATATTACCTAATATATAAAGAAACAAATACCATAATATATGGGCAGTATCAAGGAGTATCATATAAAAATATTCCACATTCCATTACTCCCCCTCAAGTTAGAAGATGTATGTTATGAATCCCCAACTTGACAGCAAGGTGATTAAACTGTTCGGTTCCAAGAGACTTTGTGAAAATGTCAGTGACTTGCTCAGAGGTAGCAATCTTTCGTGGCTAGACTTCACCGAACTCAACACGTTGACGAATGAAGTAACAATCCATCACCACATGCTTCGTCCTCTCGTGAAAAATGGGATTGTTAGCTATATGTCGCGCTGCTTGATTATCACAATGAAGAGGAGTTGCCGACTCTTGACCAACTTCTAACTCAGACATTAACCATCGAAGCCTTAAAATCTCACTAACTGTGGTCGCCATAGCTCGGTATTCAGCCTCAGCCGAAGAACATGAAACAACAGACTGCTTCTTGGTTCGCCAAGAGACCGGCGATCCTCCAATAGAAATAAAAAACCCCGTACGGGACCTACGTGTCATCGGGTAGCCTCCCCAATCAGAGTCGCAATAAGCCTCAAGTGAGAAATCCTTATTTTCGGGGAAGAAAATGCCTTGTCCCGGCGATCCTTTGAGATAACGAAGAACGTGTAGAGCCGCATTCATGTGAGATTCGTGAGGAGCATCCAAGAATTGGCTCAAGACGTTGGTAGCATATTGGATGTCCGGTCTGGTCATGGGGAGATATAGGAGCCTACCGATCAAGCGTCAATATATTGAGATATATCCGCTGCCGTGCCTACCTTATCCAAGTCGAAGCGAGCATTTTGCTCCATGGGAAATGGGCTTGGCCGACATTCGTCCATGCCTGAATCTTTCAATATATCAAGTGTGTATTTACGTTGGCTCAACATCAAACCATCGGCAGAACGAGCAACTTCTATGCCAAGAAATACTTTAGGGGTCCGAGATCCTTGATGCTAAACTTGTCGTTGAGGTAGCGTTTGATCTCTTCAATCTTCACGCCATTGTTTCCTGCAAAGACAACATCATCCACATAGATCAAGGCCGCTATGTACGTGTGTCCTCGTTTAAAAATGAAGAGCGAATGATCAACACGAGATTGTCAGAAACCGAAGTCGACGATGGCTCGTGTGAATTTATGATACCAGTTCCTCGAGGCTTGTCGTAAGCAATAAAGTGATTTTTGCAGCTTGCAAACTCGTGTGTCGCCATTCTTAGCGAAGCCTTGAGGAAACTTCATGTACACATTCTCAATTAGATCCCCATGCAGGAATGCGTTGTTCACATCCAGCTGATGTATCAACCAATTCTTCTTGATTGCTACAACTATAAGACGCCGGATAGTGACTAACTTTGCGACGGGTGCAAAAGTCTCGTGGAAGTCAATACCTTCAATCTGCGTGAACCCCTTCGCAACGAGCCGTGCTTTGTATCTCTCGACTTCCCCGGTGGGTTTAGACTTCACTTTATAGACCCACTTTGAGTCGATGGCGTGTTTTCCAGGTGGAACTTGGACTAGTTTCCAAGTCTCGTTCGCTTCTAATGCCTCTATCTCCTTCTTCATAGCCTCATGCCAATGAGGCGACTTGACTGCTTGTGAAAAATACTTTGGCTCATCGCAATTATCGATGGCCGTTAGAAAACATTTGTGAGCTGGTGAAAGTTTATCATAAGAGACATAGTGAGAGATAGGGTGTATCGTCGAGGATCCTGAGTCAAAGATGGGTTGCGGGTGGTCTATAGACTTGGGCAAGTTGACCTCGTACTCACGTAGGTGAGAAGGCTGGCGTCTCACTCTCACACTACGTCTAGCATCTTGATTTTCAATAGTTTCCCCAGAATCATGCTCTTCTTCCATAACCGAACCCTCGCGAGGCTGCTCCACTTCATCATCTTCAAGGAAATCCAATTTCATGCTTTGTCGATTTCGGATCTCATCCAAGGAAGATGCAAAAGGGAAGATAATCTCGAAAAACTTCACCTCTAGACACCACGATTTTCTTGCTCTTAATATCGTAAATCTTATAGCCTTTCTGCCCATGTGGATAACCTAAAAATATGTCTAACCTCCCTCTCTCATCAAACTTGTCCCCTCCTTTTTTCGTGTTTTTTGCATACACTAGACAACCAAAGACTCTCATGTGGTTGTAACTAGGTTTTTTGTTGTACAATCTTTCATACGGGGTGATATTTTGAAGACTTTTAAAGGGAAGCCTGTTTATAATGTAAGCAGTAGTTAGGACACACTCGCCCCAGAATCCGATGGGTAATTCCACCTGAAAACGTAAAGCTCTAGCCACATCAAGGATGTATCTATGTCTACGTTCTACAACCCCATTCTGTTGCGGTGTGTGGACACAAGAAGTCTCATGAACAATACCATCCTCTACATAATTATTCATCATTTCATGTGATTGAAATTCCCCTCCATTATCAGTCCTAACACGTCTCACCACCTTATGAAATCGAGTCTTAACCATATTGCAAAATAACAACATATATTTGCATGTTTCAGACTTAAATCTCATTTAATAAACCCAAACTCCTCGACTATAATCATCCACAATAGTGAGAAAATAATATGCTCCAGTCAAAGAGTCTGTTCTACAACCACCCCATATATCACAGTGAATTAAGTCGAAACAAGCAGTAGTTTGAATAGAACTCAAAGGAAAAAGGTAGTCTCGTTTGTTTTGCCCCAGTGCATGGCTCATAAAAATGATCAAAAACCTTACTAGTAAAATCAGAATTCTGCAACATTATCTTAGATGCATGTCCCAATCTCCTGTGCCACACCTCCGAATCCACGACTGACGAAAAAACCTTCTTATCTTCGAGAACTGGCTCCAGGATGTATAGAGCACCGCACTCTTTACCCACTCCAATCAGGTTCCTCGAAGCTAAGTCCTGTATGGTGCAAAAATCAAGGAAGAAGGTTAGAGCACAATTTAGGTCTTTGGTGAGTTTATTGACTGAGATGAGATTGGATTGAAAATCTGGTACGTGCAAAACACTCTCTATATTCAAACCATTGGGCAAAGCTACACTGCCGATGCTTCGCACGGGCACTCCATCGCCATTAGGGACCCTAACTAGCATCCCAACCCTTCTATCGACAAAGGATCTGATGTTACCTTCCTCACACGTGATGTGATCAGATGCTCCAGAGTCAATAACCCATGATGCATTGGAAGAAAGCTTATCAACCATGTTATCGACGGGCGACTCCGAAACTCCACTTGTGCCGACGTTGTTGTTGAGGAAGTCCTTTAGTTGCGTCATCTATTCAAGAGTGAAGCTCGAAAGGATGCAGTCATCACGAGTGAACCTCGCGTCAACATGCGCAGCCTTGTGTGGCAATTGCTTCTCCCTTTCTTTTGTCTTTTCAGCCTTGTTTACTCCCTTCTTTGACTCCGGATAGCCGATGATCTCGTAGTAATTGTCGACACTGTGCCATAGCTTCCCACAGTGACTGCATTGCGAAGGACTTTTGTTGTTGCCTCGACTTACATCTCGACGTTCCTAACTGCCTTGACGTTGTGCTTGGAACGCTGCTCCATCAACGGTGGGTCTTCGCGATGCCGAGATCATCCATTGTTGTTCATCTTCCGCGACCAGGTGATAGATCGCTCCAAGAGTTGGCAGCGACTTCGTGCTTAAAATCTGCATTTTGACGGTGTTGAATGTATCATCAAGACCCATGAGAAACTGATAGACTAGAAATTTACTTGGTTTTATAAGTGTTTAGGAGTCATTTTTAGGTCTCGTTTCGTGATTTAGTTCGTGTTTTGTATCGTTTTATAACCTTTCGAACTATATTACGCTTTGGGTATTTTGTAGTATTTTTTGGTAATTCTTGTGTGGAAATAACCCAATTTGAGACAAGGATCGAGAAAGCCAAGAAACGGAGAGTCGGAGAGTCGAAGAATGAAGTTCGAGGAGTCTACTCGGCCAACCACTCGGCCGAGTCAAAGGCCGAGTCAGCATTCTGTACAAGTCACTCGGCCGAGTCAGCTCCACCTACTCCACTCGGCCGAGTCGCCATCCGAGTAGGACTTTGTCTCACACACTCGGCCGAGTCATCCGAGTGAGCAGTCCGAGTCAGGACACGGGGCATGTTTAGTTCGCGGGCTTTTTCGACTTATTTTGATTCCTTTTACACTTATGATTCCTTGTAAATTTCTATTCTATAAATACCTTAGATTTAACATTGTGAACCCTAGAATTCTTAGCAAACTTTAGTTTTCCATAATTTTCTCTTTAAATTTCCAGCTTTTATATTTGTTCAACATTGGGGTTCTATTCAAGTTTATTCAAGATTCAAGTTTCGAAGTTCTTCGCGTTCAAGATTCAATTCCAAGTTTTTCTTACTCTTACTCTTTAATTATGTTCTTTCAATATATTGTGTTTATGTTTGCTTTAATCATGTCCAGCTAATTTTCTTAGTTGATTTTAGGGATTGAATGCCTAATTGAATTTATGTGAGTATTCTTGTTTACAATTAGCCTTCCAATCTAGATGCATGTTTCATGGTGCTTATTCTCATGCATGATTACTTGATCACTAATTATGTGTGCATAGTTATGTTTTTATGCCTTAATTGGATAATTGCATAATAGATCTCATGAATACATGATATGGTGATTTGATTATCTTAGTTGAGATTGAATTATCATATAGTTGCATATAGTTGATTTGGGTGTCATAATTGAACCTTATTGATTATATGATTGATACTTGTTCTATTTTGCACTTGATATGGTTCCTATAATTCGAGAGGAGGTTAGGAACTTGTTAGGTGACGACTTGCATTGCTTTAATCGGGGGTGTAGGTTATTTTGCATGTATCACATTTAGATTGTATTAAATTGGTTAATTGTACTCATTTATTGCTTGCATAGATTTGATTAGGTAGGCTTCCCTAAAGTCAACACTTTTCCTTAATTGATTTTCTTCCCTAGATTGTTTAATTGCTTGCTTGCTAAGTTTTCTTAGTTGATTAAATATTTTCCTTCTTTATTTGTTTATTTCCTTATTTGATTAATTGAGTCTTTTATTTATTTGCCTAGTCTATAAATACCACATTCACTAAACCCTTAAAAGTCTAGACATCAGTTTAGTTCTATAGTAAAGGTATTGTGTGTGTTTTCGGTTTATCAGTCCCTGTGGATACGATACTCATGCTTCTTTATATTACACCTATTTTTGTGTGGTAGAAAATAGTGCGATCAAATTTTGGCGCCGTTGCCGGGGATTGATTAGATTTCACATTCATATTTTGAAATAGAATTAATAGGTGATTTAGGTGCTTTAATTTTCTGTTTTTCGGTTTATTGATCTAACGTTTACTTTTGTTCTCTTTGGTTTTAGGTAGTGCATGATCACAAGATCTAAAGGGATAAATCTTATTCCGATAGACTTGGAGTTGGAGCGCTCACTAAGGGCATTGAGACGAGAGAAGAAGGCGAGCAAGATCGATACACCACCCTCTTCACCACCCGATTCACCAAGGAGTCTCGATTCGATGGGGGATCAAGCGGCGAGGAGGACTTTGAACGACCGTTACAAGCCGGTCGTTGATCAATTTCAGCAAGGAGGATGGGGGACCACCGAAGCCAACAACTACGAGTTCAAGACGTCCCTCATCAACATGGTGCAAAACAACCAATATGGAGGTTCACCGGCGGAGGATCCAAATGCTCACTTGAAGCAGTTTCTGGATATTTGTGCTACATACAAGGCCAATGGAGTGTCTTCGGATTACCTCAAGCTTAGCCTATTCGTGGTCTCTCAAGGACGATGCAAGAGAATGGTTAGATGGATTGGACAAGACGGAGGTCACTACTTGGGCTGATATGTGTACGAAGTTTCTCAACAAATTCTTCCCACCTTCGAGGGCTCAGAAACTCATCAACGAGATTATCCAGTTTCAACAATACGAGGATGAGCACTTCTACGAGGCATGGGGGAGATTCAAGAAGCTACTACGAGCATGCCCGAATCATGGAATTAGCAAGGAGGATCAAATCACGAACTTCTATCGTGGTTTGAACAAGATGTGTAGGAAGGAGCTCGATTACGCTTCGAAGGGAGGATTTTTGAACAACGAGTACGACGTGGCCTTGGAGATTATTGAGCTGACCGTGAATTCAAGTTATGAGGAGGCTACTGACCGTCGCATTGGAAGAAGGAGAGTTGCCAACATTGGGATCGATGCTTACGAGGACTTGATGGAGAAGTATACAAAACAGCGAGTGAGTTGGATTCTATCAAGAAGGGAGTACTTCGGTGCGATGCTATCAATGACAAACAAGCAAACCCAACCGAAGAGGAAGATGCCAATTTTGTGCAACAAGGGGGCAAGTGGCAACCGAATCAAGGAAACAAGTGGAATGGAGGGCAAGGAGGTTCGAACTACCAAGGAGGTTACAAGAAGCCGTACATTCCAAACAACCGCAACCATCCGAACCTCTCTTATGCCAACCCGAACAACGCTTTGCAACCACCTCCCGGATTCCATGTTGAGAACGGAGTCATCCAAGAGCCAAAGAAGGAGATGTCTACCGACGACTTGATTCGTCAATATATGGCTCAGTCGGAGATGAGGATGACACAACAAGATGCGAAGTTGAGGACATTGGAGCTTACTCAAAGCACCTCGACTAACAACTTGGCGAGTAGCATCAATGCGTTGACCAAGCAAATGCAAATGTTGGAGACGCAAATGAGTCAAATAGCCAATGCTCAAGGAGGAGTCCACAAGCCCGGCCACTTCCCAAGCAACACCGAGCAAAACTCGAAGAACAACCGTCAAGTTCACGCTATTGAGCTTAGGAGTGGTACTCGTTACACAAATCCATCTTTGGAGGACGAAGTTGAGGGAAGAGTCGAAGATTTGGGTGATGGAAGCAATTCGGAGGCGGAAACGGATGAGGCGAAAGACGAAAATCCGGAAGGAGACTCACTCGGCCGAGTCACCGGCCGAGTCGAAGGAGAAAAAAACCTGGGAGCTTCACTCGGCCAAGCACTCGACCGAGTCACTGGCCGAGTTGCTCCACCAGAAGACTCACTCGGACCACCACTCGGCCGAGTCACCCCACTCGGCCACTCACTCGGCCGAGTCGAACCCAGCTCCGAATCCGTTCTTGCCCCGACGCACGAATCGACTCCCAAAGCTCCGTTTCCGCAACGATTGGCGAATACCAAGTAAGACGAGAAGTATCAGAGGTTCTTCGAGATACTCAAGAAAGTCAACATCAACATTCCACTCCTCGATGCTCTCCGAGACATGCCAAACCACATGAAGTTCATCAAGGACGCGGTGTCGGGAAAGAAGAAGTGGGCGAAATTCAAGACGATCAACCTCACGGAGGAGTGCAGCGCGGTGATCCAAAAGAAGCTACCGTTGAAGCAAAAGGATCCCGGGAGGTTCACATTAGCATGCAAGATCGGCGATCAAGTCTTTCAAAACGTGCTATGCGATCTTGGTGCTAGCATCAATTTGATGCCGCTCTCTATATTCAACCGGCTACAGATCGGGAGGATGAAGCCGACCACCATCTCTCTACTTATGGCGGACCGATCGGTTTCTTATCCAAGGGGGATAGTGGAGGACGTTCTCGTTCAAGTGCACAACCTTGTCTTCCCGGTGGACTTTGTAGTTTTGGATATGCCCGAGGATACAAATCAACCTTTGATCTTAGGACGGACATTCTTAGCCACGGGAAGAGCATTGATCGATGTTCAAGATGGAGACCTCACCTTTCGAGTCAACGGGGAAGAACTGAAAATTTCTATCTATGAAGCCATGAAGAGGCCAGACGACCACCGTGAGGATATCTTCTCCATAGCGACATTGATACCACCTACTTCGGAGGAGGCACTCAATCATTGCATCACAAATTCTCTGTATGCCTACGAGGAGTTGGATGAAGCTTGCGACGAGATTCTCGAGTATCGCAATCAATTGGAGGCAAATAAACCACCACGTCATCACAAGGAAGTCTCATACCTCAACATCAACAAAAAGGTGGATGATGGAGTTTCAGACGAGGAAGAGAAGAAGGATGCAGCCCTGATAGGGTGTATTTTTACCCTATTTTCTAAGTGTTATATTTTTGTTTTCTTGTCTTATTTTGATGGTTTAGCTCATGTTTTGTATTGTTTACGTTATTTTGAGCTAGATTACGCTTTTGGGTTGTTTTGAGTGTTTTTAGGGCTTTTATGTCGAGAAAACCCAAGACAAGACAAGAGACGATGAAACCAAGGAAGAGATGAAGTATTGATCCCAAGTTCTGACTTCTCACGATTTTTTGGAAGAGTTATTCTGGAAAAATGAAAGTATAGCATTGAAGAGGAGTTCAATAGGAGCACATAGGCGAAAACGGAGGTCAATTCGGAGTTCGGATGAGGAAGATATGGCCGAAACAAGAAAGTTGCGCAGAACCCTCTCGACCCTCTCGACCACCCTCTCGATCGAGAGAGGTGTCGAGAGGTAGCTTCTGTTTTCCAGCCGGGATTTTTCCTAAAAGGCAATTTTTGACTTTTTCTTGGTTTCCTTGTACAATTAGGTATTGGATGTAATCTTCTACCCTATAAATACCTCTAATCTTATCATTGTAAGGCCAACAACATAGGAGACTACAATAATCTCTCTACTCTCCACCATACTTTTAGATTAGGTTTTCTTAGATCTAGATTTATTTTATTTATGAAGAAAATTGAAGATTGAAGATTCATCAAGATTCAAGAGTTTTTCTATCCCTTGTGCTTTTACTTTATGCTTTTAATTATGTTTATTCTTCCTTCTACCTTTCTTTTAATTATGTCTAGCTAAATTTCTTTAGTTGATTTTAGAGATTGAATGCCTAATTGAATTTATGTGAGTGTTTTTGTTTATAATTAGCCTTTCAATCTAGATGCATGTTTTCATGGTGCTTATTCTCATGCATGATTAATTGATCACTAATTGTGTATGCATAGTTATGTTAATATGCCTTGATAGGATATTGCATAATAGATCTCATGAATACATGGTATGATGATTTGATTTGTCTTAATTGAAATTGAATTATCATATGTTTGCATATAGTCGATTTAGGTGTCATAATTGAACCTAGTTGATTGTATTATTGATACTTGTTCTATTTTGCACTTGATTTGATATCTACGAGTCCGAGAGGATATTAGGATCTTATTAGGTGACGACTTGCATTGCTTTAATCGGGGGTGTAGGTTATTTTTCATGTATCACGTCTAGATTGGATTAAATTGGTTAATTGTACTCATTAATTACTTGCATATATTTGATTAGGTAGGCTTCCCTAGAATCAACACTTTTCCTTATTTGGTTTTTCCTTGTTTAATTATTTGCTTACTTGTTAGTTACCTTATTTGTTTAATTGTTTCCTTATTTGTTTATTTCCTTGTTTATTTAATTTTGTCCTTTTATTTATTTGCTTAGATTATAAATACCACAAACTTTACATCCTTAATTGCTTGAACATCAGTTTAATTCTAGAGTAGAGGTATTGTGTGTGGTTTCGGTATATCAATCCCTGTGGATACGATACTCGTACTTATTCTATACTATACCTATTTTGTGTGGTAGAAAATAGTGCGATCAAGCCCTAAGGTGGAGTTGAAGCCACTACCCGAGCACCTCAAGTACAAGTTCTTAGGAGAAGAAGAGACATACCCGGTGATCGTGTCCTCTCATCTCACAGAGGCGAATTCGGACAAGTTATTGGGTCCTAAGGAAGCACAAATCTGCGATTGGATGGACGATTGCCGACATCAAAGGTATTAGTCCTTCAATATGCATGCATAGGATATTGCTCGAAGAAGGTCATCGCCCAAGAGTCCAACCTCAAAGGCGTTTGAATCCGGCTATGCAAGAAGTTGTGAGGAAGGAGGTGCTGAAGTTGCTCGATGCCGGCATGATCTATGCTATCTCGGATAGTGAGTGGGTGAGTCCTACTCAAGTGGTGTCGAAAAAGGGAGGCATGACGGTCATCAACGACGAGAAGGGAGAGCTAATCGCAACAAGGCTTGTCACGGGATGGCGAGTTTGCATCGACTATCGTCTTCTCAACGTAGCAACTAGGAAGGATCACTTTCCCCTCTCGTTCGTAGATCAAATGCTCGATCGATTGGCCGGACATGAGTACTATTGCTTCCTTGATGGATACTCCGGCTACAACCAGATCGCCATCGCTCCGGAGGACCAACACAAGACGGCATTCACTTGCCCATATGGAGTGTTCGCTTATCGGAGGATGCCGTTCGGGTTATGCAACGCACCGGCTACTTTTCAATGGTGCATGATGGCCATCTTTCATGGATTGATCGAGAACATAATGGAGGTATTCATGGACGATTTTTCAGTATTTGGTTCTTCCTTTGATCAATGTTTGGAGAATCTTGCCACGGTGCTTCAAAGATGCGAAGAGACGAACCTTGTTCTCAATTGGGAGAAGTGCCACTTCATGGTGCAAGAAGGAGTTGTTCTTGGTCACAAGGTGTGTTCACATGGATTGGAGGTGGATCGAGCCAAAGTTGTAGCCATCGAGAAGTTGCCACCACCAACCAATGTCAAATCGGTGAGAAGTTTCCTAGGACATGCTGGCTTTTATTGGAGATTCATCAAGGATTTTTCGAAGATCACGAAGCCGTTGTGTGGATTGCTCGAGAAGGATGTCAAGTTCGTATTTGATGAGGATTGCTTGGAAGCCTTCGAGACGTTGAACAAGGCTCTTATCTCTACTCCCGTTTTGGTGTCACCGGATTGGAGTGCCCCGTTCGAGCTCATGTGCGATGCAAGTGGGCGATAGGAGCTGTTTTGGGGCAGAAAAGGGATAAACTTTTCCGAGTAATCTACTATGCTCAAAGGAACTACACCACCACGGAGAAGGAGTTACTCGCTGTGGTCTATGCTTTCGACAAGTTTAGGCCTTATTTGGTGGGATCTCACACGATTGTGCACACCGACCATGCCGCCATTCGCTATCTTTTCAACAAAAAGGACTCGAAGCCAAGGTTAGTTCGCTGGATTTTGCTTCTTCAAGAGTTCGATATGGAGATCAAGGATAGGAAAGGATGCAAGAACGTGGTGGCCGACCATCTCTCGAGACTTGAGCAGCCCGTGGATGGAGAGGATTCGAGGATTGCTATCAAGGAGAGCTTCCCCGATGAGCAGATTTTCGTAATGGATGACTTGACGCCTTGGTTTGCCGACATCGTCAACTACTTGGTGATTCATCATGTGCCCAAGGATCTTTCATCTTATCAAAAGAAGAAGTTCCTCCACGATTGCAAATTCTACTATTGGGATGATCCATACTTGTACCGGAGGTGTGCCGACGGGATCATTAGGCGATGTGTTCGACAATCGGAGTGGAAAAAGATCATAGAGGATTGCCATAGCGCTCCGAATGGGGGACATTTCGCTGCAAATCGCACCGCCCTCAAGATATTTCATAGTGGCTTTTATTGGCCATCGATCTACAAGGATTGTCACGGGTACATCAAGTCGTGTGATCGATGTCAAAGGATGGGGAACATTTCGAAGAGGGACGAAATGCCGCAGCGCACTATCATGGAGGTGGAGCTCTTCGATGTTTGGGGGATTGACTTCATGGGTCCCTTTCCCAAGTCTCAAGGGTTCTCTTATGTCTTGCTTGCGGTGGAGTATGTTTCTAGGTGGGTCGTGGCCATTCCCACGACGACCAACGATTCGAAAGTGGTAATCAAATTCCTCCAGCGAAATATTTTGACTCGGTTTGGAACTCCGAGAGCTTTGCTCAGCGATGGGGGGAGCCATTTCAACAATCGTTGGTTAGGATCGCTTCTTGCGAAATATGGAGTCAAGCACAAGGTTACATCGCCTTATCACCCTCAAGCCAACGGTCAAGCCGAGCTAGCTAATCGAGAGATCAAGCAAATCTTAGAGAAGACCGTCACCAACAAGAAGGAGTGGGCGAAGTACTTGGACGACGCACTTTGGGCCTATAGGACGGCTTTCAAGACGCCAATTGGGAGGTCCCCATATCAATTGTTATTTGGCAAATCGTGTCATTTACCAATGGAGTTGGAGCACAAAGCTTATTGGGCGACGAGAAGGATAAATTTCGAGTTCAAGGAGGCCATGGGTCAAAGGTGCGACGATTTATTGGAGCTTGATGAATGGAGGAATGAGGCATTCGAGAATTCGAGGATCTACAAAGAACGCTGCAAGATTTCACGACTTGAGCATCAAAAAGCGTAAGTTTGAAATTGGTGATGACGTTCTCGCATTTAATTCTCGACTTCGTTTATTTCCAGGAAAATTGCAAAGAAAGTGGTCGGGGCCGTACGTTATCTACAAGGACTTGAAGAATGGTGCATTCGAAGTGTTGAAGAACGACGGTGAAAAGTTCATGGTGAATGGACAGCGACTCAAGCACTACTTCAAGCCGTTGCCTCTCTTTCCCAAGAAAGCGGCCACTTACCTTGATGACCCGAGTTAGAGAAGAGGTATCGTCGGGCTAAAGACGTTAAACGTAGCACTTGTTGGGAGGTAACCCAATATTCGTATCTCGTTTTTCATTTAATTTTTATTTTATTCTATTTTGTTTAGTGGCGTAGTTTCGTTTTTTCGTTTTTTTTTTTTGAGTCGTACCCCTTAATAAAATAATTACATATTTGAGGTTCGAGTTTTATAGGCGAGAAATGCTAACATGTTGCGTATTTTTGAGCGGAAAAATAGGCCGAATCGACCCTCGGCTCGACCGGTTTTGGTCGAGCACAAAGTAGAAGCAAACCGGAGCAAAGGAGGTGCCACTCGGCCAAGCACTCGGCCGAGTCGTGGGCCGAGTAAGTATAACAGTAGGTCCACTCGGCCGAGCACTTGGCCGAGTCACCTTTCGCATCAATTTCCCAGCTCACTCGGACGCTCACTCGGCCGAGTCGCCGGCCGAGTGAAGGCTCCTTTCAACCACGTCTGCGAGCTCTTTTTGAATTGCGTCGCATGCTACGTCGGAACCCTGGGCACGTTATCGAAAACAAAGCTGTTTGCCACCACCATCATCGTCGACAGCCTTACCGGAACTAGGTTCAACTGGCACGGTTGGTTTCTCAACCAAATTCACGAAGCTGCTAATGATTTCGCGTTCGTGAAAGGTAGCGCCGATCAGATTCTCCGCAAGGGGAAGCTGAAGTTTTTCTCCAGACTATCCGTCGCACTGGAGGAACGGTATCCAGACAAAGTGTGGCCGGAATCTGATGTTGCCGTCTACAACAAGCTCACGGTGTTCCATGACCTGTGGAGGTCAAACAAAATTCCAATAGACTTGGGACTTCTCGAGGTTGAAGTGCCCGTTGCAGTACCAGTTGCCGAAAGGCAAGCTGAAGCGAGCCAAGCAAAGCGAGCCGCTTCACCCAGGAAGCGTGCTGCGCTGAAGCGAGGCAAGAAGAAGAAAACGAAGCTAGTCGCTTCGTTGGTCAAATCAAGCAAGGCTGAGGAGCAGCCGCTTGAGGAGGCCGAAGCTACCCAACCCCAGCCTTCACCCATCAAAGTCCAAACTCCCCCACCACAAACACAAACATCCCAACCACCAGAACCCCAAGCCTCATCCTCAGCCCAACCACATACCCAGAAAACACCCCTCTCACCCCATGAAGAAGAATCCACTTCTTCATTTCAAATCCCCCGTATCCCACTTCTCATCACCGACCCTATTGATGAATTCACCCTGTACCAGCCTATCCAAACCCAACAGCCAGCTACAGAACCCACCCATCTTTTTGAAACCCAAACCTCATCATCCCAATCACCTACCTCATCGGCAGCAATAGCCGATACCACCCAAACAACTATAATTCCCCGATTCCAAAACTCCAAAGCCCCTGCACAGCTCGAAGCTCTCGAAAGATATGCGAGAGACAGAGAGCAGGCTGCAGAGACCATCATGGACCGCTATTCCTCCGTGCAGATGTCCGACGAATTCTTCACCAAGACCGTCGACTTCCTCACCTATATCACCTACCGCGGCACTGAGTACTACAAGGTCTTCAAACTCTTGAAAGCCTTCAAAGAGGAAGAGCTCATCCAGATGGAAGGGAAGCTGCTGGATTTCATAGGTGAGAGTGGCTTCCACTCATTTCTCACTGGAACCAGCTTCTGGGATAAGCTGGATGCGAAGGTGAAGCGTGCCTATCCAGACGCTTCAGTTCCTGAGCGCGTGCCCACCATTCATGAGCGGAGGTTGATAAGGGAGCATGCGGAGGAGGTGGAATTGAAGGACGCGGAGATCTCAAGCTTACAGAGTGAGATCACCAGGAAGGATGTGGAGTTGGAGAAGAAGGTGGAAGAAGTCAATAATCTGCGTGCAGATTTTGACAGGAAAATGGGTGAGCTGGAGGAAAAGGTGGAGGAGAAGGAGAAGTTATTGGAGGAAAAGGAGAGGGTGCTGGAGGAACAAGTGAAGCTGGTGGAAGACCAGAAGAAAAATCTCACCAAACTCAAGGACTCGCTTGATGCCGAAAGGAGTCGCTTGAAGGAGGTTAATGCCAAGTTAGTAACTGTTGGCAAAGAGAAGGAAAAGTTAGAAAAGGAGGTGAAGGAGTTGAAGGAGGAGGTAGAGAAGAAAGTAGGGGATCTAGTGATGAAGGGAAGTGAGCTGACAAGGACCAAGACAACCCTTGATAAGCTTAAATAGGAGATGAAGGATCTCAAGCTTGAGCATGAGATAAACTTGAAAGAGCTCGAGAGCAGGAGGAAGAGTGCTAGAGCTACCGATCTGAAGCAAGCCGAGCTGGCAATTCAAGTTGATGAAGCAAAGGAGAAGGCCAGTGTACTTGCTGTCAAGATCATCGAAGCTGCCCAGCTTCGCGTGACTCTCAACAGCCAGGAAAGCGCCATAGCTACTGCGAAGGCAGAACTTAAAGCTTTGCAGGACTTCTTTAATCTCACAATCGCGGAGGAGCGCAAGGAAATTCGCGCAGAAATTGAAGCGGAGCTGGTGGCTCGCTTCAGGAATGTGGAGTCGCTAGAGAGTGTTGGGAATTGTTAAAGAACAACATGTTAAGGGGGAACCTATAAGGGATATTCTATAGTTTTGATTTGATCCCAAAACCCCAAGTGTTGTATCCCCAAGCGACCCGTTTTGATGTAGTTAATAGGTTAGAATTTTTCTAAGCCTACTCTGTTAGGATGGCTCCTTATTTTGCTTAGATTATAGGCTTCAAAAGTTCAAGTGAAGGCCACTCGCTTGAGTGTGTTTTTCGAAGCGAAGCAAGTCTAGCAAGCCGAAGTGAAGCGTGCCGAAGAATAGTGTAGCGAAGCGAGCGCTACAGTAGATTCCAAGCGAGTTTGCCAAAGCGAAGCGAAGAGAGCGCTACAGTAGATTCAAAGCGAGTCTGCCAAAGCGAAGCGAAGCGAGCGCTACAGTTCAAAGCCAAAGCAAGCGAAGCTAGCGCTACAGTGTAAAGTCAAAGCTGGTCAACTCTAGTTAGCATTTTCAAAAGCAGTCACTAGGGAACCTTATTTCCCGAAGCGACTCACTACAGAATGACTACGAAGTGACTCAACTAAAGCGGACGCTACAACTTCAAAGCGAAGCGAGCCACTACCTACCAGAAAGCGACAGTACAATTCCCGCTCCGAATTTGAACTCCAGCAACTGGAGATCTCCGCATTTATTACGAGATCTCCACGTGTCGAACGCGGAGAGGAGCAGAGGAGTTGACTGCCAGGCCGACAAGGCACCGTAACAGTACTGGGTCGCTCCAGTTACTGTTGAAATTGGAACTTAGCCATTTCCGGCAAAAATCCAAAACTAGACGCC
This sequence comes from Thymus mandschuricus, assembly GCA_029379335.1. NCBI lineage: Eukaryota > Viridiplantae > Streptophyta > Magnoliopsida > Lamiales > Lamiaceae > Thymus > Thymus mandschuricus. The sequence goes on along the minus strand of CM057082.1, from coordinate 30,589,101 downwards.
TGAAAAGCAACTGCCTGCGCAAAGTACGGTCGAGAGGAAGAGGGACAAAGCCACCAACCAAGCAACGGATCTCGGCATCCCTCCGCCTATAAATAGTGAAGGATGAAGACGAAGAGAAGTAGAACACTACTTGAGCATTCGAGCGCCCACAGCAAACAAACACTCCCAAGCCTTTGAGCAAATCTTCGAGTCTTTGTTTTCAAGTGTTCTCCGAGTTTCCAGTTCATCGGAACTCGTCTTCACAACCTTCACACTTAGAGTCTAAGCCCATCTCAAATATCCAAGCTTAGAAGGAGAGCTCTAGCCTACTTTGCATCTACTTTCATAGTGTGTTCGTCAACCAAAAACCCTAAACTCTATCTGTGAGGTTTTTGAGTCGTCGTTAGGTTGTCTCGATCCAAAGTGTTGGGAATTGTTAAGAACGAAAATGTTAAGGGGGAACTACATGGGACACTTTAAAAATGTAGTGTTTTGATTTGATCCCAAAACCCCAAAGCGTTCTGTTCCCAAGCGACCCATTTGATGTAGATGATAGGTTAGAATTTTTCTATGCCTAAACTGTTAGGATGGCTTTATTTTGCTTAGCTTTAGACTGCAGGAATTCCAAGTGAAGGCCACTCGCTTGAGTGTGTTTTTCGAAGTGAAGCAAGTCTAGCAGGCCGAAGTGAAGCGTGCCGAAGAACAGTATAGCAAAGCGATCGCTACAGTAGATTCAAAGCGAGTCTGCCAAAGTGAAGCGAAGCGAACGCTACAGTTCAAAGCCAAAGCGAAGCGAAGCGAGCGCTACAGTGGAATCAAGTGAACCCACTAAAGTGAAGCAAAGCGTGCGCTACAAAGAAAAGCCGAAGCGAGTCAACGCGAGTCAACACTTAATTAAGTAGTGTCTCGGGAAATTTATTTCTCAAGTGACTCACTACAAATATGACCGTGAAGAGACTCACTTCAGAGCGGCCGCTACAACTTCAAAGCGAAGCAAGCCACTACCTACTAGAAAGCGACAGCGCGACTCCCGCTCATATTTTGAACTCCAGTCAACAGGAGATCGTAGCATTAATTACAAGATCTCCACGTGTCGAAAGCGGAGTGGAGCAGAGGAGTTGACTGCCAGGCCGACAGGGCGCCGCTACAGTACTGGCTCACTCCAGTTACTGTTGAAGTTGGAGTTTAGCCAGATCTGGCAAACGGACAAACTGCGCATCTGCAAAAGCATACTGGCTGCACAAAGTACTGTCGAGTGGAGGAGAGACAAGGCCACCAACCAAGCAACGGATCCCGGCCATCTCTCCGCCTATAGATAGTGAAGGATCACAACGTGAAGAAGAAGAACACTACTTGAGCATTCGAGCCTACTGCAAACAAACACTCCAAGCCTTCGAGCAAATCTTCGAGTCTTTGTTTTCCAAGTGTTCTCCGAGTTTCCAGTTCATCGGAACTCGACATCACAACCTTCACACATAGAGTCTAAGCCCACTTCAAATATCCAAGCTTAGAAGAAGAGCTCTAGCCTACTTTGCATCTACTGTAAAGAGCTCTTCATAGTGTGTTCATCAACCAAAAACCCTAAACTCTGTCTGTTTTTGAGTGTTGTCGTTAGGTTGTCCAGATCCAAGGCTCTTCTGTCATCGATTGAAGAAGCCTCGATCATAGAGTCTAGATCCAAGCTTGCACCTACATCGTTTGTGTGAAGCTCGATTAAAGCTAGGCTGTAAGGAGAGCCCGTAATCTCCCTGTCGTGTTTTGACTGAAGCAAGTGAAGCTTCCAGTCTTTGTTAGGTTTGTGTAGTGAACCCGCAATCACTACGTCAGTCGTTTGATCCAGGCGAGTGAAGCCCGATCTCGACCAGGTTTTTGAAGGACCCGTAACCTTCAAGTTCTTGAGTGAAGAGAACAGTTGCCGTCGTGCAACAAGTGGACGTAGGAGCTTTATCTCCGAACCACTATAAATCTTCGTGTCGTATCTCTCTAACCCTTATCTCTTTACTATATTCGATTATTCATTGCACGTGCATTTAAACAAACAAACTTGAATTCTTTAATTACTTAGGAAAGATTTAGCTCACCAAATTCCGCACACGAGTAAAGACTCACTCTTGATCAAGTACTCACTTCGGTCAAGCAGGCAAGCTACATACTGTAGATCTAGCTTCAGCTAGGTCTTAAGTTTCAAGTGAGCTCTTTACTTGTCACTCTGAGTTAAGGGATTTGAAGTTGAAAAACTTCAAAATACGTATTCACCCCCCCCCCCCCTTACGTATTTTTCCTATTAACAAACCGGGACCAACAAGTGGTATCAGAGCCAGGTTCTTTCGAGCCTCTGCTTTGCATATCCGAAGCGAGTCCCCACTCGCTTCACGTTGTCTCACTGAACCGGATCCTATTTTCCTAAGTGCATCAAAACCCCACCCACGCATACTGCATATACTACTAACTGTTTGCCATGTCTACATACAGTGCTTCTAGTCTTCCACAGTTTTCAATTGAAGGCTATGAGATCTGGAGTTTCCGAGTCGAGAGCTTCCTATGCTCCATCCACGACCGGATGTGGGAAGTCATTGAGGACGGACCAATCGAGATCAAGAAAGCCATATCTGTGGATGTTCCAGCCGCTGAAGGTCGTCCAGCCCTCGTTTGACAACAGTACGTGGAGAAGGATAAGGATGAATATACTCCAAATGACTTCAAAGTTGCCAACCTCGACAAGATTGCACGCCACACGATGCAGAGCACCGTGTCGGACGCCTATCTACCACGAATAAGGAAATGTGCAACGGCAAAGGAAATGTGGGAAACCCTAGCCCTCATTTCTCAAGGCACAGACAAAATCAAGGAGAACAAGCTCGCCGTTCAGATGCGGGAGTTTGAAAGTCTGATAATGAAGCCAGGAGAATCCATTGACGCCTTCGAGCTATGGGTTACAAACATCACTGCAACTCTCAACTCGCTTGGGAAGGAACTCACAGATAAGGAAGTCAACCTGAAGATTGTCCGAGCTCTTACCAGGAAATGGCAGACTATGAAGGAGCTGTACCTAGCTACCAAGGATCTATCAAAGCTCACACCGGAGATTCTGTTCTCCAAACTCAAAGCTCATGAATTCGATCTGAATCGAATGAACCTCGACGAAGAGGATGATGCGCCCACTACGTCAAAAGGAGTAGCATTCAAAGCTGCTGAAGGGCCAAGCGAGCAGTCGCTAGCCAAGATGACGAGGGAAGAGTTGGAAGAACACATTGCGTTCTTATCCAAGAATTTCAACAAGATGAACTCTCGAGTGGGCAAAAAGATTCTACAAACAATACAAAGGGAGGAGCACTGATGCTCGAGAAGGAAAAGGAAAGAGAGAAGAGACGACCAAGACGATCCCCCGCGACATGATGGAAGTGGAGTGTTACCACTGCCACAAGATGGGCCATTACAAATCCGATTGCCCAAAGCTAAGTGCCAAAGAACGCGAAGAATTGAAGGCCAAGAGGGATGCTCCAAGGCGAGCGCTCGTAGCGAGTGAAGTGCCGGTCGCTACAACTGAAGATCCACCAAGCGACTCAGATGCATTCACCGATCCAAATTCCAGTGATGGTGAGGATCTTGGATTTATGGTGCTCACCGACGAAGAAACAGAAGAGGTATTCTTCTATCCTTCAATCACTTCAATTACACTAGCACACATTGTCAATGAGGAAGAACAATCCTCTTCACGGAATGAGTTGTTTGACAAGCACCAGAAATTGTCAAGCGACCACGAAGTGGTAAAACAAGCTCTGTCTCAAAGCGAGAAGGAGAACCGAAAGCTAGCCCGTGAGCTTGACGAAGTCAAACTTAATTTAAGGGCTATGACTAGCAAGTTCGAGGATCTCTTTGCTAGACATCAAAGCTTGGAGGGAAGGTATGAAACCCAGTCCACTCTAGTTGCCAACTTGAATAAAGCATCATATGCTAGGCAGGCACTAGAGGGCTCGCTTATGCCTTTTGGTAGGAAAGCTGGCCTTGGATATGAGGGTGGACCTCCCAAGCCGACTGTCTTTGTTGGTGCATCACACACTACACTATCAGTCACTTTGGAATTGCCCACTGCATCCAAAGTGACCACTAACAAAGATAAAGGCGAAATGGCTGAGAACCCTAAAAGGAAGCCTATGAAGGTGTCTATATCTTTAAGGGCAAATCCTAAGGGCAAGCAAAGTTCAACAGTCCCTATTACTCAACATGCTAAGTCTTACCAATCCAAGGGTAAAGGGAAAACTGTTGAAGCTTCTAAGTCTCAAGCCAAGACACGAGAGACAAAGGATCTACCTCCTAAAAAGAGGAGTAATGTCTATGTCACGTTATGCGGACTGGAGATGGTCCAACCGGACTAACATTGAGGGGGAAGATTTTGAAGCTTCCACTGGGTCGCTTCAGATTCCCAAGGTTTCTCAAGCGAGTCAGGGTCAAAACCCTAGTTGGACCGCTTCGAGGAAACCAAGCGAGCCGCTTCGACAGACTAGAAACCCTAAGTCAGTCTCTAAACCCAGAGCTAATCCGAAGCGAGTCGCTTCAGGATATAAGCAAAATGGGAAGAGCATAGGTAGGTCTAAAGCGAGCCGCTACCCCTCTTGCACACACTGTTGCACGTGTGAAACTGCTTTAAGGCAGAAGTCACAGTTTTCTAAGGTCGAGAAGCCCAAGACACAAGCTTCATCTCAAAAGAGAGTGAAGCAAGTGTGGGTACCTAAGGGAACTAACCTGCAAGGACCCAAACTGATTTGGGTACCAAAATCTGTCTAATTGCAGGTGAGCGCCGTGGATCCCATGCCAAGTGAGGGTCAACAAGTTTGGTACTTGGACAGTGGATGTTCAAGACACATGACCGACATGAAAGCTCTACTTCACAACTACATAGAGAAGAAGGGTCCACACGTAACCTTTGGTGACAACTCTCGAGGAAGCACCAGGGGATACGGCGCACTGAAAGTTGGAAAGCTCACAATTGAAGAAGTCTCCTATGTGGAAGGACTCAAGCACAACCTGTTGTCCATCTCACAGTTTTGTGATAAAGGGTACATGGTGGAGTTCATCTCCAACAAGTGCATTGTGAAGAGCAAACTCACGTCTCAGATTGTGCTCACTGGAATTAGGCAAAGGAACGTCTACATAGCACAATGGGACAGCTGCAAAGAGGAAACTTGCCTAGTTGCAAGAAGTGCTACAGAAATTGGATGGCTATGGCACAGACGCTTGAATCATCTCAACTTCAAAGCCATCAATCGCTTAGCTCGAAAGAGTTTGGTGCAAGGCATACCGAATGAAGTCTTCATCAAAGACCATCCATGCTCACCATGCCAACGAGGGAAGCAGACGAAGAAGCACTTCGCCAGTCTCGGAGAAGCTTCATCAAAGCGAGTGCTCGAACTGCTTCACATGGATCTGTTTGGTCCAGTTACTCCAGTTAGTGTAAATGGAAGGAAGTACACTCTAGTTGTAGTCGACGACTTCTCTCGCTACACTTGGGTTGTGTTCCTTTTCAGCAAGAAGGAGACACTGACCAAACTGCCACAACTACTCAAGCGATTGGCGGTGGAAAAGAATCAAGCTATTGTGACCATCCGCTCCGACAAAGGCACAGAGTTCTTGAACTCTACAATTGAAGCGTACTGCACGGAGCATGGCATAACACATCAAACTTCTTCAGCACGCACTCCTCAGAAGAATGGAGTTGCTGAAAGAAGAAATCGAATCATCTAAGAAGCCGTTCGCACCATGATTGCTGACTCGAAGCTTCCGATAAAGTATTGGGCTGAAGCTGCCAACACGGCGTGCTACACACAGAATCGGACGCTTCTCAACAAACGGCATGACAAAACTCCATATGAAATATGGACAGGGAGAATTCCTAACATATCTTATTTCCATATTTTTGGTTGTAGGGTCTTCATTCACAACAATAGGAAGTCGCAGTTGAAAGCCTTTGAAAGCAAAGCTGATGAAGGAGTATTCTTAGGATACTCTACATCTAGCAAAGCCTACAGAGTGTTCAACTGTAAAACCCTAATTGTGGAGGAATCACCCCATGTCGTATTTGATGAATCTTCTTTAAGTCTTCCACAGGAACAGGCTCAAGCGAATGAAAAGGATCAAAGAAAGGAACCCTCAAATCAACTCACTTGGGACGTGCTCGATGAAGATGATGAGATCAAGGACTCAAGCGAGCAGAATCCTAAAGGAGGAGTCGAAGCTGCCCCCAAGATTCCTGAAGCTAGTGCAGGCCAAGCACCCAATCCAGTCACTTCAGTCGATGAAGCGAGCGACAAGGAAGAAGATGAAGATGAAGCTGGCGGATCAAAGCGAGCGTGGCTCAAAGATCACTCACCTAGCCAAATCATTGGAGATCCATCCAAGGGTGTAGTGACCAGAAGTCAAGTGTTTGGAGAAAGTGCCATGTTCAGTTGCTTTCTCTCAAACATTGAGCCATCAAGCGTGGAGGAAGCCCTAGCCGACTCTAACTGGGTGATCGCCATGCAAGAGGAGCTGAACCAGTTCACTAGAAATGACGTATGGTACCTCGTGGATCGTCCCAAGTTTCAGCATGTTATTGGCACCAAGTGGGTGTTCAAGAACAAGACCGACGAGGACCACAACGTAGTGAGGAACAAGGCGCGACTCGTTGCCAAAGGCTACTGCCAAGAGGAAGGAATCGACTTTGACGAGACCTTCGCTCCAGTGGCACGGCATGAAGCTATCAGATTGTTTCTAGCCTATGCAGCAGCCAAGAAGTTCAAGGTCTGTCAAATGGATGTGAAGAGCGCATTCCTCAATGGTGAACTCAAGGAAGAAGTGTATGTGGAGCAGCCACCGGGTTTCGAGCAGGGAGATAAAGTGTATCGCTTGAAGAAAGCCCTGTATGGGTTGAAGCAAGCTCCCAGAGCTTGGTATGATACACTATCTCAATTCCTAGTGGAGAATGGCTTCCACAAAGGGAAAATAGATCGAACTCTATTCACTATCAATCATGGAGATGATATGCTATGGGTTCAGATCTACGTGGACGACATCATATTTGGGTCACCAAACCAGTCGCTTAGCGAGAAGTTTGGAGAGCTGATGAAGACCAAGTATGAGATGTCTATGATTGGATTGATGAGCTGCTTTCTAGGTCTTCAAGTGAAGCAGCAGGATAATGGAATTTTCATCAATCAAGCTAAATACACTAGAGATATGCTTGCCAAGTTTGGTGTTCAACATGCTAAAGCTGTGAAGATTCCTATGAATACCAACTGGAAGATGGAGCCAGACGAAGGAGGAAAATCTGTAGATCCTACAGATTATCGTGCCCTAATTGGGTCACTACTCTATCTCACTGCAAGTAGGCCAGATATTGCTTTTGCAGTCGGAGTCTGCACTCGCTTCCAAAGCAACCCCAAGCACAGCCATCTTGAAGCTGCCAAAAGGATTCTTCGATATTTGAAGGGCACTGTCAACATGGGTCTGTGGTATCCAGCGGAGGACAATTTGGAGCTCACTGGATATTCCGATGCTGACTATGGAGGATGCCGAGTCGATAGGAAGTCAACTTCGGGCACATGTCAGTTCTTGGGAAGCAAGCTGATCTCGTGGTTCTCAAAGAAGCAAACAAGCGTAGCCACTTCAACAACCGAAGCTGAGTACATGGCCGCTGGAAGCTGCTGTTCTCAAATCCTTTGGCTTCGTCAACAATTGAAGGACTACAAAGTTGAAGCAAATGAAATTCCGATCTTCTGCGACAACAACAGTGCAATATGTATCTCGCAGAATCCAGTGCTTCACACCAGGTGCAAGCATGTGGAAATTCGACATCATTTCATTCGTGATCATGTCGAGAAGAAGGATATCAAGCTCGAGAAAATCCATACCGATCTCCAGCGAGCAGATATCCTCACCAAGCCTCTAGCTGAGTCTCGATTCAACCAGCTATGCATAGAATTAGGGTTATTGACCCTGGTGAAGAATGCTAGTTCCAGGATGCACGAAGGAGTGTTCGCTTGTTCCCTTGTGCAACTCGCTTCGTATCTTCACCAACTCAAGCGAGTCACTTCAAACTCCACTCGCTTGAAGAAAATGAAGTAAGGTGGAGATAGGTGGAGTATTGGAAGAAGTTCCTTACCAACTTATTGGAATTATTAAGTATGTGGTTAAGGGGGAACTAATGCTTACTCTCGGAGCAAGCTACTTCTAAAGCGAGCAAGAATGTTGCTATCTCGAATTCTGCATCGCTTCAATTTGCCCTAGCTTGGGTCAAAGTGAGTCGATTGCAGATTCATTCTCTAGATTGTAGGAAAGCTTGAAGGTTTACCTTTTTATACAAAAGGTTGCAGGGCTGGTGACATGCTTCTGCGTAAAATACGAGATTGTCTTGTCAGAGCATTCTCATTGTCATCCTGTCCATTTCTGCTCTGAGATAAGGACTTGTACTCATCCCCCATTCGTCGTGAATAAGTACACTTACGTGATGCTCCCTTCTGGTTGTAGTAAGCTTGTGTACTATATTCATTTTCTCCCTCATTCACTTCGATGGAGGACTCTCTAATTCGTAGAGGAAGATGAATGCCATGAAGATGAATGCCATGAAGATCTAATTCAACATGTAGTCTCCAACAAGTGGTATCTAATTCAACATGAAGTCTTCAATTTGTGGTATCAATCTCCTACGAAGTGAGATTGACTGGTAAGTGTTTCAATTTTAAGTACACTAAGTGAGCCGAAGCGTGCTAGAAACCTTCACTCACTACGTGGAAAATATGAAATGAATCTGACACAAATACAAAGAGGAAAACATTCTTGTTTATCCTCGAAGTATGTAAGTCAGAAACATTTTAAATAAAGCAAAAAAACTTCATTTCTATATTCCAGTCGCTACAGATGGCGAAGCAAGTGACGAGTCACTTCGCAAGTCATCGCAAGCGAGTGCGGAACAGTCACTCAAAGCGAGTACTCCGCAAGCGAGTAAAAGCTAAAGCAGCCCAACTCGAAGCGAGCGGGTACGAAGCGAGCGGGTATGAGTTGTCTGCACTCGAGTGCAATTTTCACTTTCTGCCAAGTATTTAATGCAGAATTAGGAACGGCGGAAATAACGGGCGCGTGGTTCTCACTTCAAATTTGAAGCGGGAAAAGGCGGAAAAGATCCAGCCATCGAATCTCAACAGCCCCCAATCTGCAACCGTAGGATTAGCGCCGTATAAGACAATCCAATCACAGCAGGCCACGTGGAGACATCGTGCAAGTTGACGGTTCACTTTTACTGTGGTGACGCCGGACACGTCAGACCCATCACCGCACGTCCGCCGCCTACCTACAGGACTTACGGCAATATTACCGTTCTACCCCTGCCACGTCAGCCAAGATCTAACTCTATATATATGGGACGAGGCAGAACTGCAAAACCTTTCACAGCCTTCAAAATTTGCCATTCTCGTGCTTAAATCTGCAATTTCTGCAACTCACGAGTCAACCCTTGTTTTTCATCGATAAAACTCAATTCAAAATCTTTCAAATCTCACCATGGGAAAGAAGCAAAAGACTGAAACAATGGAGGGGTTTCTCACGGAGGTCGACAAGCACATCAATGTCGAGCCTCATCTCGATCCAGCCATTATCGAGAAGAATGGCTTTCTCCGTAGAGCCGTGACTAAGGCCGGTCTATGGAAATTCGTGACGGCAGTTCCGTCAAAGATTCTGGCGAAGGCCGTTGGAGAACTACTGCTCAACTTGAGGAAGGAGCATAATACGTCTTCTTTCACTGATCAACGCACCAGGAAGCCGGTGGAGGTGGATATGAGTGAACTCATCAGCACGTTCGATTTGCCAAGAGAAGGAGGAGACTCGCTGCTAGATTTGGGTCTGTCAGCCGGAGTTCAGTACGGTCGGTTTGCAGCCGACGGAGCAGATCCGAACTACAAGGAGGCCAGCATTCGAAAAAGTTTGAAGGCCCCCTTCAACCATATCTGCGAGCTCTTTTTGAAGAGTATCGCGTGCTACATCGGAACGTTGGAGACTCTCTCCGACGCGAAGCTGATCGCCACTGCAGTAATCGTCGACAGCCTCACATGAACCAGCTTCAACTGGCATGGCTGGTTTCTCAAACAGATTCACGAAGCCGCTGATGACTTCGCGTTGTGAAGGGAAGCACTGATCAGATTCTCCGCAAGGGGAAACTAAAGTTCTTCTCAAGACTCTCCTTTGCTTTGGAGAAGAAGTTTTCGGGGAAAGCATGGCCGGAAACTGACACCATTGACTACAACAAGCAATCCATCTATTACGACAAATGGAGGAAGAACAAGACATTGATGGATTTGGGGCTTCTCGAGGTTGAAGTGCCCGTAGCGAGACCAGTTGCCGAAAGGCAAGCTGAAGAACGCCAAGTGAGGCCGGTCGCTTCACCCGGGAAGCGAGCCGCACCGAAGCGAGGCAAGAAAATGAAGCGAGTCGCTTCAATCGTTCAAGAAAGCGAGGCGGTGGAGAAGCCGCTTGAGAACGTTGAAGTAACTCAACCCCAGCCTACCCAAATCCAAATCCAATCTCCCCAACTACAAATCCAAACCCAAACCACCCAAATATCCTCAACTGCCCAACACCAAACACAAAAATCCCCAGGTGAAGAAGATACAGGTTCTTCACTTCAAATTCCTGATATCCCTCTACTCCACGTCGACCCAGTCGAAGCCTACACAACCTTCAAACCATTCCAATCCCAGCAAACACAATCACCACCCACTGAAGCCATACAAATCTCTGAAACCCAAGAAACCTCATCACCTTCCCAATCCCCCTCGACATCGGCAGCTACAGCCGATACCGCCCAAACAACCGGTGAACTTCCCATCATTCTACAATTCATACCCCCTGCCCTCACCATTCATAAGCGGGCTCTCGAACGCTATGTCCTAGATAGAGAGCAAGCCGCAGAAACGATCAATCTTCGCTACTCCAATGTTCCTTGGACGGACGTGTTCTACACCAATGTCGTCGATTTTCTGACGTACATCACGTATCGTGGAACGGAGTACTACAAAATCTTCAGGCTCCTCAAAGCCTTCACGGAGGAGGAACTGATTCAAATGGAGGCCAAGTTACTCAACTTCATTGGCGAAAATGGCTTCCATGCCTTCCTTGAAGGGACCAGCTTCTGGGAAAAGCTGGATGCCAAAGTGAAGGAATCTTACCCACTCGCCATTGTTCCGAAGCGAGTGCCCTCTTCCCATGAGAGGAAGCTTATCAGGGAGCATAAGGAGGAGGTAGAACTGAAGGATGCGGAGATCGCTAGCCTTCAAAGCGAGATAACAAAGAAGAGTGAGGAAATGGAGAGGAAGGCGGGGGAGGTCATTAGTCTCAAAGAAGACTTTGACAAGAAGAAGAAGGATTTGGAGGGAACAGTGGAGGAGAAGGAGAGGTTATTGGAGGAGAAAGAGAAGGCGCTGGAGGCGCAGGTGAAGCTGGTGGAAGATCAAACTATTACAATCACCGAACTTAAGGGCTCGCTTGATGCGGAAAGGAGCCGCTTGAGGGAGGTAAATGCCAAGCTTGTCTCAGTTGGCAAGGAAAAGAAGGATTTAGAGAAGGAGGTAAGGAAGTTGAAGGAGGTGCTGGAGAATAGAGAAGGAGAGTTGGTGATGAAGGGAAGTGAGCTGCTGAGCACGAAAAAGACTCTGGACTCTCTCAGAAATGAGATGAAGCTGCTCAAGCAAGAAAGTGAGCTCGATAAAAAGGAGCTGGAGAGTCGGAGGAGAAGTGCCCAGGCTATTGATCTTCAAAAAGCTGAACTGACTCTACTACTGGAAAAGGTCAAGGAGCTGGGCGAAGCGTACACAGAAAAGATGGCTGCAAGTGCCGAATTCCATCTCTCTCTAAACCAGAGAGAGAGGAGCCTTGAGACGATGCAAGCAGAACTTCTAGCAGGAGGAGAAGGCGGATATAAGGAGGGAAATTGAAGCGGAGCTGGAGGCTCGCTTCAGAGAAGTAGAACCTTTAGAGAGGATGATGGCATCAGTTGTGGAGAGAGAAAAGCAGTGTGAGTATCTACTCGAAGAAATCTCAATCAAAACTGCTGATCTGGTGGCTCCAACTGTGGGAAAAGCCGAAAAGATGTTGGAGGCCATTTTCAACACTGTCAACTCGCTTCACCAAACCCTTTCCGGAAAATCAATGATCCTAACCCCTGGCAGTGATGATGCCAAAAAGGGGGAAGGACAAGTGAAGCTAGGAGGAACTGGAGGTTCAGGGGGAAGTAAAGTTGGTGTAGAGTTGATGCTGGAAGGAGGCAGTGGTGCCGGTGAAAAGGAGGGTGTAGTAGATGAAGCGAGGGCTCTGGGCAAGACAAAGCTCACGAAGGAGGAGTTAATGAAAAAGCCCGAAGAGCCTAGCAGGCCGCTTCATGAAAAAGTGCTGAGTGCCTCAATTGCACGGCATCCTCCGGTGACCGTGATTACGAAGGAGGAAAGGCGGATGCAGGTGGAGAAGGATGTTGCCTTGGCGTGGGAGATGGAGCAGCTGTTTAATCTAACCAAAAATTCTATTGCTGCAGGTGCTTCATCTAGTTCCCAAGCGGCCGCTTTACCCAAAGCGCCCGCTTCAGCCATCACGCCAGCTTCGTCAGCCGCAATCACTTCGGCTACTGCTGCACTCACTTCATCAGCAGTCGTCCCCTCAAGTGCTGCTACGAAGAAGGATATGCCGCCCCCCCCTCTACCAAAACTTCCATTGAAGCGAACTGCACAGGAGATAAAAGGTGATGACCCCGCAGCTAAGCGCCAAAAGGTCAAGCAAGCAGTTGCTTCAAAAGCTGGAAGGGAGGAGAGAAAGAGGAAGGAAAGAGCATAAGGGAGAGGCGAAGGCGAGAGGAAGAGAAGGGCAGATGCAAGGCGACTCCAGGTGATTGACGCACGGATCGAGGAGCATTTCAGTGAAGTATTGCTTATTCAATCCTCGTTGGTCCGAAGTGCGTTCATTCCTTTCATGCCAGATGAGTCCGAAGCATGCGAAGCTCAAGCCATATCTGATGCATGCGACGTGACTACAAAGGAGATGGTTGAGTCGGGTCGCTACCCCAAAAAGGAAGAACAGAACTACATTCGGAAGCGTCTCAATGAAAAGCGTCCTTTGTGGAGCAGCGACTCAGGAAAGAAGTTCACCGATATCATGACTGAACTGTCGAAGAGATCTGAGGAGGAGTTGGTCAAAAGAAGAAATGAACATCCCGATGCTAGGGAAATCGAGGACTTCATTCCAAGAGATCTGCGCGAGCAGTGGCTGTACTACAAGGATTTATTCATCAAAGCCTATTACTACTGGGAGGTAGTGCCGCTGCAGGATCGCTGCTCTCGGATAAGTGCCCTCAACAACTTTCTGGCTACCTATGACGACAAGATACGCCGAAAAATCTTTACTATGGCTGAACAAGCAGAGCCCAAGCCCATTGTTGTCAAAGTACCAGCTGTGAAGGATTTCCCCATGCCTTATCATCCAGGCACGGATGTCCCTAACAGAGGAATCATTGATAAGGAGGTGGATGAAGCCTTCAATCTGGAGAGTGCATGGAGAAGGCCGAGCATTCACACAGTAGGCAGCATGGAATCGAGAGTGCTATCAGCTTATGTGGATATTGCTGATGAGAGAGAGTTGAAGAAAGTGGAGGAGAGGAAGAAGAAGGAGGAAGAGGATGAAGCTGCAGGAAATCTGTGAATTTCAAGCTTCTTATCTTGTGAACTGTTGTTCATTTATCTCACCTTTATTTCTGTCTCTTCTGTGTCATTTACTCGCTTTGTGAATGACTTTACCTTTTTGCTACAAACTCAAATAATTTAACCGAAAAAAAAGGGAAAGGAACTTAAAAAAAAAAATTTACAAACGAAACTGCAAAGGAAGCAGTCGCTTGGAGTTCCCTTCACGGTTAGATAGGCTAGATTTCTTTTATCTAAGTCTTTTGTGTTTTGGCATCATCAAAAAGGGGGAAATTGTTGGGAATTGTTAAGAACGAAAATGTTAAGGGGGAACTACATGGGACACTTTAAAAATGTAGTGTTTTGATTTGATCCCAAAACCCCAAAGCGTTCTGTTCCCAAGCGACCCATTTGATGTAGATGATAGGTTAGAATTTTTCTATGCCTAAACTGTTAGGATGGCTTTATTTTGCTTAGCTTTAGACTGCAGGAATTCCAAGTGAAGGCCACTCGCTTGAGTGTGTTTTTCGAAGCGAAGCAAGTCTAGCAGGCCGAAGTGAAGCGTGCCGAAGAACAGTATAGCAAAGCGATCGCTACAGTAGATTCAAAGCGAGTCTGCCAAAGCGAAGCGAAGCGAATGCTACAGTTCAAAGCCAAAGCGAAGCGAAGCGAGCGCTACAGTGGAATCAAGTGAACCCACTAAAGCGAAGCAAAGCGTGCGCTACAAAGAAAAGCCGAAGCGAGTCAACGCGAGTCAACACTTAATTAAGTAGTGTCTCGGGAAATTTATTTCTCAAGTGACTCACTACAAATATGACCGTGAAGCGACTCACTTCAGAGCGGCCGCTACAACTTCAAAGCGAAGCAAGCCACTACCTACCAGAAAGCGACAGCGCGACTCCCGCTCATATTTTGAACTCCAGTCAACAGGAGATCGTAGCATTAATTACAAGATCTCCACGTGTCGAAAGCGGAGTGGAGCAGAAGAGTTGACTGCCAGGCCGACAGGGCGCCGCTACAGTACTGGCTCGCTCCAGTTACTGTTGAAGTTGGAGTTTAGCCAGATCTGGCAAACGGACAAACTGCGCATCTGCAAAAGCATACTGGCTGCACAAAGTACTGTCGAGTGGAGGAGAGACAAGGCCACCAACCAAGCAACGGATCCCGGCCATCTCTCCGCCTATAAATAGTGAAGGATCACAACGTGAAGAAGAAGAACACTACTTGAGCATTCGAGCCTACTGCAAACAAACACTCCAAGCCTTCGAGCAAATCTTCGAGTCTTTGTTTTCCAAGTGTTCTCCGAGTTTCCGGTTCATCGGAACTCGACTTCACAACCTTCACACATAGAGTCTAAGCCCACTTCAAATATCCAAGCTTAGAAGAAGAGCTCTAGCCTACTTTGCATCTACTGTAAAGAGCTCTTCATAGTGTGTTCGTCAACCAAAAACCCTAAACTCTGTCTGTTAGGTTTTGAGTGTTGTCGTTAGGTTGTCCAGATCCAAGGCTCTTCTTTCATCGATTGAAGAAGCCTCGATCATAGAGTCTAGATCCAAGCTTGCACCTACATCGTTTGTGTGAAGCTCGATTAAAGCTAGGCTGTAAGGAGAGCCCGTAATCTCCCTGTCGTGTTTTGACTGAAGCAAGTGAAGCTTCCAGTCTTTGTTAGGTTTGTGTAGAGAACCCGCAATCACTACGTCAGTTGTTTGATCCAGGCGAGTGAAGCCCGATCTCGACCAGGTTTTTAAAGGACCCGTAACCTTCAAGTTCTTGAGTGAAGAGAACAGTTGCCGTCGTGCAACAAGTGGACGTAGGAGCTTTATCTCCGAACCACTATAAATCTTCGTGTCGTATCTCTCTAACCCTTATCTCTTTACTATATTCGATTATTCATTGCACGTGCATTTAAACAAACAAACTTGAATTCTTTAATTACTTAGGAAAGATTTAGCTCACCAAATTCCGCACACGAGTAAAGACTCCCTCTTGATCAAGTACTCACTTCGGTCAAGCAGGCAAGCTACATACTGTAGATCTAGCTTCAGCTAGGTCTTAAGTTTCAAGTGAGCTCTTTACTTGTCACTCTGAGTTAAGGGATTTGAAGTTGAAAAACTTCAAAATACGTATTCACCCCCCCCCCCCCCCTCTACGTATTTTTCCTATTAACAAACCGGGACCAACACAAAGCTCTACTTTCATCGATCGTAGAAGCCTCGATCATAGAGTTTAGATCCAAGCTTGCACCTACATCGTTTGTGTGAAGCTCGATCGAAGCTAGGCTGTAAGGAGAGCCCAGAATCTCCCTGTCTGTGTTTGACTGAAGCAAGTGAAGCTAACAGTCTTGTCTAGGTTTGAGTAGTGAACCCGCAATCACTACGTCTGTCGTTGGATCCAGGCGAGTGAAGCCCGATCTCGACCAGGTTTTTGAAGGACCCGTAACCTTCAAGTTCTTGAGTGAAGAGAACAGTTGCCGTCGTGCAACAAGTGGACGTAGGAGCTTTATCTCCGAACCACTATAAATCTCTGTGTCGTATCTCTCTAAACCCTAAACTCTTTACTTGTTTGATTATCCATTGCATGTGCATCTAAACGAACATAATCTGGAAATTTTGATTACTTAGGAAAAGATTTTAGCTCACCGAATTTCCGCATACACGAGTAAAGACTCCCTCTTGATCAAGTCCTTACTTCGGTCAAGCAGGCAAGCTACATACTGTAGATCTAGCTTCAGCTAGGTCTTAAGTGTCAAGCGAGCTCTTTACTTGTCACTCTGAGTTAAAGGGAAAAAGTTGAAAAACTTAAAATACGTATTCACCCCCCCCCCCTCTACGTATTTTCCCTATTAACAAACCGGGACCAACAAGTGGTATCAGAGCAGCGGTTCTTTCGAGCCTCTGCTTTGCATATCCGAAGCGAGTCCCCACTCGCTTCACGTTGTCTCACTGAACCGGATCCTATTTCCTAAGTGCATCAAAAACCTCACCCACGCATATTGCATTTACTGCTGATAGTTTGCTATGTCTACATATAGTGCATCCAGTCTTCCACAGTTCTCGATCGAAGGATACGAGACATGGAGTTTCTGAGTCGAGAGCTTCCTATGCTCCATCCACGACCGGATGTGGGATGTTATAGAGGACGGACCAATCGAAATCAGGAAAGCCATCTCTGAGAACGTCCCAGCTGCCGAGGGTCGGGCTGCCTATGTCCGACAATGGTACGTAGAGAAGGACAAAGATGAGTACACTCCGAATGACTTCAAAGTCGCCAACCTCGACAAGATCTCACGCCACACGATGCAAAGCACCATGTCAGATGCCTATCTACCACGGATAAGGAAGTGCGCAACTGCAAAAGAAATGTGGGAAACCCTAGCCCTCATTTTTCAAGGCACAGACAAAATCAAAGAAAACAAGCTTGCCGTTCAGATGCGGGAGTTTGAAAGCCTGATAATGAAGCCAGGAGAGTCCATCGACGCCTTCGAGCTGAGAGTCACCAACATCATTGCAACTCTCAACTCACTTGGGAAGGAACTCACAGATAAGGAAGTCAACCTGAAGATTGTCCGAGCTCTCACGAGGAAGTGGCAGACAATGAAGGAGCTGTACCTAGTTACCAAAGATCTATCGAAGCTTACACCGGAGATTTTGTTCTCCGAACTCAAAGCTCATGAATTCGATCTGAATCGAATGAACCTCGACGAAGAGGATGAAGCTCCCACGACGTCAAAGGGTGTAGCTTTCAAAGCTGCTGAAGGGCCAAGTGACCAGTCGCTAGCCAAAATGACGAGGGAAGAGCTCGAAGAACATGTTGCGTTCTTATCCAAGAACTTCAACAAAATGAACTCTCGAGTGGGCAAATACAAAAGATTCTACAAGCAATACAAAGGGAGGAGCACTGATGCTCGAGAAGGAAAAGGGAAGAGAGAAGAGACGATCAAGCCGATCTCAAGGAACATGATGGAAGTGGAATGCTACCATTGCCACAAAATGGGCCACTACAAATCCGATTGCCCGAAGCTGAGTGCAAAGGAGCGAGAGGAACTGAGAGCAAAGAAGGATGCTCCAAGGCGAGCGCTCGTAGCGAGTGAAATGCCGGTAGCTTCAACTGAAGAAATCGCTAGCGACTCGGATGCATTCACAGATCCCAACTCCAGTGAGGGAGAGGATCTTGGACTCATGGCGCTCACCGACGAAGAAACAGGAGAGGTATTCATCTATCCCTCACCTAGTTCAATTACACTCGCACACACTCACCAAGAGGAAGCAAATTCCTCGACATGGAGTGAGTTGCTTGACAAGCACATTAAATTGTCAAGTGACCATGAAGTGTTGAAACAAGCTTTGTGTCAAAGCGAGAAGGAGAACCGAAAGCTAGCCACTGAGCTTGACCAAGTCAAACTTAACTTAAGGGCTATGACTAGTAAGTTCGAGGATCTCTTCGCGAGACATCAAAGCTTGGAAGGAAGGTATGAAACCCAGTCCGCTCTAGTTGCCAACTTGAACAAAGCTTCATATGCTAGGCAGGCACTAGAGAGCTCACTTCTACCTTTTGGTAGAAAGGGAGGACTCGGATATGAGGGTGGACCTTCCAAGCCGACTGTCTTTGTTGGTGCCACTCACACGACACCATTAGTCACTTTGGAATTGCCCACTGCATCCAACGCGACCACCCACAAAGATAAAGGCCAAATGGCTGAGAACCCTAAGAAGAAGCCAATGAAGATGTCTATATCTTCTAGGACAGAAACTATGGGCAAGCAGAAATCAACTATCCCTAGCACTTACAATGCTAAAGCTTACCATTCCAAAGGTAAAGGGAAACCAGTTTTAGCTTCTAAGTCTCAAGCCAAGACACAAGAGACAAAGGATCTCCCTTTGAAGAAAAGGAGTAATGTCTATGTGTCACGTTATCCGGACTGGAGATGGTCCAACCGGACTAACGTTGAGGGGGAAGAATTTGAAGCACCAAAGAGGCCGCTTCGAACTCCCAAGGTTACTCAAGCGAGTCGGGGTCAAAACCCTAGTTGGACCGCTTCGAGAAAACCTAGCGAGCCGCTTCGACAGACTGTAAAACCTAAGTCAGTCTCTAAGCCCGTAGCTTATCCGAAGCGAGTCGCTTCAGGATACAAGCCAAAGGGTAAGAGCATGGGTATGCCTCAAGCGAGCCGCTACCCCTCTTGCACACACTGCTGCACGTGTGAAGCAGCTTTAAAGCAGAATTCACAGTTTTCAAAGGACGAGAAACCCAAGGCACAAGCTTCCTTTCAAAAGAAAGTGAAGCAAGTGTGGGTACCTAAGGGAACTAACCTGCAAGGACCCAAACTGATTTGGGTACCAAAATCTGTCTAAATGCAGGTGAGCGCCGTGGATCCCATGCCAAGTGAGGGTCAACAAATCTGGTACTTGGACAGTGGATGTTCACGACACATGACCGGCATGAGAGCTCTACTTCACGACTACATAGAGAAGAAGGGTCCACACGTCACTTTTTGTGATAACTCTCGAGGAAGCACCAAAGGGTACGGCGCACTGAAAGTCGGAAAGCTCACGATTGAAGAAGTCTCCTACGTGGAAGGACTCAAGCACAACTTGCTATCAATTTCACAATTTTGTGACAAAGGATACAAGGTGGAATTTATTTCCAACAAGTGCATTGTAAAGAGCAAGCTCACTGCCCAGATTGTGCTAACTGGAATAAGACAAAGGACGTCTATATAGCACAATGGGACAGCTGCAAAGAGGAGACGTGCTTAATAGCAAGGAGTGCTACAGAATTAGGATGGCTATGGCACAGACGCTTGAACCATCTCAACTTCAAAGCCATAAACCGCTTAGCTCGAAAAGGTTTGGTGCAAGGCATACCAAATGAAGTCTTCATCAAAGACCATCCATGCTCACCATGCCAACGAGGGAAGCAGACAAAGAAGCACTTCGCAAGTCTTGAAGAAGCTTCATCAAAGCGAGTGCTCGAGCTGCTTCATATGGATCTATTTGGTCCAGTCACTCAAGTTAGTGTAAATGGAAGGAAGTACACTCTAGTTGTAGTCGACGACTTCTCTCGCTACACTTGGGTTGTATTCCTCTTCAGCAAGAAGGAGACACTGACCAAGCTACCACAACTGCTCAAGCGATTGGCTGTGGAAAATAATCAAGCAATTGTAACCATTCGCTCCGACAAAGGCACAGAGTTCTTGAACTCTACCATTGAAGCTTACTGCAAGGAGCATGGCATAGCACATCAGACATCCTCAGCACGCACACCTCAGCAGAATGGAGTTGCTGAAATAAGAAATCGAATCATCAAAGAAGCCGTTCGAACTATGATTGCAGACTCAAAGCTTCCAATGAAGTATTGGGCTGAAGCTGCCAATACAGCATGCTACACGCAGAATAGAACGCTTCTCTGCAAACGGCACAACAAAACACCATATGAAATATGGACAGGGAGAATTTCTAACATATCTTATTTCCATATCTTTGGTTGTAGGGTCTTCATCCATAACAATGGGAAGTCGCAGTTGAAAGCCTTTGAAAGCAAAGCTGATGAAGGAATATTCTTAGGGTATTCCACATCAAGCAAAGCTTATAGGGTCTTCAACTGTAAAACCCTAATCGTGGAGGAATCACCCCATGTCGTATTTGATGAGTCTTCTTTAAGTCCTCCACAGGAACAGGCTAACGCGAATGAGAAGAATTCAAGCAAGGAACCCTTAAACTCACTCACCTGGGACATGCTCGAAGAAGATGATGAAATCAAAGATTCAAGCGAGCAAAATCCCAAAGGAGAAGGTGAAGCTGCCCTCAAGATTCCGGAAGCGAGTGCTGGCCAAGCACCCAATCCAGTCGCTTCAGTTGGTGAAGCGAGTGACAAGTAAGAAGATGGAGATGAAGCTGGCGGACCCAAACGAGCATGGCTCAAGGATCACTCACCAAGTCAAATCATTGGAGATCCATCCAAGGGAGTAGTGACCAGAAGTCAAGTGTTTGGAGAAAGTGCCATGTTCAGTTGCTTTCTCTCAAACATTGAGCCATCAAGCGTGGAGGAAGCCCTAGCCGATTCAAATTGGGTGATCGCCATGCAGGAAGAGCTGAATCAGTTCACCAGAAACGACGTATGGTATCTCGTGGATCGTCCCAAATTTCAGCATGTGATTGGCACCAAGTGGGTGTTCAAGAACAAGACGGACGAGGACCACAACGTTGTAAGAAACAAGGCGCGTCTCGTCGCCAAGGGCTACTGCCAAGAGGAAGGAATCGACTTCGATGAGACCTTCGCTCCTATGGCACGGCTTGAAGCGATCAGACTATTTCTAGCCTATGCAGTGGCCAAGAAATTCAAAGTCTATCAGATGGATGTGAAGAGCGCGTTCCTCAACGGCAAATTGAAAGAAGAAGTATATGTGGAGCAGCCACCGGGTTTCGAGCAAGGAGATAAGGTGTATCGATTGAAGAAAGCCCTATATGGATTGAAGCAAGCTCCCAGAGCTTGGTATGATACACTTTCTCAATTCCTAGTGGATAATGGATTCCACAAAGGGAAGATAGATCGAACTCTATTCACCATCAATCATGGAGATGATATGCTATGGGTTCAGATCTACGTGGACGACATCATATTTGGGTCACCAAACCAGTCACTTAGCGAGAAGTTTGGAGAGCTTATGAAGACCAAATATGAGATGTCGATGATTGGCTTGATGAGCTGCTTTCTAGGTCTTCAAGTGAAGCAGCAGGATGATGGAATCTTCATCAATCAAGCTAAGTATACTCGAGATATGCTTGCCAAGTTCGGTGTTCAGCATGCTAAAGCTGTGAAGATTCCAATGAACACGAACTGGAAGATGGAGCCAGACATAGATGGGAAGTCTGTGGATGCTACAGACTACCGAGCCTTGATCGGATCCCTTCTATATCTCACTGCAAGTAGGCCGGATATTGCTTTTGCAGTCGGAGTCTGCGCTCGCTTCCAAAGCAATCCCAAGCACAGCGAAGCTGCCAAGAGAATTCTTCGATATTTGAAGGGCACTGTCAACATGGGGCTGTGGTATCCAACGCAGGACAATTTGGAGCTCACTGGATATTCAGATGCTGACTATGGAGGGTGCCGAATTGATAGGAAATCAACTTCGGGCACTTGTCAGTTCTTGGGAAGCAAGCTGATCTCATGGTTTTCAAAGAAGCAGACGAGTGTAGCCACTTCAACGACTGAAGCCGAATATATGGTCGCTGGAAGCTGCTGTTCTCAAATTCTATGGCTTCGTCAGCAGTTGAAGGATTACAATGTTGAAGCGAATGAAATTCCTATATTCTGCGACAACAACAGTGCGATCTGCATCTCTCAAAATCCAGTGCTTCACACCAGATGCAAGCACGTGGAAATCCGACATCACTTCATTCGTGATCATGTCGAGAAGAAGGATATCAAGCTCGAGAAAATTCATACCGATCTCCAGCGAGCAGATATCCTCACCAAGCCTCTAGCTGAGTCTCGTTTCAATCAGCTATGCATGGAGTTAGGGTTGCTAGACCCTGGTGAAGAGTGCTAGATTCAGGATGCACGAAGGAGTGGTCGCTAGTTTTTCGTAGCGTCACTCGCTTCGGATCTTCACCAACTCAAGCGAGTCACTTCAAAAAATTCCACTCGCTTGAAGAAATTGAAGTTAGGTGGAGAAAGGTGGAGTATTGGAAGAAGTTCTCTACCAACTTATAGGAATTGTTAAGTATTTGGTTAAGAGGGAACTAGTGCTTACTCTCGGAGCAAGCTACTTCCAAAGCGAGCAAAGAATGCTGCTATCTTTGAATTTTGCATCGCTTCAATTTGCCCTAGCTTGGGTCAAAGCGAGTCGATTGCAAGTTCATTCTGTAGCTAGTAGGAGGAAGCTTGAAGGTTTACCTTTTTCTATAAAAGGTTGCAGGGCTGGTGACATGCTTCTGCGTAAAATACGAGATTGTCTTGTCAGAGCATTCTCATTGTCATCCTGTCCATTTCTGCTCTGAGATAAGGACTTGTACTCATCCCCCATTCATCGTGAATAAGTACACTTACGTGATGCTCCCCTCTGAGTTGTAGTAAGCTTGTGTACTATATTCATTCTCTCCCCCATTCACTTCGATGGAGGACTCTCTAATTCGTAGAGGAAGATGAGTGCCATGAAGATGAATGCCAAGAAGATGAAGTACTCTACAGGTGGCATCAACATGCTTCAAATGCATTCATCAACAAGTGGTTTCACCAAATGAAGTCCAAATCAAAAGAAGTCTCCAGTAAGTGGTATCAATCTCCTACAAAGTGAGATTGACTGGTAAGCGTTTCAATTATTAAGTACACTAAGTAAGCTGAAGCGTGCTAGAAACCTTCACTCACTATGTGGAAAATATGAAATGAATCTGACACAAATACAAAGAGGAAAACACTATTGTTTATCCTCGAAGTATGTAAGTCAGAAACATTTTAAATTAAGTAAAGAAATTTCATTTCTTATTCCAGTCGCTTCAGATGGCCAAGCGAGTGCTACGTCACACCTAGCGAGCCATCGCAAGCGAGTGCAGAACAGTCACTCAAGCGAGTGCCTCTCAAGCGAGTCCAGGCCTAGCCGGCCAACTCGAAGCGAGCGGATACGAAGCGAGTATGAGCTGTCTGCACTCGAGTGCAATTTCACTTTCTGCCAAGCATTTAATGCAGGTTCACATACTGGCAAAAATATCGGGCGCGTGGTTTTCACTTTGAATTCGAAGCGGGAAAAATCGAAGGAGATCCAACCATCGAATCCCAACAGTCCCAGACTTATAGCCGTTGATTGGCGCCGTATAAGACAAACCAATCACAACAGGCCACGTGGAGACACCGAGCAAGTGGAAGGTCACTTTTACTATGATGACGCCAGACACATCAGATCCATCACCGCACGTCCGCCGCCTACCTACAGGATCTTCGGGGATATTACTGCCTTGCCCCTGCCACGTCAGCCAAGACCTAATTCTATATATATGGGATGTTGCTGAACTGCAGAACCTTTCACAACCTTCAAAATTTGCTATTCTCGTGCTTAGATCTGCAACTTCTGCAACTCACGAGTCTCAACCTTTTTCGTCGTTAAAATCTCCGATTCAAACCCTCTCATTCCTCACCATGGGAAAGAAGTTAAACACTGAAACTATGGAGCAATTCCTCACGGAGGTCGATAAACACATCAATGTCGAGCCTCATCTCGACCCTGTCGTCGTAGAAGCGAACGGATTCTTCCGTAGAGCCGTGAACACGGCCGGGCTATGGAAGTTCGTAACAATGGTGCCATCAAAGATCTTGGCGAAGGCGGTGGGAGAGCTTCTTTTGAACCTGAGGAAGGAGAAAAATACATCTTCGTTCACAGATCCACAGTCTAGGAAGCCGGTGGAGGTGGATTTGAGCGAACTCATTAGCGTGTTCGACCTACCAAAGGAAGGAGGAGACTCCCTGATCGAGTTAGGCCTTTCGGCCGGAGTTCAATATGGCCGATTTGCAGCCGATGGAGCAGATCCAAATTTCAAGGAGGCCGGTATTCGTTCCAACTTGAAGGCCCCCTTCAACCTTATCTGCGAGCTCTTTTCGAAGAGTATCGCGTGCTACGTCGGAACCCTCGACACAGTCTCTGAACCAAAGCTGATCACCACTGCAGTTATCGTCGACAGCCTCACCGGAACAAAATTCAACTGGCATGGTTGGTTTCTCAACCAGATCCATGAAGCTGCTGACGACTTTGCATTCGTTCCTGGAAGCGCTGATCAGATTCTCCGCAAGGGGAAGCTGAAGTTTTTCTCCAGACTCTCAGTTGCACTGGAGAAGCGCTACCCCAACAACACATGGCCGGAATCTGACACGGCTGTCTATAACAAGCACTCCGTCTTCTATGATAAGTGGAGGAAGACAAAGATTCCGATGGATCAGGGACTTCTAAATGTAGAAGTGCCCGCTGCCATACCAGTTGCCGAAAGGCAAGCTGAAGTGAGCCAAGCTAGGCAGGTCGCTTCACCCGGGAAGCGAGCCGCGCCCAAGCGAGGCAAAAAGAAGATGAAGCGAGTCACTTCACTCGTCCAAGAAAGCGAGGCGGTGGAGAAGCCGCTTGAGGACGTTGAAGTTAGTCAACCCCAACCCTCACCAATCAAAACCCAAACTCCCCCACTACTAATTCTAACCCACACAACCCAAATACCAGAACCCCAAGCCTCATCAACCCACCAACCGCTGACACAGACAACCCCCCTCTCTCCCCAGGAAAAAGAGTCTGCATCTTCTTTCCATATCCCTACTGTCCCATTCCTCAGCACAGATCCATCTGTTGCTTACACCACATTCCAACCTCTTCTAACCCAGCAAACCCAGCCAGCCACAGAACCTATCCAAATCCCTGACACCCCTGAAGCCTCATCATACCAATCCCTTCGACATCGGCAGCCACAGCCGATACCGCCCAAACAGCCGGTGAACTCCCAATAATCTCACCTTTCGTACCCCCTGCTACCTCTGCAGAAATGCAGGCCATCGATCGCTACGTCAAGGATCGAGAGCAAGCTGCAGAAATCATCAACCTCCGGTACTCCAACGTTCCGTGGACCGACGTGTTCTACACCCAGACCGTCGACTTCCTGACGTACATCACGTACCGCGGAACGGAGTACTACAAGGTCTACAACCTGATGCAGGCCTTTAAAAAGAATGAACTGATCCAGCTGGAGGCCAAGCTGCTCAACTTCATTGGCGTGGATGGCTTCCATAACTTCCTCGATGGGACCAGCTTCTGGGACAAGCTGGATGATAAAATAAAACAGGAATATCCAGATGCTGTGATTCCCAAGCGAGAGCCAACTGCACACGAGAAGAAGCTGACCAGAGATCATGCGGAGGGGGTGGAGGTGAAGGATGCGGAGATCGCTAGCTTACATAGCGAAATAACCAGGATGAGTGCTGAGATGGAGAAGAAGGCGGATGAGGTCATTAGTCTTCGAGAAGACTTTGACAAGAAAAAGGAGGATCTGGAGGGAAAGGTGGAGGAAAAGGAGAGGTTGATGGAAGAGAAGGAGAAGGCGCTGGAGGCGCAAGTGAAGCTGGTCGGAGACCAAAAGAAGACCATTGCTGAACTCAAGCAGCTGCTTGATGCTGAAAGAAGCAGGCTGAAAGACTTGAACAGCAGGATGGTGAATCTGGAGAAGGAGAAGAGTGCTCTAATCGCAAGTCACAAGGAAGAGATGGAAAAAAATCTCTAAATATGCTGAGAAGATGATTAGAGCAGTGGAGGATAAGGATGGAGAAATGGTGATGATGAATTGCCGACTGACCCGTGCTGCAATTCAAATAGCTGCTCAAGCCGAAGAGATTGACTCAGTCAATCTGAAGAAAGCAGAACTAGATGAGCAGATCGATCAAGCGCAGAAAAATGCCAGTAAGCTAGCAGAGAAGATCATCGAAGTTGCCCAGCTTCGCATAACTCTCAACAGGCAAGAAAGCGCTTTGGCTACGGCAAAAGCCGAACTTGAAGCTTCTCAAGAATTCCTCAATCTCACGATCGAGGAAGAGCGCAAGGACATTCACGCAGAGATTGAAGCGGAGCTGGACGCTCGCTTCAAGAAGGTGGAACCGTTGGAGAGGTTAATGATGTCAGTTGTGGAAAGGGAGAAGCAGTGCGAGTACTTGCTCGAGGAGATTAACGCTAAGACAGCAGAATTGGTGCTATCCGAGGAGCACGTCTTCGCTACCCGTGCTAAAAAGATGCTCCATGCCTTGTTCAACAAGTTTGAGGAGCTTAGCCAATCCCTTACCGGAAAGACGATCATTCCAACCCCCGGCAGTGATGATGCCAAAAAGGGGGAAGGACAAGTGATGGAAGGTCGTGTTGGAGGCACAGGAGGAAGTGGAGTTGTTGGAGTAGAAAGGATGTTGGAGGGAGGTAGTGGTGCAGGAGAAGAGGAGGAAGGACAGGATGATGAAGCGAGAGCGAGGCTTGCAAAGAAAGGAAAAGTGAAGCTCACTGAGGAGGAGCTTTTGAAGAAGCCTGAAGAGCCCCGCAAGCCACTTCAAGAAAAAGTATTTGCCTCTTCCATCGCTCGACATCCTCCAGTCACGGTGCTTACCAAGGAGGAAAGGCGAAAGCAAGCGGAGGCGGACGAGGCCATGGCTCGGGAGATGGAGCGCCAATTTAATCTAAAACAGCTAACACTTGCAGGTGCTTCAGGTTCCAAAGCGCCCGCTTCAGCCGCCGCGCCCGCTACAGGTACCGCACTCACTTCAGCAACTGCAGGAGTCACTTCATCTGCGGTTGTTCCTTCGAGTGCAACCACAAAGAAGAACATGCCGCCTCCCCCACCACCAAAGCAAGCACTGAAGCGAGCTGCACCTGATTCCAGTAAAGATGACCCCGTGGCCAAGCGCCAAATGGTCAAACAAGCAGTAGCTTCAAGAACGGAGAAGCAAGAGAGGAGAAGAAAGAGAGGAGAAGAGTGGAAGGAGAAGGAGGAAAAGGAGAAAAAGATAAGGGCCAAGAGACTTCAAGTCATTGATGGCCGGATCGAGGAACACTTCAGTGAAGTGAAACTCATCCAATCCGCCATCTGCCGAAGTGCCTACGTTCCCTTCATGCCTGACGAGTCCGACGCATGCGAAACCCAAGCTATTATCGATGCATGCGATGTGACCGGGAAGGAAATGGTCGGCTCCGGACGCTATCCTCTCAAGGAGGAACAAGATCACATTCGGAAACGTCTCAATGAGAAGCGTCCGATTTGGAGCACTGAGACTAGCACCAAATTTCATGTTGTGATGAAGGAACTAGCCAGCAGGTCAGAGGAAGAATTGGCAGTCAGAAGGAATGAGCATCCCGACGCGAGGGAGATTGAGGACTTCATTCCAAGAGATCTCCGCGACCAGTGGCTACTTTACAAGGAACTCTTCATCAAAGCCTACTACTTATGGGGAGTAGTGCCACTGCAGGATGAGTGCTCCCGGATGAGTGCTCTCAGCAACTTCCTCTGCGCATATGATGAGAAAATGCGGAGGAAAATCTTCACTATGGCTGAGCTTGCAGAGCCCAAATCCCTTATCGTGAAGGTGCCTGAAATGAAGAAATTTTTGATGCCATTCCTTCCAAGCACAAGGATTCCTGATTGAAGCATCACAGATGCAGAGGTGAATGAAGCATTCAGATTGGAGAGTGTATGGAGGAAACCAAGTATCCGCACTGTTGGTACTTTGGAAGTGAAGGTCTTCAGTGCATACACTGTCTCAGAAGAGTTGATTGCGAAGGACATGGAGGCTGAGGAAGAAGAGAAGGAAGTGGAGGTGACTGAGGAGAAGCAGGATAACAAGGAAGAAGCTGCAGGAAACCCTTGAGTTTCAAGCTTCTTGTTTTGTGAACTGATGTTCATTTATCCAAATTTCAATTTCCATCAAAATGTGTCATTTACTTGCTTTGTGAATGACTTTACTTTTTGCTACAAACTCAAACAAAATTTAACCGAAAAAAAAAAAGGAAAAGAAACTTAAAAATTAATTCAAACGAAGCTGCAAAGGAAGCAGTCGTTTGAAGTTCCTTCCACGGTTAGATAGACTAGATTTCGATAATCTTAAGTCTTTGGGTTTTGGCATCATCAAAAGGGGGGAAATTGTTGGGAATTGTTAAAGAACAACATGTTAAGGGGGAACCTATAAGGGATATTCTATTGTTTTGATTTGATCCCAAAACCCCAAGTGTTCTATTCCCAAGCGACCCGTTTTGATGTAGTTAATAGGTTAGAATTTTTCTAAGCCTACTCTGTTAGGATGGCTCCTTATTTTGCTTAGATTATAGGCTTCAAAATTTCAAGTGAAGGCCACTCGCTTGAGTGTGTTTTTCGAAGCGAAGCAAGTCTAGCAAGCCGAAGTGAAGCGTGCCGAAGAATAGTGTAGAGAAGCGAGCGCTACAGTAGATTCAAAGCGAGTCTGCCAAAGCGAAGCGAAGCGAGCGCTACAGTTCAAAGCCAAAGCAAGCGAAGCTAGCGCTACAGTGTAAAGTCAAAGCTGGTCAACTCTAGTTAGCATTTTCAAAAGCAGTCACTGGGGAACCTTATTTCCCGAAGCGACTCACTACAGAATGACTACGAAGTGACTCAACTAAAGCGGACGCTACAACTTCAAAGCGAAGCGAGCCACTACCTACCAGAAAGCGACAGCACAATTCCCGCTCCGAATTTGAACTCCAGCAACTGGAGATCTCCGCATTTATTACGAGATCTCCACGTGTCGAACGCGGAGAGGAGCAGAGGAGTTGACTGCCAGGCTGACAAGGCGCCGTAACAGTACTGGGTCGCTCCAGTTACTGTTGAAATTGGAACTTAGCCATTTCCGGCAAAAATCCAAAACTAGACGCCTGAAAAGCAACTGCTTGCGCAAAGTACTGTCGAGAGGAGGAGGGACAAAGCCACCAACCAAGCAACGGATCTCGGCATCCCTCCGCCTATAAATAGTGAAGGATGAAGACGAAGAGAAGTAGAACACTACTTGAGCATTCGAGCGCCCACAGCAAACAAACACTCCCAAGCCTTTGAGCAAATCTTCGAGTCTTTGTTTTCAAGTGTTCTCCGAGTTTCCAGTTCATCGGAACTCGTCTTCACAACCTTCACACTTAGAGTCTAAGCCCATCTCAAATATCCAAGCTTAGAAGGAGAGCTCTAGCCTACTTTGCATCTACTGTAAAGAGCTCTTCATAGTGTGTTCGTCAACCAAAAACCCTAAACTCTATCTGTGAGGTTTTTGAGTCATCGTTAGGTTGTCTCGATCCAAAGCTCTACTTTCATCGATCGTAGAAGCCTCGATCATAGAGTTTAGATCCAAGCTTGCACCTACATCGTTTGTGTGAAGCTCGATCGAAGCTAGGCTGTAAGGAGAGCCCGGAATCTCCCTGTCTGTGTTTAACTGAAGCAAGTGAAGCTTCCAGTCTTGTCTAGGTTTGAGTAGTGAACCCGCAATCACTACGTCTGTCGTTGGATCCAGGCGAGTGAAGCCCGATCTCGACCAGGTTTTTGAAGGACCCGTAACCTTCAAGTTCTTGAGTGAAGAGAACAGTTGCCGTCGTGCAACAAGTGGACGTAGGAGCTTTATCTCCGAACCACTATAAATCTCTGTGTCGTATCTCTCTAAACCCTAAACTCTTTACTTGTTTGATTATCCATTGCATGTGCATCTAAACGAACATAATCTAGAAATTTTAATTACTTAGGAAAAGATTTTAGCTCACCGAATTTCCGCATACACGAGTAAAGACTCCCTCTTGATCAAGTCCTTACTTCGGTCAAGCAGGCAAGCTACGTACTATAGATCTAGCTTCAGCTAGGTCTTAAGTGTCAAGCGAGCTCTTTACTTGTCACTCTGAGTTAAAGGGAAAAAATTGAAAAACTTAAAATACGTATTCACCCCCCCCCCCCCCCCCCCCTCTACGTATTTTCCCTATTAACAAACCGGGACCAACAGAGAGGTTGATGGCCTCTGTCAGAGAGAGAGAGAAGCAGTGTGAGTATCTGCTCGAGGAGATTAGTGTCAAAACAGCCGAACTTGTGCTCTCCTAGGAGCATACTTTCGCAGGAAAGACCGAGTGGATGTTGCACGCTGTGTTCGATGTAGTGAACAACCATCATCATTCCATCACTGGAAAGACAATCACACCAACCCCCGGCAGTGATGATGCCAAAAAGGGGGAAGGTATTGTGCAGGAAGGTATTGAGAAGCAATCTCTGGAGCTACAAGGTGGAGTCGGAGGAAGTGGAGAAGAAAAGAGGTTGGAGATTGAAGGAGGAAGTGGAGTTGGAGGGAGTGGAGTCGAGAAGGAGTTGGAGGAAGAGGATGAAGCTCGCGCCGAGCGTGCGAGGGCATTGGGCAAAGAGAAAATCACAGAAGAGCCCCGCAGGCCACTTGAAGGGAAATTGCTTGCCTCTTCCATTGCTGCTCACCCTCCGGTTACTTTGCTAACCAAGGAGCAAAAAGAGGAGCAAATCCGTCGAGACGAGGCTCTAGCTCGTGAAATGGAGTTGCAATTCGATATGAAGGCCCTTGCCCAGTTCCAAGCGCCCGCTTCACCTCTGGCCGCTTCAACTCTTGCACTAATTGCAGGAGCCACTTCATCGACCACGGGAGCCACTTCGTCCAGCCAAGCTACCATTCCACGAAGTGCCCCAGCAGTCACCCCTCCTACTGAAGCAGAGAAAAAGAATAAGGAAGAGATGCCTCCACCACCAGCACCAAAGCAAGCCCTGAAGCGGACTGCCCCCGAAGCGAGAGATGATGATCCCGAGGCTAAGCGCTGAAAGATCAAGCAGGCAGTCGTTTCACGAGCTGGTCAAGTGGAGAGGAGGAGGAAGAGAGAAGAGGAGAGAAAGGAGGAAGGAGAGAAGGAAAGGGAGATCAAGGCAAGGCGTATGCAGATCATCGAGGGTCGGATTGAGGAACACTTCAATGAAGTGAGACTCATCCAGTCCGCCCTTAATCGAAACGCCTTCATTCCATTTCTGCCAGAAGAATCTGATGCATGTATGAAGCAAGCTTGGATGGATGCTTGCTATGAGACCACGAAGGAGATGATCGACTCTGGTCGGTATCCACGAAGAGAAGAGCAAGCATACATTCGCAGGCGTCTGATTGATATGCTGCCGAAATGGAGCACTGAGCTAAGTGTGAAATTCAAAGCTACCATGACTGAGCTGTCCAGTCGATCAGAAGAGGAGTTGGCTGTGCGCAGGAATGAGCATCCTGATGCCCGAGAGATTGAGCAGTTCATCCCCGACGATCTACTTCAGCGGTGGCTATATTACAAGGAGAAATTCATCAAAGCATACTACTACTGGGGAGTAGTGCCACTGCAAAATGAATGCTCAAGGATCAACGCGCTCAGCAACTTCCTAAGTGCCTACGACGAAAAATTCAGGCAGAAGGTCTTTACCCTTGCAGAGCTTGCAAAGCCCATGCCTCTGATCATCAAAGTGCCAGCCTCAAAGGACTTCCCCATGCCCTTCCTACCCGGCACAAGTGTTCCAGATCGACGCATCATTGATGCTGAGATTGATGAAGCTTTCAAGCTAGAGGAAACTTGGAGGAGGCCAAGCATCTACAATGTAGGAACGCTGGAGGTAAGAGTGCTCAATGCCTACGTTGTTCCAGAGGAGATGATCAAGGTGAATTTGGAGGTAGAGGAGATGGAGAAGGAAGAGGAGGTGACGGAGAAAGAGAAGGAGGAGAAAGATGAAGCTGCAGGAAACCCTTGAGTTTCAAGCTTCATAATTTTGTGAACTGTTGTTCATATATCCCATTTTAATTTTTGTCTCTCATGTGTCATTTACATGCTTTGTGAATGATTTATCCTTATGCTACATAACTCAAACAACTTAACCGAAAAAAGGGGGAAAGGAACCTAAAAGAAAATTTTCAAACGAACATGCAAAGGAAGCATTCGCTTGAAGTTCCTTCCACGGTTAGGTAGGCTAAATCTCTTAGTCTAAAAAAAAAAAAAATTGTTTTGGGTTTTGGCATCATCAAAAAGGGGGAAATTGTTGGGAATTGTTAAGAACAACTTGTTAAGGGGGAACCTATAAGGGACATTTTATTGTTTTGATTTGATCCCAAAACCCCCAAGCGTCTGTTCCCAAGCGACCCATTTTTTATATAGATAATAGGTTAGAAAATTTTTCTAAGCCTATACTGTTAGGATGGCTTTGTTTTGCTTAGATGTTAGACCGCAGAAAATTCAAGTGAAGGCCACTCGCTCGAGTGTGTTTTCCAAGCGAAGCGTGTCTAGCGAGCCAATGTGAAGCGTGCCGAAGTATAGCGAAGCGTAGCGAGCGCTACAGTGGAATCAAAGTTAGTCCACCAAAGCGAAGCGAAGCGAGCACTACAATGAAAAGCCGAAGCGAGTCAACGCCGGTCAACATTTACTAAAGCAGTCACTTCGGGAACTCTCTTCCCAAGTACTCGCTACAAAATGACCTTGAAGCGACTCGATTCGAAGCGGACGCTACAACTTCAAAGCGAAGCGAGCCACTACCTACCAGAAAGCGACAGCACAATTCCCGCTCCGATTTTGAACTCCAGTCAACTAGAGATCTCCGCATTAATTACGAGATCTCCACGTGTCGATTGCGGAGAGGAGCAACGGAGTTGACTGCCAGGCCGACAAGGGCGCAGCAACAGTACTGGCTCGCTCCAGTTACTGTTGAATTTGGATCTTAGCCGTTTCCGACAAAAAGCCAAAACTGCGCGTCTGCAAAAGCATCCAGCCTGTGCAAGTACTGTCGAGAGGAGGAGGGACAAAGCCACCAACCAAGCAACGGATCTTGGCATCCCTCCGCCTATAAATAGTGAAGGATGAAGACGAAGAGAAGTAGAACACTTCCTGAGCATTCGAGCGCCTACTGCAAACAAACACTCCCAGCCTTAGAGCAAACTTCGAGTCTTTGTTTCCAAGTGTTCTCCGAGTTCCAGTCTCATCGGAACTCATCTTCGCAACCTTCACACTTTGAGTCTAAGACCATTCCATATCCAAGCTTAGAAGAAGAACTCTAGCCATCTTTGCATTTACTGTAAAGAGTTCTTCATAGTGTGTCGTCGTAAACCAAAACCCTAATCTGTTCGTTACGTTTTTGTGTTCGTCGTCGTTAGGTTGTTTCGATCCAAGGCCCTACTTTCACCGATTGTAGAAGCCTCGATCATAGAGTCTAGATCCAAGCTTGCACTTACATTGTTCGTGTAAAGCTCGATCGAAGCTAGGCTGTAAGGAGAGCCCGCAATCTCCCTGTCGTTGTCGGACTGAAGCGAGTGAAGCTTCAAGTCCAGTTTAGGTTTTTTGGTGTGAACCCGGAATCACCCAGCGTTTGTCA
This sequence comes from Thymus mandschuricus, assembly GCA_029379335.1. Taxonomy (NCBI): domain Eukaryota; kingdom Viridiplantae; phylum Streptophyta; class Magnoliopsida; order Lamiales; family Lamiaceae; genus Thymus; species Thymus mandschuricus. The sequence continues at coordinate 30,555,569 of CM057082.1, read as the reverse complement.
GATCCAAGCGAGTGAAGCTCGATCTTGACCAGGCTTTTGAAGAGCCCGTAATCTTCAAGTTCTTGAGTGAAGAGAACACGTTGCCGAGTGCAACAAGTGGATGTAGGAGCTTTATCTCCGAACCACTATAAATCTCGTGTCGTATCTCTCTAACCCTAAACTCTTTATTTTCGTTGTTTGATTATTCATTGCACGTGCATCTAAACAAACATAACTTGGAAATTTTAAATACTTAGGAAAGATTATAGCTCACCGAATTCCGCACTAACAGTAAAGTCTCACTCTTGATCAAGCTCTAAGCTTAGGTCAAGAGAATCGTGATTACTTCAGATCTAGCTTTCGGCTAGGTCTTAGTATTTCAAAAGAGCACTTTACTTCATACTCTGAGTTAAGGATTTGAAGTTGAAAAACTTCAAAATACGTATTCACCCCCCCCCCCCCCTCCCCTCTACGTATTTTTCCTATAACAAACCGGGACCAACACTTTGTCTTAAAGCGAGAAGGAGAACCGAAAGCTAGCCACTGAACTTGACCAAGTCAAACTCAACTTAAGGGCTATGACTAGTAAGTTCGAGGATCTCTTCGCTAGACATCAAAGCTTGGAGGGAAGGTATGAAACCCAATCCACTCTAGTTGCCAACTTGAACAAAGCTTCATATGCTAGGCAGGCACTAGAGAGCTCGCTTCTTCCTTTTGGTAGAAAGGGAGGACTCGGATATGAGGGTGGACCTTCCAAGCCGACTGTCTTTGTTGGTGCTTCAATCACGACACCATCAGTCACTTTGGATGTGCCCACTGCCTCCAAAGCGACCACCAACAAGGATAAAGGCCAAATGGCTGAGAACCCTAAGAAGAAGCCAATGAAGATGTCTATATCTTCAAGGGCAGAAACTAAGGGCAAGCAAAGATCAACTATCCCTAGCACTCACAATGCTAAATCTTACCAATTCAAAGGTAAAGGAAAACCAGTTGTAGCTTCTAAGTCTCAGACCAAGACACCAGAGACAAAGGATCTCCCTTTTAAGAAAAGGAGTAATGTCTATGTGTCACGTTATCCGGACTGGAGATGATCCAATCGAACTAACGTTGAGGGGGAAGAACTTGAAGCACCAAAGAGGTCGCTTCAGGTTCCAAAGGTTTCTCAAGCGAGTTGGGGTCAAAACCCTAGTTTGACCGCTTCGAAGAAACCAAGCGAGCCGCTTCGACAGACTGTAAATCCTAAGTCAGTCTCTAAGCCTGTAGCTAATCCGAAGCGAGTCGCTTCAGGATACAAGCAAAAGGGTAAGAGCATAGGTATGCCTCAAGCGAGCCGCTACCCCTCTTGCACACACTGCTGCACGTGTGAAGCTGCTTCAAGGCAGAACTCACAGTTTTCAAAGGTCGAGAAACCCAAGACACAAGCTACCTTTCAAAATAAAGTGAAGCAAGTGTGGGTACCTAAGGGAACTAACCTGCAAGGACCCAAACTGATTTGGGTACCAAAATCTGTCTAAATGCAGGTGAGCGCCGTGGATCCCATGCCAAGTGAAGGTCAACAAATCTGGTACTTGGACAGTGGCTGTTCAAGACACATGACCGGCATGAGAACTCTACTTCATGACTACATAGAGAAGAAGGGTCCACATGCTACATTTGGTGATAACTCTCGAGGAAGCACCAAAGGGTACGGCGCACTAAAGATTGGTAAGATCACAATTGAAGAAGTCTCCTATGTGGAAGGACTTAAGCACAACTTGCTATCCATTTCACAATTTTGTGATAAAGGATACAAGGTGGAATTTATTTCCAACAAGTGCATTGTGAAGAACAAGCTCACATCCCAGATCGTGCTCACTGGAATTAGAAAGGAATGTCTACGTTGCACAATGGGAAAGCTGCAAAGAGGAGACGTGCTTAGTTGCAAGAAGTGCTACAGAAATAGGATGGCTTTGGCACAGACGCTTGAACCATCTCAACTTCAAGACCATCAATCGCTTAGCTCGCAAAGGCTTGGTGCAAGGCATTCCCAACGAGGTCTTCGTTAAAGACCATCCATGCTCACCATGCCAACGAGGGAAGTAGACGAAGAAGCCCTTCGCCAGTCTTGAAGAAGTTTCATCCAAGCGAGTGCTCGAGCTGCTTCATATGGATCTGTTTGGTCCAGTCACTCCAGTAAGCGTAAATGGAAGAAAGTACACTCTAGTTGTAGTTGACGACTTCTCTCGCTACACTTGGGTTGTATTTCTCTTCAGCAAGAAGGAGACACTGACCAAGCTACCACAACTGCTCAAGCGACTAGCTGTGGAGAAGAACCAAGCGATTGCCACCATCCGCTCCGACAAAGGCACTGAGTTTCTAAACTCAACCATTGAAGCATACTGCACGGAGCATGGCATAGCACACCAGACATCCTCAGCACGAACACCTCAGCAGAATGGAGTTGTTGAAAGAAGAAATCGGATCATCAAAGAAGCCGTTCGAACCATGATTGCAGACTCGAAGCTTCCGATGAAATATTGGGCTGAAGCTGCCAATACTGCATGCTACACTCAGAATCGGACGCTTCTCAATAAACGGCATGACAAAACACCATATGAAATATGGACAGGGAGAATTCCTAACATATCTTATTTCCATATTTTTGGTTGTAGGGTCTTCATCAATGATAATGGGAAGTCACAATTGAAAGCTTTTGAAAGCAAAGTTGATGAAGGAATATTCTTAGGATATTCTACATCAACCAAAGCTTACAGGGTATTCAATTGTAAAACCCTAATTGTGGAGGAATCACCCCATGTCATATTTGATGAATCTTCTTTGAGTCCTCCACAGGAACAGGTTCAATCAAAAGAAGGAAAGTCAAGCGAGGAACCCATCAATTCATTATCTTGGGACATGCTTGAGGATGATGAAGAAATCAAGGACTCAAGCGAGTAGATTGTCCAAAGAAAAATTGAAGCTGCCCCCAAGATTCCTGAAGCGAGTGCAGGCCAAGCACCCAATCCAGTCGCTTCAGAAGGTGAAGCAAGCGACCAGGAAGAAGATGAAGATGAAGCTCGTGGATCCAAGCGAGCGAGGCTCAAGGATCACTCACCAAGCCAGATCATCGGAGATCCATCCAAGGGTGTAGTGACCAGAAGTCAAGTGTTTGGAGAAAGTGCCATGTTCAGTTGCTTTCTCTCAAACATTGAGCCGTCAAGCGTGGAAGAAGCCCTAGCTGATTCCAATTGGGTGATCGCCATGCAAGAGGAGCTGAATCAGTTCACCAGGAATGACGTATGGTACCTCGTGGATCATCCCAAATTCCAGCATGTTATTTGCACCAAGTGGGTGTTCAAGAACAAGACGGACGAGGACCACAACGTTGTGAGGAACAAGGCGCGACTCATCGCTAAGGGCTACTGCCAAGAGGAAGGAATCGATTTTGATGAGACCTTCGTTCCAGTGGCACGGCTTGAAGCGATCAGACTATTTTGTTGCCTATGCAGCGGACAAGAAATTCAAAGTCTATCAGATGGATGTCAAGAGCGCGTTTCTCAATGGTGAATTGAAGGAAGAAGTGTATGTGGAGCAGCCACCCGGGTTTCGAGCAGGGAGATAAGGTGTATCGACTGAAGAAAGCCCTATACGGGTTGAACCAAGCTCCAAGAGCTTGGTATGATACCCTATCCAAATTTCTAGTGGATAATGGATTCCACAAAGGAAAGATAGATCGGACTATCTTCACCATCAATCATGGAGAAGATATGCTATGGGTTCAGATCTACGTGGACGACATCATATTTGGGTCACCAAACCAGTCGCTTAGCGAGAAGTTTGGAGAGCTTATGTAGACCAAATATGAGATGTCAATGATTGGCTTGATGAGCTGCTTTCTAGGTCTTCAAGTGAAACAGCAGGATGATGGAATCTTCATCAATCAAGCTAAATATACTCGAGATATGCTTGCCAAGTTCGGTGTTCAGCATGCCAAAGCTGTGAAGATCCATGAACACCAACTGGATGATAGAGCCAGACCTAGATGGGAAGTCTGTGGATGCTACAGACTACCGAGCCTTGATTGGATCCCTTCTATATCTCACTGCAAGTAGCCGGATATTGCTTTTGCAGTTGGAGTATGTGCTCGCTTCCAAAGCAATCCCAAGCACAGCCATCTTGAAGCTGCCAAAATAATTCTTCGATATTTGAAGGGCACTGTCAACATGGGGCTATGGTATCCAACGGAGGACAATTTGGAGCTCACTGGATACTCTGATGCTGACTATGGAGGGTGCCGAATTGATAGGAAATCAACTTCGGGCACTTGTCAGTTCTTGGGAAGCAAGCTGATCTCATGGTTTTCAAAGAAGCAGACAAGTGTAGCTACTTCAACGACCGAAGCCGAATATATGGCCGCTGGAAGATGCTGTTCTCAAATTCTATGGCTTCGTCAGCAGTTGAAGGACTACAAAGTTGAAGCTAATGAGATCCCAATATTTTGTGACAACAACAGTGCAATATGCATCTTGCAGAATCCAGTGCTTCACACCAGATGCAAGCACATGGAAATCCGACATCACTTCATTCATGATCATGTCGAGAAGAAGGATATCAAGCTCTAGAAAATCCATACGGATCTCCAGCGAGCAGATATCCTCACCAAGCCTCTAGCTGAGTCTCGTTTCAATCAGCTATGCATGGAATTAGGGTTGCTAGACCCTGGTGAAGAGTGCTAGATCCAGGATGCACGAAGGAGTGGTCGCTTGTTCTCTGAGCGTCACTCGCTTCGGATCTTCACCAACTCAAGCGAGTCACTTCAAAATTCCACTCGCTTGAAGAAGGAGAAATAAGGTGGAGAAAGGTGGAGTGTTGGAAGACGTTCCCTACCCGCTTACAGGAATTGTTAAGCCATTGGTTAACGGGGAACTATTGTTTGCTCTCGGAGCAAGCTACTTCCAAAGCGAGCAAGGAAAGCTACTACCTAGCCTAGGATTCCTAGCGAGTGGGTATAAACACTCGCAAGTGCCATTTCTAGTAACGGTTGTGGGGTCTTGTATCGGGCCTTCCCACGTAAAAATGGTGAAAGCTTAGGCAGGGCTGGCACCTAGACCTTGCGTCCTCTTCCCATCTTTCCGCCGAAGAGGAGCAAGTCCTCTCATCTCCTTCATCGTGGATAAATATTCATTCCTTACTCACTCTTCATTGAGTTGAGCTGACGAATGTCTATCCATTCCTCCCCCACTTTGAATTTTGCATCGCTTCAATTAACCCTAATCTGGGTCAAGCGAGTCGATTGCAAATTCATTCTGTAGCTCGTAGGAGGAAGCTTGAAGAGTTACCTTTTACTTGAAAAGGTTGCATGACTGGTGACATGTCTTTGCGTAAAATACGAGATTGTCTTGTCAGAGCATTCTCATTGTCATCCTGTCCTATTCCTCTCTGAAATATGGACTTGTACTCATCTTCTTTCATCGTGAATAAGTACACTTACGTGAAGCTCCCCTCTGGGTTGTAGTAAGCTTGTGTACATTATTCATTTCCTTCCCCATTCACTTCGATGGAGGAGTCTCTAATTCGTAGAGGAAGATGGAAGAGATGAATGCCATGAAGCCGAAGCTTGAAGTCAGATCCATCAATAGAATTCAACAAGTGGTGACTTCAATAAGTGGTATTAATCTCCTACGAAGTGAGATTGACTGGTAAGTGTTTCAATTTTAAGTACACTAAGTGAGCTGAAGCGTGCTAGAAACCTTCACTCACTATGTGGAAAATATGAAATGAATATGACACAAATACAAAGAGGAAAACATTCTTGTTTATCCTCGAAGTATGTAAGTCAGAAACATTTTAAATAATGTCAAAGAAATTTCATTTCTTTTTCCAGTCGCTTCAGATGGCCAAGCGAGTGCTACGTCACTCCAAGCGAGCCATCGCAAGCGAGTGCAGAACAGTCACTCAAGCGAGTACTTCGCAAGCGAGTAAAAGCCAAGCGGCCCAACTCGAAGCGAGCTGGTACGAAGCAAGTATGAGCTGTCTGCACTCGAGTGCAATTTTACTTTTTACTTTGCATTAAATGTGGATTCACGTACAGCCGAAAATAACGGGCGCGTGCACTGCACTTTGAATTCGAAGCGGGAAAAGACGAACAAGATCCGACCATCGAATCTAAACAGTCCCTGATTTATAGCCATTGGATCTTCAGCTGTATAAAGAGACGAATCACAGCAGGCCACGTGGAGAGCCGAGTCGACTTGGCAGTTCACTTTTTACTGTGATGACGCCGGACACGTCAATCACCTCGGCGTTGGCCGCCGTATACCAACTGGATCTTCGGCGATATTACTATTTTGCCCCTGCCACGTCAGCCGAACCATGCCTCTATATAAGGACGTCTTTGCAGACTGCAAAACCTTTCACAACTCTCTATATTTGCCATTCTCGTGTAAGATCTGCAAACTACTGCAACTCACGAGTCTCAACCCATTTTTCATCCTTAAATCTCCGATCAAACTCTCTCAAATTTTTCATCATGGGAAAGAAACAGAAGGCCGAGACGAAGGAGGAGTTTCTCACCGAGGTCGACAAGCATATCAACGTCGAGCCTCATCTCGACCCAACTGTCATCAAAGAGGATGGATTCTTTCTTAAGGCTGTGACCACGGCCGGCTTATGGAAGTTTGTGACGACGGCCCCATCGAAGATTTTGGCCAAGGCGGTGGCCGAACTTCTTCTAAACCTGAGAAAAGAACAAAACACTTCGTCATTCACTGATCCACAGACCAGAGAACCGGTGGAGGTGAACTTGAGCCATCTCATCGGAATATTCGACTTGCCGAGAGAAGGTGGAAACTCCTTGTTGGGGATGGAGTTATCGGCCGAAGTCGAGTATGCTCGATTCGCCGTCGATGGAGCAGAGCCCAACTACAAGGATGTTGGGAATTGTTAAGGACTAATTTGTTAAGGGCGAACTTCATGGGACATTTGATAAATGAAGTCATTTGTTTTGATTAGATCCCAAAACCCCAAGTGTCCTATTCCCAAGCAACCCATTTTGATGTAGTTAATAGGTTAGAACTTTTTCTAAGCCTACTCTGTTAGGATGGCTCTTTTATTCTGCTTAGATTAGGCTTCAAAAGTTCAAGTGAAGACCACTCACTTGAGTGTGTTTTTCAAAGCGAAGCAAGTCAAGCAAACTGAAGTGAAGCGTGCCGAAGAATAGCGAAGCAAAGCGATCGCTACAGTAGATTCAAAGTGAGTCTGCCAAAGCGAAGCAAAGCGAGCGCTACAGTTCAAACCAAAGCGAAGCGAAGCGAGCGCTACAGTTCAAAGCAAAGCGAAGCGAAGCTAGCGCTACAGTGGAATCAAGTGAACCCACTAAAGCGAAGCGAAGCGTGCGCTACAAAGAAAAGCCGAAGCGAGTCAACACGAGTCAACACTTAATTTAGTAGTGTCACGGGAAATTTATTTCTCAAGTGACTCAATACAAATTTGACTGTGAAGCGACTCACTTCAGAGCGGCCACTACAACTTCAAAGCGAAGCGAGCCACTACCTACCAGAAAGCGACAGCACAAATTCCCGCTCCGAATTTGAATTCCAGTCAATAGGAGATCTCCACATTAATTACGAGATCTCCACGTGTCGAAAGCGGAGAGGAGCAGAGGAGTTGACTGCTAGGCCGACAAAGGCGCTGCAACAGTACTGGGTCGCTCCAGTTACTGTTAAAATTGGAACTTAGCCATTTTCGGCAAAAGTCCAAATCTGCGCGTCTGCAAAAGCTACTGCCTGCGCAAGTACTGTCGAGAGGAGGAGGGACAAGGCCACCAACCAAGCAACGGATCTTAGCCAACCCTCCGCCTATAAATAGTGAAGGATGAAGACGAAGAGAAGTAGAACACTACTTGCGCATACGAGCCTACTGCAAACAAACACTCCCAAGCCTTAGTGCAATCTTCGAGTTTTTGTTTCAAGTGTTCTCCGAGTTTCCAGTTCATCGGAACTCGTCTTCACAACCTTCACACTTAGAATCTAAGCCCATTCTATATCCAAGCTTAGAAGAAGAGCTCTAGCAGTCTTTACACTTATTGTAAAGAGCTCTTCATAGTGTGTCGTCGTCTACCAGAAACCCTAAACTCAGTTCTGTTAGGTTTTTGTGTCGTCGTTAGGTTGTTTCGATCCAAGGCCCTTCTTTCATCGATTGAAGAAGCCTCGATCATAGAGTGGAGATCCAAGCTTACACTTACATCGTTTGTGTAAAGCTCGATCGAAGCTAGGCTGTAAGGAGAGCCCGTAATCTCCCTGTCTGTTTGACTGAAGCGAGTGAAGCTTCCAGTCTAGTTAGGTTTTTGGTGTGAACCCGGAATCACCCAGCGTCTGTCAGATCCAGGCAAGTGAAGCCCGATCTCGACCAGGTTTTTGAAGGACCCGTAACCTTCAAGTTCTTGAGTGAAAAGAACAGTTGCCGTCGTGCAACAAGTGGACGTAGGAGCTTTATCTCCGAACCACTATAATTCTCGGTGTCGTATCTCTCTTACCTTAATCTCTTTACAGTATTCAATTATCCATTGCACGTGCATATAAACAAACTTAACTTGGATTTTCAATTACTTAGGAAAGATTATAGCTCACCAAATTCCGCACAAAGAGTAAAGTCTCACTCTTGATCAAGCTCTAAGCTTAGGTCAAGAGATTCGTGATTGCTTTAGATCTAGCCCTCGGCTAGGTCTTAGTATTTCCAAAGAGCACTTTACTTTATACTCTGAGTTAAGGAATTGAAGTTGAAAAACTTCAAAATACATATTCACCCCCCCCCCCCCCCCCCCCCCCCCCCTCTACGTATTTTTCCTATAGCAAACCGGGACCAACAAAGGAGACCAGCCTTCGATCAGATCTGAAGGCTCCTTTCAACCACATCTGCGAGCTCTTTTCCAAGTGCGTCGCGTGCTACGTTGGGACATTGGGCCAGCTCTCTGAAACAAAGCTTTTTGCCACCACAGTCATAGTCGACAGCCTTACCGGAACCAAGTTTAATTGGCATGGTTGGTTTCTCAACCAGATTCACGAAGCTGCAGAGGACTTCAAGTTCGTGAAAGGAAGCACCGATCAGATTCTCCGCAAGGGGAAGCTAAAATTTTTCTCCAGACTCTCCGTCGCACTAGAGGAACGGTATCCTAACAAGAGATGGCAAGAATCAGACATCACCGACGACAAGAAGAACACGGTGTTCTATGACTTGTGGAGGTCGGACAAATCTCTCATCGATTCGGGACTTCTCGAGGTTGAAGTGCCCGCTGCAGTACCAGTTTGCGAAAGGCAAATCGAAGCTACCCAAACAAAGCGAGCCGCTTCATCCGGGAAGCGAGCTGCGCCAAAGCGAGTGAAGAAGAAAATGAAGCGAGTCACTTCGCTGGTCAAATCAAGCGAGGCTGAGGAGCAGCCGCTTGAGGAGACCGAAGTTTCCCAGCCATCACCTATCAAAATCCAAACTCCCCCACCTCATACTCAGACAACCCCAATCCAAACCAAAACTCAACCACCACCAGAACCCCAAGCCTCATCATCAGCTCAACCCCAAACTCAGAAATCCCCCCTCTCTCCACAAGAAGAAGAATCAGCTTCTTCTTTCCAACTACCCCCTATCCCACTTCTCAGCACCGACCCTACTGCTGCATTCACCACATTCCAACCTACCTAAACCCAACAGCCAGCCACTGAACCCATCCAAATCATAGAAACCTCCCAAACCTCATCATCATCCCAATCTCCTTCCACATCGGCAGCTACAGCCGATACCGCCCAAACTACCGGAACAAATATCGTTCCACAATTCCAACTCCCCACAGTCACTGCGGAAAGCTCTTGAAAGATATGTCAGGGACAGAGAGCAGGCAGCAGAGACAATCTCTACTCGCTACTCATCCGTGCCGATGTCCGACGAGTTTTTCACTAAAACCGTCGACTTTCTCACCTACATCACGTATCGCGGCACCGAATATTACAAGGTTTTCAACCTCTTTAAAGCCTTCAAGGAGGAAGAGCTTATTCGGATGGAGGGACAGCTGCTCAATTTCATTGGAGAAAATTGCTTCCACGCATTTCTCGATGGGACCAGCTTCTGGGAAAAGCTGGATGCAAAGGTGAAGCGAACCTATGCAGACGCTTCACTCCCTGAGCGTGTGCCGACCATCCATGAACAGCGGCTGATGAGAAGCCATGCAGAGGAGGTGCAAGTGAAAGAGGTGGAGATCTCAAATCTTCAAAGTGAGATCTCCAAGAAGAATGAGGAGTTGAATAAGAAAGTGCTGGAGGTCAAGAATCTTAGAGAAGATTTTGACAAGAAGAAGGGAGAATTGGAGGGAAAGGTTGAGGAAAAGGAGAAGTTGTTGGAGGAGAAGGAGAAGGTGCTGGAGGAAAAGGTGAAGCTGGTGGGAGACCAGGAAAAGAAAATTGATGAACTCAAGCACTCTCTTGACGCGGAAAGGAGTCGCTTGAGGGACATCAACGCCAAGCTAGTGACAATTGGCGAAGAAAAGAAGAAGTTGGAAGAGGAGGTTAGAGCGTTGAAGGAGAAGGTGGAGAAGAAGGACTCTGATCTGATCATGAAGGGAAGTGATCTGACCAGAACCAAGAAGGCTCATGACAAGCTAGAATAGGAGATGAAGGTTCTCAAGCCTGAGCGTGAGATAGAGAAGAAAGAGCTCTAGAGCAGAAGGAAGAGTGCTAGAGCCACTGATCTGAAGCAAGCTGAGCTGGCCATTCAAGTTGACGAAGCAAAGAAGAAGGCCAGTGAGTTTGCTGGCAAGATTATGGAAGCTGCTCAACTTCGTGTGACGCTTAATAGCCAAGAGAGTGTTATGGCCACTGCATCTGCAGAACTCAAAGAGTCTCAGGATTTCCTCAATCTCCAACTGCAGGAGGAGCGCAAGGAAATCCGTGCGGAGATCGAAGCGGAGCTGGCTGCTCGCTTCAGAAACGTCGAATCGCTTGAGAGGCTGATGGTCTCTGTCAAGGAGAGGGAGAAGCAGTGCAAGTATCTGCTCGAGGAGATAAGTGTAAAAACTGCCGAATTAGTGCTCTCCCAGGAGCATCTTTTCGCAGGAAAGACCGAGCGGATGCTGCATGCCGTATTCAATGCTGTCAATAACCTTCACCAATCTATCACTGGAAAAATGATTGTTTCAGCCCCCGGCAGTGATGATGCCAAAAAGGGGGAAGGTATTGTGAAAGGAAGTGCAGAAATCCAGGAGATACAAGGAGGAGCAGGAGGAAGTGGAGTGGAGAGAATGATGATAGAAGGAGGAAGTAGTGGAGCCGGAGGAAGTGGAGTTGAAAAGGAGATGGAGATGGAGGATGAAGCTCGGGCTGAGCGTGCTACGAAATTGGGCAAAGAAAAACTCACAGAAGAGCCCGGCAGGCCGATTGAGGGAAAGCTGCTTGGCTCTTCCATTGCTTCTCACCCTCCTGTTCCTGTGTTAACCAGGGAACAAAGGGAGCAGCAAATAGCAGAAGACGAGGCCCTCGCCCGAGACATGGAAAAGCAGTTTGATCTGAAGGCTCTTGCCGAATTCCAAGTGCCTACTTCAGCCTTTGCTCCCGCTTCAACTCTGGCACTCACTTCATCTACTGCTGGAGCCACTTCATCCAGCCAAGCTGCTATTCCTCCAAGTGCCCAAGCTGCCACTCTTCCAAGTGCCACAGAGAAGAAGAAGGAAATGCCTCCACCGCCAGCACCAAAACAGACACTGAAGCGGACCACACCCGAAGCGAGAGAAGATGATCCCGAGGCCAAGCGCCAAAAGATCAAACAGTCGGTCGCTTCACGAGCTGGTCAGATGGAGAGGAGAAGGAAGAGAGGAGAAGAGAGAAAGGAGGAAGAAGAAAAGGAGAGAAGGATCAAGGCCAAGCGTCTTGAGATCATTGAAGGCCGGATCGAGGAACACTTCAATGAAGTGAGACTCATCCAGTGCGCCCTCACTCGAAGTGCCTTCATTCCCTTCCTGCCAGAAGAGTCAGAAGCTTGTATGACTCAAGCTTGGATGGATACTTGCTACGTGACCACGAAGGAGATGATCGATTCTGGTCGCTACCCTCGCAAGGAAGAGCAAGAATATATCCGCAAGAGTCTTATTGCGAAGCTTCCGAAGTGGAGCACTAAGACGAGTGCGAAATTCAACGCCATCATGAAGGAGATGTCGAGCAGGACAGAGGAGGAACTGATTGTGCATAGGAATGAACATCCTGATGCTCGAGAAATTGAGCAATTCATCCCAAGTGATCTACTTGAGCAGTGGCTGTATTACAAAGAAAAATTTATCAAAGCATACTACTACTGGGAGGTAGTGCCACTTCAGGATGAGTGCTCGAGGATCAATGAGCTCAACAATTTTCTCTGTGCCTACGACGTGAAATTTAGACGGAAGGTCTTCACAATCGCAGAGCTTGCTGAGCCTAAACCTCTGATTATCAAAGTACCTGCTTCGAAGGACTTCCCTATGCCTTTCTTGCCCGGCACAAGAGTTCCTGATCGACGCATCATTGATGAAGAAGTGGACGAAGCTTAAAAGCTGGAGCATGTCTGGAGGAGACCGAGCATCTACAACGTCGGAACTTTGGAGGTGAAAGTTCTCTCTGCTTACGTTGTTGAAGATGAGAAGAAGGAAGAAAAGAAAGAGGAGAAGAAGGAAGAAGAGAAGGACGAGGCTGCAGGACATCCTTGAATTTCAAGCCTCATATTTTGTGAACTGTTCAAATTTATATCACTTTAATTTCTGTCTCACTTGTGTCATTTACAAGCTTTGTGAATGATTTATCCCTATGCTACAAAACTCAAACAACTTAACCGGAAAAAAAAAAAAAAAAAAAAAAAAAAAAAAAAAAAAAAAAAAAAAAAAAAAAAAAGGGAAAGGAACTTAAAAAAAAATTCAAACGAACATGCAAAGGAAGCAGTCGCTTGAAGTTCCTTCCACGGTTAGGTAGGCTAATTCTCTTAGTCTAAAAAAAAAGAAAAAAAAAATCATTGGGTTTTGGCATCATCAAAAAGGGGGAAATTGTTGGGAATTGTTAAGGACAAACATGTTAAGGGGGAACCAACATGGGACATTTTAGAAATGTTATATATGTTTTGATTTGATCCCAAAACCCCAAGTGTCATGTTCCCAAGCGACCCATTTTTGATGTAGATAATAGGTTAGAAATTTTTCTAAGCCTACTCTGTTAGGATGGCTCAAATTTTGCTTAGGTTTTAGACTGTAGAAAAATCAAGTGAAGGCCACTCACTTGAGTGTGTTTTTCAAATCGAAGCGAGTCTACCGAGCCGAAGTGAAGCGTGCCGAAGAATAGCGAAGCGAAGCGATCGCTACAGTGGAATCGAAGCGAGTCCACCAAAGCGAAGCAAAGCGAGCGCTACAGTGAAAAGCCAAAGCGAGTCAACGTGGGTTAACATTTTCTAAAGAAGTCACTAGGGAACTTTACCTCCCAAGCGACTCACTACAAAATGACCCTGAAGTGACTCAACTTAAAGCGGACGCTATAACTTCAAAGCGAAGCGAGCCACTACCTACCAGAAAGCGACAACACAATTCCCGCTTGCAGAGATCGTCGCATTAATTACGAGATCTCCACGTGTCGATTGCGGAGAGGAGCAGAGGAGTTGACTGCCAGGCCGACAAAGGCGCCGCAACAGTACTGGCTCGCTCCAGTTACTGTTAAGTTTGGAACTTAGCCACTTTCGGCAAAGAGCCAAAACTGCGCGTCTGAATAGCAGCCAGCCTGTGCAAGGACTGTCGAGAGGAGGAGGGACAAGGCCACCTACCAAGCAACGGATCTCGGCCAACCCTCCGCCTATAAATAGTGAAGGATGAAGACGAAGAGAAGTGAGAACACTACTTGAGCATTTGAGCGCCTACTGCAAACAAACACTCCCAGCTTTCAAAGCAATCTTCGAGTCTTTGTTTCCAAGTGTTCTCCGAGTTCCAGTCTCATCGGAACTCGTCTTCGCAACCTTCACACCTAGAATTCTAAGCCCATTCCATATCTCAGCTTAGAAGAAGAGCTCTAGCCTACTTTACACTTATTGTAAAGAGCTCTTCATAGTGTGTTCGTCGTAAACCAAAAACCCTAACCCTAAGTTCTGTTCGTTAGGTTTTTGTGTTCGTCGTTAGGTTGTTTCGATCCAAGGCTCTACTTTCATCGATTGTAGAAGCCTCGATCATAGAGTCTAGATCCAAGCTTGCACTTACCTCGTTCGTGTAAAGCTCGATCGAAACTAGGCTGTAAGGAGAGCCCGCAATCTCCCTGTCGTCGGACTGAAGCGAGTGAAGCTTCCAGTCCAGTTAGGTCTTTGTAGTGAACCCGTAATCACTGCATCTGTCGTCAGATCCAAGCGAGTGAAGCTCGATCTCGACTAGGTTTTTGAAGGACCCGTAACCTGCAAGTTCTTGAGTGAAGAGAACAGTTGCTTTGTGCAACAAAGTGGACTTAGGAGTTTCATCTCCGAACCACTATAAATCTCTGTGTCGTATCTCTCTGTTGGGAATTGTTAAGAACAACATGTTAAGGGGGAACCTATAAGGGACACTTCATTGTTTTGATTTGATCCCAAAACCCCAAAGCGTTCTGTTCCCAAGCGACCCACTTTTTCGATATAGATAATAGGTTAGAATTTTTCTAAGCCTACTCTGTTAGGATGGCTCTTTATTTTGCTTAGAATATAGGCTTCAAATGATCAAGTGTAGGCCACTCACTTGAGTGTGTTTTCCGAAGCGAAGCAAGTCTAGCAAGCCGAAGTGAAGCGTGCCGAAGAATAGCGTAGCGAAGCGAGTGCTAAAGTAGATTCAAAGCGAGTCTGCCAAAGCGAAGCGAAGCGAGCGCTACAGTGTAAAGTCAAAGCGAGTCAACTCTGGTCAATATTTTCCAAAGCGGTCACTAGGGAACTTTTTACTTCCCAAGCGACTCACTACAGAATGACTACGAAGTAACTCAACTAAAGCGGACGCTACAACTTCAAAGCAAAGCGAGCCACAACCTACCAGAAAGCGACAACACAATTCCCGCTCCGAATTTGAACTCCAGTCAACTGGAGATCTCCGCATTTATTACGAGATCTCCACGTGTCGAACGCGGAGAGGAGCAGCGGAGTTGACTGCCAGGCCGACAGGGCGCCGCAACAGTACTGGGTCGCTCCAGTTACTGTTGAAATTGGATCTTAGCCATTTCCGACAAAAATCCAAAACTGGGCGTCTGAAAAGCAGCCAGCCTGTGCAAGTACTATCGAGAGGAGGAGGGACAAAGCCACCAACCAAACAACGGATCTCGGCATCCCTCCGCCTATAAATAGTGAAGGATGAAGACGGAGAGAAGCAGAACACTTCCTGAGCATTCGAGCCTACTGCAAACAAACACTCCCAGCCTTAGAGCAAATTCCGAGTCTTTGTTTCCAAGTGTTCTCCGAGTTCCAGTCCCATCGGAACCCGTCTTCACAATCTTCACACTTAGTGTCTAAGCCCATTCCATATCCAAGCTTAGAAGAAGAGCTCTAGCCATCTTTGTACTTACTGTAATGAGCTCTTCATAGTGTGTCGTCGTAAACCAAAAACCCTAAATTTGTTGTTAGGTTTTTGTGTTCATCGTCATTAGGTTGTTTTGATCCAAGGCCCTTCTTTCATCGATTGAAGAAGCCTCGATCATAAAGTCTAGATCCAAGCTTGCACTTACATCGTTTGTGTGAAGATCAATCGAAGCTAGGCTGTAAGGAGAGCCCGCAATCTCCCTGTCTGTCGTCGGACTGAAGCGAGTGAAGCTTCCAGTCCAGTCTAGGTCTTTATAGTGAACCCGGAATCACTGCACTTGTTGTCAGATCCAAGCGAGTGGAGCTCGATCTCGACTAGGCTTTTGAAGAACCCGTAATCTTCAAGTTCTTGAGTGAAGAGAACTGTTGCCGAGTGCAACAAGTGGACGTAGGAGTGTTATCTCCGAACCACTATGAATCTCTGTGTCGTATCTCTCTAACCCTAAACTCTTTACTTTGATTATTCATTGCATATTGCATCTAAACAAACATAATCTGGAATTTTAACTACTTAGGAAAAACATTAGCTCACCAAATTCCGCACAAAGAGTAAAGTCTCACTCTTGATCAAGCTTGAAGCTTAGGACAAGAGAATCTTGATTGCTTTAGATCTAGCTCTCGGCTAGGTCTTAGTATTTCAACGAGCACTTTACTTCATACTCTGAGTTAAGGAATTTGAAGTTGAAAAACTTTAAAATACGTATTCACCCCCCCCCCCCCCCTCTACGTATTTTTCCTATAACAAACCGGGACCAACAAGTGGTATCAGAGCAGCGGTTCTTTCGAGCCTCTGCTTTGCATATCCGAAGCGAGTCCCCACTCGCTTCACGTTGTCTCACTGAACCAGATCCTATTTCCTAAGTACATCAAAAACCTCACCCACGCATACTGCATTTACTACAGATAGTTTGCTATGTCTACATATAGTGCATCAAGTCTTCCACAGTTCTCTATCGAAGGATACGAGACATGGAGTTTCCGAGTCGAGAGCTTCCTATGCTCCATCCACGACCGGATGTGGGAAGTTATAGAGGACGGACCAATCGAGATCAAGAAAGCCATATCTGTGAACGTCCCAGCTGCTGAAGGACGCGAAGCTCATGTCAGACAAGAGTACGTCGAGAAGGACAAAGATGAATACAATGCCAACGACTTCAAGATCGCCAACCTTGATAAAATCGCACGTCACACGATGCAGAGCACCGTGTCGGATGCCTACCTTTCTAGGATCAGGAAGTGTGCGACGGCGAAGGAAATGTGGGAAACCCTAGCCCTCATTTCACAAGGAACGGACAAGATCAAAGAGAACAAGCTCGCCGTACAAATGCGGGAGTTTGAAAGTCTGATAATGAAGCCAGGAGAGTCCATCGACGCCTTCGAGCTGAGAGTCACCAACATCATTGCAACTGTCAACTCACTTGGGAAGGAACTCACAGACAAGGAAGTCAACCTGAAGATTGTCCGAGCTCTCACGAGGAAGTGGCAGACAATGAAGGAGTTGTACCTAGATACCAAGGACCTTTCAAAGCTCACACCAGAGATTCTGTTCTCCGAACTCAAAGCTCATGAATTCGATCTGAATCGGATGAACCTCGACGAAGAGGATGAAGCTCCCACGACGTTAAAAGGTGTAGCTTTCAAAGCTGCAAAAGGGCCAAGTGACCAGTCGCTAACCAAGATGACGAGGGAAGAGTTGGAAGAACATGTTGCGTTCTTATCCAAGAACTTCAACAAAATGAACTCTCTAGTGGCTCCACTGCTTTGAAGCGAGCATCCAGCTCCACTTCAATTTATGCGCGAATCATCCTGCGCTCCTCCTGCAGGATTAATCCGAAGTGGTTTTGGGCAGCTTCAAGTTGTGCCCGAGCAGTGGCAATGGCCCTTTCTTGTTTGTTCAACGTCATTCTAACTTGTGCAGCTCCGGCCAATCTGACGGCAAAATCTCCCGTTGTTTTCTGTGCTCTATCAATTTCGACGGCAAGCTAGGCTTGCTTGAGGGCTACATCTTTTCCTGCTTTCCTCCTGCTTTCCAACTCAGCGTTCGCTTCATCTAGCTTGCTGTTGAGAATCTGAATCTCCTTTTCAAGACTATGAATCCTCAGATTAGCCCGATTCAGGTCGCTTCCCAACTTGATTAGCTTTTCTTCATAGCCTGAGATCTGCTTTTCCATTTTCTCAACATTTCCAGTGGCCTTGTTGATGTTCTACTTGTACCTATCTCTCATGTTCCTCTTTTCTTTCCTTTCATCTTCCAGTTCGCCTTCCAGGGCCACCAGCTTAGTGTTGAATTCTCTCAGTCTATTCCTCTCTTCTTCAAGCGACTGATTGAGTTCTTCAGCTCGTTTCACCTTTTCCTCCAGTTTCCTCTCCAACTCTGACTTTGACTTGTCAAAATCTGTACGCAGATTACTGACCTCCACCACCTTCCTCTCCAACTCCTCAGTCTTCTGCGTGAGCACGCTTTGAAGACTGGCAATTTCTTCCTCTTTCACCACCAACTCCGCTTCGTGGGCTTTTACCAACTTCTGCTCATGGATGGATGGCACTCGCTCTGGGATGACAGCGTCTTTATACACACGCTTCACTTTTGCATCCAGCTTCTCCCAGTAGCTGGCTTCGTTGATGAAGGCATGGAATCCATCCATGCCAACGAAGCTGAGCAGCTCCGCCTCCTTCGCTTCAAGTACCTCTTCTGAAAAGGCCTTGCGGAGATTGAAAACTTTGTAGTATTCAGTCCCCCAGTACTTGATGTACGTGATGAAGTCAGTGGCCTTTGTGAAGAAGTCCTCGGACATTTCCACTTCGGGGTAGCGACCCCGAACTTCATCTGCAGCTATCTCTCTATCCCTCAAGTAACGGGTTAGAGCTAGCTGTTCTGCGGATGGGGGTTGAGGTTTTGGAGGTGGTATTATGGTGGCTTCGGTGTTGGCTGTTTGTGTGGTTTCGGTGGTTTCGGTGGTTTTGGCTGAAGTGGTTGGGGAGTTTGGTGTGGAAGCTTGGATGGTTTCCGGAGCTTCAGTTTGGGTGGTTTGAGGTTGGATTTGTTGAGTGGCTGGAGTGGTGTAGAGTGTGAAGGCATCATCAAGGTCAGTGCCGAGGAAGGGTAGTTTTGGGATTTGAAAAGATGAGGAAGATTCTTGGGGTGAGGTTTGTTTTTGGGTGGTGGTCGCTTTAAGTTGAGTGATGGGTTGGGCGGTGGTTGAGGTTTGAGGTTCTTGAGGTTTTTGGATTTGTGTTTGGACTGGGGGAGTTTGGGTTTGGATTTGTGTGGTTGAAGGTTGGGAAATTTGTTGTTCTTTGGCTGGAGATGGGATGGGTTGATCAACATCAGTTTCTTTCTCGGGCGGCTGCACCTCAGCCTCGCTCGCTTCAAATAGTGCGGCAATTGGTTTCACTTTCTTTGGTCAATTCGACCCCACTCACTTCGCTGGTGAAGCGGTTCGCTTTGTTTTCTTCGCCTCGCTTTGCCTTTCGGCGACAGGGGCGGCGGCCGGCACTATCACATCAACAACTCCCAAATCAATTGGAATTTTGTCTGACTTCCAAGTGTCGAAGAATATGGTGTTCTTCTTGTAATCAGATGTGTCTGTCCATCGTTTGTTCTTGAATAAATCTTCCAGAGCATAGGAAATTTTGGAGAAAAATTTGAGCTTTCCCTTGCGAAGGATCTGATCATTGCTTCCCTTCACAAATTTGAAGTCCTCGGCAACTTCGTGGATCTGGTTGAAAAACCAACCATGCCAATTGAACTTCGTTCCGGTCAGGCTATCGACGATGACCGTGGTGGCGAACAATTTGGTGTCAGAAAGTTGACCCAGATTTTTGATAGCAAGCTATGGATTTGGAGAAGAGCTCGCAGATCAAGTTGAACGGAGATTTCAGATCCGTTCTTATACTGCCATGCTTCACGTCGAACACTGCATCTTCGACGGCGAATCGTGCGAGCTCTACGCCGACAGACAGCTCCAGATCCAACAGAGAGTTCGCTCCTTCTTCTGGCAGGTCAAAAACTCTGGCAATAGCGCTCAAATCAACTTCCACCGGCGTCCCGTCCTCCGGGTCTGTGAATGTTGACGTGGTTTCTCCCTCCTTCAAATTCAATAAAATTTCGGCTACAGTTTTGCCCAATATTTTCTGCGGCTTCGCCGTGACAAACTTCCACAAGCCGGCCGTGGTCACAGCCTTGTGGAAGAATCCATTTTCTTCAACAACTTTAGAGTCGAGATGAGGCTCAACATTGATGTGGTTATCGATTGAGATCAAAAACTCCTCCATCGTCTGAGATTTAAGTTTCTTACCCATGGTGAAATCTTTGAATGGATTTGAACGGAGATTTAAAGACAACGAGTGGGATGAGACTTGTGATTTGCAGAGAGATGCAGATCTTGCACGAGAATGGCAAATATAGAGAGTGATGAAAACTTCTGTGCTTCTGCATCGACGTCTTTATATAGACCTAGGGTTCGGCTGACGTGGCTGGGGCAAGTCGGTAAATTCCCTGAGAACCCTGTATGTATACGGTAGAAAGTGGCGACTTGATTGACGTGTCCGGCGTCATCACAGTAAAAGTGAGCCGCCAAGTTTACTGGGCACTCCACGTGGCCGTTTGTGACTCGTCTCCACAATCGGCGTTGATCTAGCAGCTGGAGTTCGAGAACTGTTGAGATTCGACGGCTAGATCTCTTTCGACTTTCCCGCTTCAAATTTTGAAGTTCATTGCACGCGCCCTGATTTTCGCCTTGTATGTGCAACTGCATTAAATGCAAAAGAAAAAAGGTAAAATTTGCACTCGAGTGCAGACAGCTCATACGCTTGCTTTGTACCCGCTCGCTTCTAGTGTAGCCGCTTGGCTTTTACTCGCTTGCGAAGTACTCGCTTGGCGTAACTGTTCCACACTCGATTGCGATGGCTCGCTTGAGCGACGTAGCACTCGCTTGGCCATCTGAAGCGACTGGAATAGGAAATTGAAATTTCTTGACATAATTTAAAATGTTTCTGACTTACATACTTCGAGGATAAACAAGAGTGTTTTCCTCTTTGCATTTGTGTCAGATTCATTTCATATTTCCAACATAGTAAGTGAAGGTTTCTAGCACGCTTCACATTACTTAGTGTACTTAAATTGAAACACTTAACAGTCAATCTCACATTGTAGGAGATTGATACCACTTTGTAGAATCTGACCCTATTTGTTGAATCTTTCTTCAAGCTTTGTCTTCGTGGCATTCATCTCTTCCGTCTTCCTCTACGAATTAGAGACTCCTCCATCGAAGGAATGAGGGGGAGAATGAATAGAGTGCACAAGCTTACTACAACCCGAAGGGAGCTTCACGTAAGTGTACTTATTCACGATGAATGGGAGATGAGTACAAGTCCTTATCTCAGGTCGGAATAGGACAGGATGACAATGAGAATGCTCTGATAAGACAATTTCGTTTTTATGCAAAGACATGTCACCAGTCATGCAACCTTTTAAAGTACAAGGTAACTCTTTAAGCTCTCCTCTAGAAACTACAGAATGAATTTGCATTCGGCTCGCTTGACCCAAAAATAGGGTAAATTGAAGCGAAGCAAAATTCAAGGTGGGAGAAGAATGGATAGACATTCGGCAGCTCAACTCAATGAAGAGTGAGTAAGGAATGAACATTTATCCATGATGAAGAAGATGAGAGGACATGCTCCTCTTCGGCGGAAAGATGGGAAGAGGACGCAAAGTCTAGGTGCCAGCCCTGCCAAAGCTTTCACCATTTTTACGTGGGAAGGCCCGATACAAGACCCCACAACCGTTACTAGAAACGGCAGTTGCGAGTGTTTATACCCACTCGCTAGGAATCCTAGGCTAGGTAGCAGCTTTCCTTGCTCACTTTGGAAGTAGCCTGCTCCGAGAGCAAACAATAGTACCCCCTTAACCAATGGCTTAACAATTCCTGTAAGTGGGTAGGGAACATCTTCCAACACTCCACCTTTCTCCACCTTATTTCTCCTTCTTCAAGCGAGTGAAGATCTGAAGCGACTCGCTTGAATTGGTGAAGATCCAAAGCGAGTGACACTTAACGGGAAGCGTCCACTCCTTTGTGCATCCTGGACCTAGCATTCTTCACCAGGGTCTAGTATCCCTAATTCCATGCATAGCTAATTGAAACGAGACTCAGCTAGAGGCTTGGTGAGAATATCAGGTTGCTGGAGATCTGTATGGATTTTCTCGAGCTTGATATCCTTCTTCTCGACATGATCACGAATGAAATGATGTCGGATTTTCACGTGCTTGCATCTGGTGTGAAGCACTGGATTCTGCGAGATACATATTGCACTATTGTTGTCGCAGAAGATTGGGATCTCATTCGCTTCAACTTTGTAGTCCTTCAACTGCTGACGAAGCCATAGAATTTGAGAACAGCAGCTTCCAGCGGCCATATACTCAGCTTCAGTCGTTGAAGTAGCTACACTGGTTTGCTTCTTAGAAAACCATGAGACCAGCTTGCTTCCCAAGAACTGACAAGTGCCCGACGTTGATTTCCTATCAACACGGCATCCTCCATAGTCAGCATCGGAATATCCAGTGAGCTCCAGGTTATCTTCAGCTGGATACCACAGCCCCATGTTCACGGTGCCTTTGAGATAGCGAAGGATTCGCTTGGCAACTTCAAGATGGTTGTGCTTGGGATTGCTTTGGAAGCGAGCGCAGACTCCGACTGCAAAGGCAATATCCGGCCTGCTTGCAGTGAGATATGGAAGGGATCCGATTAAGGCTCAGTAGTCTGTAGCATCCACAGACTTCCCATCTAGGTCTGGCTCCATCTTCCAGTTGGTATTCATTGGGATCTTCACAGCTTTAGCATGCTGAACACCGAACTTGGCAAGCATATCTCGAGTGTACTTAGCTTGATTGATGAAGATTCCATCATCTTGCTGCTTCACTTGAAGACCTGGGAAGCAACTCATCAAGCCAATCATTGACATCTCATATTTGGTTTTCATCAGCTCTCGAAACTTCTCACTAAGCGACTGGTTTGGTAACCCAAATATGATGTCATCTACATAGATCTGGACCCACAACATATCTTCTCCATGATTGATGGTGAAGAGAGTCCGATCTATTTTCCCTTTGTGGAATCCATTATCCACTAGGAATTGAGATAGGGTATCGTACCATGCTCTAGGCGCCTGCTTCAAACCATACAGGGCCTTCTTCAATTGATACACCATATCTCCTTGCTCGAAATCTGGTGGCTGCTCCACATACACTTCTTCCTTCAGCTCTCCATTGAGAAACGCGCTCTTGACATCCATCTGATAGACTTTGAATTTCTTGGCCGCTGCATAGGCAAGAAATAGTCTGATCGCTTTAAGCCGTGCCATTGGAGCGAAGGTCTCATCGAAATCGATCCCTTCCTCTTGGCAGTAGCCTTTGGCGATGAGTCGAGCCTTGTTCCTCACAACGTTGTGGTCCTCGTCCGTCTTGTTCTTGAACACCCATTTGGTGCCAATCACATGTTGAAATTTGGGACGATCAACGAGATACCATACATCGTTTCTGGTGAACTGATTCAGCTCTTCTTGCATGGCAATCACCCAATTAGAATCTGCTAGGGCTTCCTCCACGCATGCTGGCTCAATATTTGAGAGAAAGCAACTGAACATAGCACTTTCTCCAAACACTTGGCTTCTGGTCACCACGCCTTTAGATAGATCTCCAATGATTTGGCTTGGTGAATGATTCTTGAGCCATGCACGCTTGGATCCACCAACTTCTTCTTCTTCTTCTTCTGGGTCGCTTGCTTCTCCATCTGAAGTGACTGGATTGGGTGCTTGGCCTGCACTCGCTTCATGAGCCTTGGGGGCAGCTTCAACCTTCTTTTGGGCAATCTGCTCGCTTGAATCCTTGATTTCTTCATCATCTTCAAGCATGTCCCAAGTTAGTGGATTAACGGGTTCCTCGCTTGAGTTCTTGTCGCTCGCTTGAACCTGTTCCTGTGGAAGACTTAAAGAAGACTCATCAAAAACGACATGGGGTGATTCCTCCACAATTAAGGTTTTACAATTGAACACCCTGTAGGATTTTCTTGATGTTGAATACCCTAAGAATATTCCTTCATCAGCTTTGCTTTCAAAGGCTTTCAATTGTGACTTCCCATTATTATGGATGAAGACCCTACAACCAAATATATGGAAATAAGAGATGTTAGGAATTCTCCCTGTCCATATTTCATATGGTGTTTTGTCGAAGCGTTTGTTGAGAAGAGTTCGATTCTGTGTATAGCATGCTGTGTTGGCAGCTTCAGCCCAATACTTCAATGGTAGCTTTGAATCAGCAATCATGGTGCGAACGGCTTCTTTGATGATCCGGTTTCTTCTTTTAGCAACTCCATTCTGCTGAGGTGTGCGTGTTGAGGACGCCTGGTGTGCAATGCCATGCTCCGTGCAGTATGCTTCAATGGTTGAGTTCAGGAAATCAGTGCCTTTGTCAGAGCGGATGGTGGTAATTGCTTGATTCTTCTCCACAGCAAGTCGCTTGAGCAATTGAGGTAGCTTGGACAGTGTCTCCTTCTTACTAAAGAGAAATACAACCCAAGTGTAGCGAGAGAAATCGCCAACTACAACGAGAGTGTATTTTCTTCCATTTACACTAACTGGAGTGACTGGTCCAAACAAATCCATGTGAAGTAGCTCGAGCACTCGCTTGGATGAAGCTTCTTCAAGACTGGCGAAGTGCTTCTTCGTTTGCTTCCCCTGTTGGCATGGTGAGCATGGATGGTCTTTGACAAAGACTTCATTAAGTATGCCTTGCACCAAGCCTTTCCGAGCTAAGCGTTTAATCGTCTTGAAGTTGAGATGGTTCAAGCGTCGGTGCCATAGCCATCCAATTTCAGTAGCACTCCTAGCGACCAAGCACGTCTCCTCTTTGCAGCTATCCCATTGCGCAATGTAGACATTCCTTTGTCTAATTCCAGTGAGTGCAATCTGGGATGTGAGCTTGCTCTCCACAATGCACTTGTTGGAGATGAACTCCACCTTGTATCATTTATCACAAAACTGTGAAATGGATAACAAGTTGTGCTTTAGTCCTTCCACGTAGGAAACCTCTTCGATTATGAGCTTTCCTATCTTTAGCACGCCATAACCCTTGGTGCTTCCTTTAGAGTTGTCGCCAAAGGTTACATGTGGACCCTTCTTCTCAGTATAATCTTGAAGTAGAGCTTTCATGCCAATCATATGTCTTGAACATCCACTGTCCAAGTACCAAATAGGTTGACCTTCACTTGGCATGGGGTCCATGGCGCTCACCTGCAATTAGACAAGTTTTGGTACCCAAATCAGTTTGGGTCCTTGCAGGTTAGTCCCTTTCGGTACCCACACTTGCTTCATTCTCTTCTGAGAATTAGCTTGTGTCTTTGGCTTCTCGACCTTCTTAAATTGTGACTTCTGCTTAAAAGCAGCTTCACAGGTGCAACAGTGTGTGCAAGAGGGGTAGCGGCTTGCTTAAGACATACCTATGCTCTTGCCCTTTTGCTTGTATCCTGAAGCGACTCGCTTCGGATTAGCTACTGGCTTAGAGACTGATTTAGGGTTTACTGTTTCTCGAAGCGGCACGTTTGGTTTCCTTGAAGCGGTCAAACTAGGGTTTTGACCCTGACTCGCTTGAGAAACCTTTGAGTTTTGAAGCGACCTCCTTGGTGCTTCAAATTCTTCCCCCTCAACATGAGTACGGTTGGACCATCTCCAATCCGGCTCATGTGACACATAGACATTACTTCTCTTTTTAAAAGGAAGATCCTTTGTCTCTCGTGTCTTGGTTTGAGACTTAGAAGCTTCAACAGTTTTCCCTTTAACCTTTGATTGGTAAGTTTTAGCATTGTGAGTGCTAGGGACTGTTGAACTTTGCTTAACCTTAGATTCTGCCCTTGAAGATATAGACATCTTCATTGGTTTCGTCTTAGGGTTCTCAACCATTTTGCCTTTGTCCTTGTTGATGGTTGCTTTGGAGGCAGTGGGCACATCCAAAGGAACTGATGGTGCCGTGTTTGAAGCACCAACAAAGACTGTGGGTTTGGAAGGTCCACCCTCATATCCGAGTCCTCCCTTTCTACCAAAAGGTAGAAGCGAGCTCTCTAGTGCCTGCCTTGCATATGAGGCTTTGTTCAAACTGGCCACTAGATTGGATTTTCATACCTTCCCTCCAAGCTTTGATGCCTAGCAAAGAGATCCTCGAACTTACTAGTCATAGCCCTTAAGTTGAGTTTGACTTCGTCAAGCTCAGTGGCTAGCTTTCGGTTCTCCTTCTTGCTATTAGACATAGCTTGTTTTAACATTTCGTGGTCGCTTTTAACAATTTAGAGTGCTTGTTAAGCAACTCACTCCATGTAGAGGAATGAACTTCCTCTTGTTTAGTGTGTGCCAGTGTAATTGAACTAGATGAAGGATAGAAAAATACCTCCCCTGTATCTTCATCGGTGAGCGCCATCAATCCCAGATCTTCTCCCTCACTGGAGTTGGGATCAGTGAATGCATCCGAGTCGGTTGAGACTTCTTCAGTTGAAGCGACTGGCTGTTCACTCGCTACAAGCGCTCGCCGGGGAGCGTCTCTCTTTGCCTTCAGTTCTTCTCGCTCCTTGGCACTCAGATTTGGGCAATCAGATTTGTAGTGGCCCATCTTATGGCAGTGATAGCACTCCACATCCATCATATCTCTAGAGATCGGCTTTGAAGTCTCTTCTCTCTTTCCTTTTCCATCACGAGCATCAGTGCTCCTTCCCTTGTACTGTTTGTAGAATATTTTGTACTTCCCCACGCGTGAATTCATTTTGTTGAAGTTCTTTGATAAGAACGCAACATGCTCTTCCAGCTCTTCTCTTGACATCTTAGCGAGTGTCTGGTCGCTTGGCCCTTCTGCGGCTTTGAAAGCGACCCCTTTCGAAGGTGTAGGAGCTTCATCTTCATCGTCAAGACTCATACTATTCAGATCAAATTCGTGAGCCTTGAGCTCAGAGAACAAGATCTCCGGCGTAAGTTTTGACAAGTCCTTCGTTGCCAGGTACAGCTCCTTCATGGTCTGCCACTTTCGTGTGAGAGCTCGAACGATTTTGAGGTTCACCTCCTTGTCTGTGAGTTCCTTCCCAAGTGAGTTGAGTGTAGCAATGATGTAATGACCCGCAAATTCGATAATCTATAAATCTAAGTTACGGCAATAAGTTACGAGTAATACTCGTATTTATATATATATTTATAAATATATACATCAAGATATCTATGCTTGATTTAATATGTTATGATGAAAGGAAGATAGTCGGATTGATTATCGAGTAAGATAGCACGTTATTAAACGAAGGCAATCTTAATTAATTTATATTATGGGCCAAGCCCATCGGTTCATGATCGAACCGCTAGATAACAATCGAAACAAACATTCGATTAATACATTAATGAATCAAAAACAGTAAATTAATAACAATAAACCCACATGTCTATAATAATAATATCTTGAATAATTAAATGATTATACAATTAAAACAGATAATTAAGGGAATACATGTATGTATTCGTTGCTTGAATAAAAAGAAAGACAAAAAAATAGAATAGCAGAAAAGGTGGCAGAGAAGGGAGAAGGGACAGCAGCAGCAGAGGATATTCTTCCAGTTTTCCAGCTTCATTCTTCACCCCTACACCTTCTTGAGCCACAAGAAAAACAAAGATGCAGCAGCAGAGAAGGGGCAGAGAAGTGACAGCAGCAGCAGTGGATATTCTTCCAGTTTTCCAGCTTCATTCTCCCCCCTTGCACCATTCTTGAGCCCCAAGAAAATATCAACTTCCCTCAACTTGCCACCTGCAAACTGCAAAGCAAAAATGATAGGATTAGATAAGGAAATCAGAACAAAAGAACCTATCTCTTACACCTAGCTAGACTTGCAGAGATCAAAAGGGAAAATTTGTAGTGAAAGGATGGAGAAAAACAGATTTTTCTCCAACCCTTACCATCATGATGTTGCTACATTCATCAAAAGAACAGCCCTATAAATACCTCCCACCCCAACTCATTTCAATTCCTCTTTCCTCTCACTCACTACCCTACAAAACACACTAGAGAAGGGAGAAACAGTAGAGAAGAAGCAGCAGATCAAGAAGAAGAAGGAAGGAGTGTGGTGAGCTAGCAACAACAGCACTTCTAACTTATAGTAAGTAATAAAACCTCAAGAATCATTAAGCACAATTTAAGCGAACAAGAGTTTGATAATTTCAGTTTCACTTCAGTTCATAAACATGCTAAAACTAAAAAATTACTTATGAGTATGATTCTGAAAACCAAAGCATGAGTTCAAGCATAATGCGAAACATAAAACGAGTTCAACTAATGTCACAATTTTGATGCTATCACTCATAACATGTAGTGAACACCTAGTTGCTACAACATGTGTGTTTTCATTCAACAAGAGTAAACCGAAAGCTATAGCAAGAAAATCAAAAGACATAAATCACCACAAATTTTCGCATTTCAAAATTGAAATCTGAAATCTAAGCTATGTAAATATATTTTGCTCCTAAGAGATGCAGTGAATACTCATTCACATAAACCAAAGGAACCATTTACTGCCACTAATTAATCCTAATAAGTTAAATAAACAAAGAAAGGGAGTCGAACCTCCGTCGAGGCCAAAGCCTCGACGGGAGAAGAGCAGTCTGCCGGGGCGGCAAAGGCGGCCCCGAGTCAAGCTTCGACGGCACTCTTCACCGTTGAGTAGCTGCTGCCCAAACCCTGTATAAACAAAGAAAATGTTAAAACCTTAAAATATACATATGCATGCCGAGAGAGTGAGAGTTCAGAGGGAGGTCTCCGGCGACGACGTTCCCCGACGGAGTTCCAGCGCCGGCGTCTCCTGGCAGCGCTCCCGGAGCCCTGCAAGTAGAGGAGGAAGAACGGGAGAGGGAGGGGATGACGTGGCCAGCGACGGCGAGCCTCGCCGCCGGCAACGGCAGAGTCGACTCCAGTCGGGTGTCATTCCGAGAGAGGGTAGAGAAGATAGAGAGAGACAGGGAGAGAGGGTAGAGAAGATAGAGAGAGAACGAGGGAGGGAGAGAGATGGCGTCACCGGCGGCAGCGGTTCTCGCCGCCGGTGACGGTGGCGCCGACTGGACAAGAGGGAGATGGGAGATGAGGCGGATGAATGGGAATATGGCCATATGGGGGAAATGAGAGTGATGGTGAGATTTGGGTTTTTATACTTAGGGTTTGAACCGGCTCGGGTTTCGGGTCGGGTCCTGGGTCAGTTTTTGGGGCTGGGTTTCGGGTTGGGCTTATGGGTTGGAATCAGATGGGCCGGGAATGGGCTCAGGTTGGGCCGATTAAATTACGGCCCAACTGTTTAATTTTTTTAAATATGTATGTTAATACCATAAAATTTAGACGAGGAACGTTATAAATTACCGAGAAATATTTTATTTATTTAAATAAAATAACTCGACTAACTCGAGCCTATTAACGAAGCTCGATAAATTTTCGAGCCAAAAATAGCCTATTTAATTCACGGAAATGAATTATATTATAATGTTGGGTTTAATAATCCAATAATATATATATAACTTCAAATAAATTATTATTCGAAGCTTATGAGGATAATTAACGGCTATCACTAGCCAAGGAGAATCATTAACTCCGATTAATAATCTCACGATATATTAACGGAACGATAGTCGAAACGAGAAATTAGGAAAAAGGGATAGAATATTCCTTTATTAAGAATTATTAAATTCTTTAAGAATATAAATTCTTATAGCTTCGCTTTTAAATAGGTGGGAGTCGATCGGAAGGCGAACGACACGATCCTATTTGAATCCAGCTCTTTTTACGCTATTTAAGGTGGGCTTTCTTCCAAAGAAAAATGAGAATTTATTTAATTAAGTTCTAGTTATTTTCAGCTTGTCATGCCATAAACATTTTTGTTTTGTGTATGACACCTATCTGAATTGGCTTCGCCAATTAAGTTAATCGATTTCGGGTCCTTGTTAAGACTTGCTATCTTACTTGGACTAGTGTACACAGGACCGTGAGTCATCTTCAGGGTTGGCCGGTCAGGTGTCGTGTGAGGTGGCCACCTCCTCAACACCACAGTTTCAGATATGGTAGATTACTAAAGAACTTAGTCAGCGCTGACACTTTTAGATCACAAGAACAGTTTTAGTGAACATAGGATCTTTACAGTAAAATCCCTATGTTTCACTTACTAATGGCATGTACAATTATATTGTATAGTTTCGGCAATGTGTCCACTGAGTACTCTGTACTCAGCCCTGCATGTATTTCTAAATGTGCAGGTTGAGCCAGGTGGAGTGAAGTGACGAGCGGAGCCTTTTGTCGTGTAATTATGTAATAGATAGACTTTCGGTAATACATGTCTTCATACATGTATTCCAGTACTCTTTCCGCTGCGTACACTCTACGTAATAATTACGTACTTTCTAAGTACTTTTCAGTTATGTATTGACTAAGACAAGTAACCTTGTGTTCTTTTGGGCCTTGAGCCGAAACTTCGAAGTTATCGTAATGTTCTAGTATTCATATGTGCCGAGATCCGCATTCAATTCCTTACCCCTTTCTATTCCCCCTTCTTAATTCCTACCCCTAGTCACGGTTTCCCCGGTTTAGCTATCCTTAGCAAAATCCGGTCGTGACAGAGTGGTATCAGAGCACTCGTTGCTCTAAACCCGAGAGTCTTCTTTCAGAGTCTAGTCCAGTTTGAATCACTGGACTATTCAAGTTAATCGACAAAGGCTCAGCACTTCACTATCCCTGCTCAACGAGGAAAAAGGTAAAGTTAAGTTATTATTAAAGAGTAAAATCTTTTCATAATCTAGAATGAACTATGATTGATTCATGATCACATAGAAGTAAGAGCATGCCTTTTATGAGAACATAGTTGCTCAAACTAGTCATCTTTTCTTATAGACAAGATTTAAATTTTGAAGGAACAAACTTCCTTCTTAATAGTTAGAGACAAGGAAAAGACGTCAAGGAAGTGCACAAGGGCAAAAATGATCAAGGAAGATAATGTCATCAACCAAATGACATGGGCTTAGCCTTTGACGACTTTTCAAGGCATTGAATGATGCAAGTCTCTAAATGACGATGGAAGATATCAAATGATTTGATTATCATAATATTGTGGCACAATAAAGGTAAGACCACTACCAACTCATAGATGTACCACATCTTGGGTAAAAGAGAACATATTATGTCGATAACTAAGAAAAGAACAGTTAGAAAAGTTAAAGGAAGGTACAATAAAGTATAGTGGTGTAATAACCCTTGTTAGCTAATAGTTTATTAGCATGAAGCATAATTGATTAGAATACCCTCATTTTATAGATGGCACCCAAAAGGCAAGTTGTTTTTCCCCGAGGACGTGGGAGACCACCAAAGAATCGCAGGAGGGAACCGACTCCTGAGGAAGAAGAACCGCAAGATGAAAGTGAGGATTCGGTAAGTGAACAGCAAGAGGAGGAATCCGAAGAGGGATCTGAGGAGGAAAGGGAAGAAGCACCTCCACCTCCTCCACCTCCACCGCATGAGAGAGGATAGAGGAAATGTTCTTAAAACAGAACCCACCCGTGTTTAATGGAACTGGGGATCCAGCTGAAGCAGAAATTTGGGTGCGAGCTATGGAATGCATCTTTAAGTTTCTTAGGTGCACTGATAATGAACGACTGACCTGTGTAGCATTCCAACTATCTGGACCTGCTGATTTCTGGTGGGAGGCAAGACAGAAATCCATGACGGCCCACCAACAAAGGAATTTAACTTGGGAACAGTTTAAGGTAGGGATTTACGATAAGTATATCCCCAAGAGCTACAGAAAGAAAAAGGAGAATGAGTTCTACCATCTGAAGCAGGGGAAGATGACTATGACGGAGTACGACAGGATGTTCTGTGAGCTATCGCGATTTGCTCCCGAGCAAGTGGATACTGAGGAGAAAATGGCAGAAAAATTTTGTGCCGGTCTGAGGCATGAAATCAGGATGACACTTGCAAGTCACGGAGGACTATCGTATTCTGAGTCGCTTAGCAGAGCATTAGATGTGGAGGCAGCTATGCCCAGGGACAAACTGATCATGACACCGACAACAGCTCAGTCTCAATCGCAGCAGGACAAAGGCAAGCGTAAGTGGGAGGACAATTCTGGCAAGCAGGTTGAGGGGAAACCGTGGAAAGGGAACCCCACTCAAGAATTTGGAAAACAAACTGCTCCCGGGCAGATGGGTGGTTACAAACAGAAGTCCCCCATGTGCCCTAAGTGCAACAGGATGCATGGCGGATTGTGCAAGGCAGGGAGTGATAGCTGTTACATCTGCGGACAGAAAGGGCACTATGCTAGGGAGTGCCCCATCAAGCAAAGAGGAACAGGAATGGGTCCCAATCAACCAAACCAGACCCAACAACTGAGGGCAATCCAGGCCCAGATTATGCCAGGACAATCCCAGCTACCCCCACCACCGCCCCCACTGCCACCACAACAACAACTGTTTCAGCAGTATAAGCAGCAGCCTCAGCAGAATGCAAGAGCCTACGCGCTAAAGCAGAAGCAACCCGAGAAAAACCAGGGGAATTTGGCAGGTACGGGCCAACTTCTGAATATCCCTGTTATAATTTTGTTCGATACGGGTGCCTCGCATTCTTTCATCGCCAAAGTATGTGTAGATAAATTAAGGCTTAGAACAGATCAGATAACTGCGATTATGAAAGTCATTTCACCAATAGGAGGGACTGTTAGTCTCACAAATTGTTGCTTTAACCTAGTATTGAACATAGGTCCACTTGAACTTATAGCAAACGATCTTAGTGTTATGGCCATGAAGGACGTAGATATAATTTTAGGAATGGATTGGCTAGCTGAAAACTACGCCACGATCCTTTGCAACGAAAGGCAAATTGCGTTCCGACCACCAGGGAGGGAGCCAACGATATTTCATGGAATCTCCATGGGGAAGCGCAAGGCCATTATTTCAGCTCTGCAGGCCACAACCATGCTAAAGAAGGGTTGTCCAGCTTACTTGGTCTACTTGAATGAGGAACCGAAGGAAGAAAGAAATATGAGAGACGTAGCCATAGTACGAGAATTTCCTGATGTCTTTCCAGACGTACTACCAGGACTACCGCCGGATTGGAAGATAGAATTCACCATCGATTTAGAACCTGGATCAGCTCCGGTATCTAAAGCACCATATAGAATGGCCCCGAAGGAGTTAGAAGAACTCAACGTGCAACTTCAGGAACTCTTAGACTTAGGTTTCATCCGGCCTAGTGTATCACCTTGGGGAGCTCCCGTGCTCTTTGTGAAGAAGAAGAAGGATGGTTCGATGAGAATGTGTATCGATTATAGAGAACTGAACAAACTGACCCTTAAAAACAAATATCCTCTACCTAGAATAGATGATTTGTTTGATCAGCTCAAGGGAGCAAGTGTATTCTCTAAAATAGACTTGAGGTCAGGATACCATCAGTTAAAGGTACGGCCAGAGGACATACCTAAGACAGCCTTTCGAACTCGCTATGGTCACTACGAGTTTGTAGTTGTACCATTTGGATTAACCAACGCACCAGCTGTGTTCATGGATCTCATGAACCGTGTTTTCCATCCTTACTTAGACAAATTTGTTCTAGTCTTTATAGATGATGTCCTCATCTATTCAAAGGACATGACAGATCACGAAGAACACTTGAGAAAAGTGTTAGGAACTCTTAGGATAGAGAAGCTTTACGCTAAGTTCAGCAAGTGCGAATTTTGGCTCAGCGAAGTCGCATTTCTGGGACACATTGTGTCTTCGGAAGGAATTAAGGTGGACCCCGCGAAAGTGGAGGCCGTACAAAATTGGAAGTCACCCACTACCCCAAACGAAATTCGTAGTTTCTTAGGGCTAGCTGGGTACTATAGGAGATTCATTGAGGGATTCTCCAAGATAGCAAGGCCAATGACTCAACTCTTGAGAAAAGGGATCAAGTTTACATGGACCCCGGAGTGTGAGTCGAACTTCCAGTTGTTGAAGGAGAAATTGACCACCGCACCAATTTTGGCCGTCTCGGCGTCGGAGAAAGAATACGTGATTTACACCGATGCCTCAAAGAACGGGCTTGGTTGCGTGTTGATGCAAGAGGGAAAGGTGATAGCGTATGCATTACGACAACTTCGACCCCATGAGCTCAATTATCCCACTCATGACCTGGAATTGGCAGCCGTCGTGCACGCCCTGAAAATTTGGAGACATCACCTCTACGGAGTTCGATGTGAAATCTTCACGGACCATAAAAGTCTCAAATACTTTTTCGAGCAGAGAGACCTAAATATGCACCAGAGAAGGTGGCTCGAACTAGTAAAAGATTACGATTGTGGTATCAATTATCACCCAGGCAAAGCCAACATAGTGGCAGATGCCCTAAGTCGCAAGACGCACCCGAAACTGGCAACCTTACTCACGAGTGAGTCAACTCTTGTTAAGGAATTCCAAAGACTTAATCTGGAGGTAATACCCCCACCAGAGACAGTCGAGGGAATTATCGCTACCTTGACAGTGATGCCAGATTTGAGAAACATAATTTTGGAAGCACAGAAGAAGGATGAGGTTGTGGAGAAAATACGCTTAAGGATAAGGACAAATGATGGAGGAGGATATCGTGAGGAAGCTGACAATGCTATCACGAAAGAAGGGAGGTTGTGCATACCACCCGGTGAAGAGCTCAGAGATGAGATATTGAGCGAGGCTCATGACACACCATACGCCGCCCACCCCGGAAGTACAAAGATGTACCAAGACCTGAAGAGGAAATTCTGGTGGGAAGGCATGAAAAGGGACATAGCTTCTTTCGTCGAGAGATGTTTAGCTTGTCAACAAGTGAAGGCATTGCACCAACGACCTTATGGAAAGTTACAACCATTAGAAATTCCACAATGGAAATGGGAGCACATCGCGATGGATTTCGTGACGAGTCTGCCTAAATCGAAACGAGGAAACACAGCCATCTGGGTTATCATAGACCGACTCACCAAGAGTGCTCATTTCGTTCCCATTCAAATCACTTATGGATCTGAGAAGTTAGCCCAGTTGTACATTCGCGAGATAGTACGTCTACACGGCGTGCCTATTTCAATTACCTCGGACCGAGACTCAAAGTTTACGTCCAGATTTTGGACCAGCTTGCATAAGGAATTAGGTACTAGGCTAACTTCAGCACAGCATTTCATCCTCAAACAGACGGACAATCGGAAAGGACGATTCAAACTCTAGAGGACATGCTGAGGACGGTAGTACTCGACAGAGGCGGAAATTGGGAACCGATATTGCCGTTAGTTGAGTTTGCATATAACAACAGCTATCAGGCAACGATAGACATGGCACCATACGAGGCTTTGTATGGGAGGAAGTGTAGGTCACCACTTTACTGGGACGAGGTAGGTGAGAGGAAAGCTCTAGGGCCCGATGCGGTCGAGGAAATGATCGAGATTGTGAGACAAATCCGAGGAAGGATCAAAGAAGCCCAAGATAGACAGAAATCTTACGCAGATAATCGCAGGACTGAGATAAGTTTCGATGTAGGAGATAAAGTTTTCTTGAAGGTTTCACCTTCGAAGAGAATAGCAAGATTTGGTGTTAAAGGAAAGCTGAAACCACGTTTCATTGGACCATACGAGATTCTGGAAAGAATAGGCCCAATAGCATACAGATTAGCACTACCGCCAAGTTTAGGAAGCGTACACAATGTATTCCACGTGTCACAGCTTAGGAAGTACGTGTTTGATCCCAAACATGTGATCCATCAGGACGAAGTAACCTTAGACTCAGACTTGAGTTATGAGAACAAACCAGAAGCAATTTTGGACCGGAAGGTACAACAACTTAGGAATAAGTCTATTACTTCAGTCAAGGTTCTGTGGAAGCACCACGGACAGGAAGAAGCGACATGGGAACTTGAGGATAAGATGAAAGAAAAATACCCCAAGCTTTTCAATTAGAGGTATGCAAATTTCGGGACGAAATTTTTTTTAAGGTGGGTAGGATGTAATGGCCCGCAAATTCGATAATCTATAAATCTAAGTTACGGCAATAAGTTACGAGTAATACTCGTATTTATAGATATATTTATAAATATATACATCAAGATATCTATGCTTGATTTAATATGTTATGATGAAAGGAAGATAGTCGGATTGATTATCGAGTAAGATAGCACGTTATTAAACGAAGGCAATCTTAATTAATTTATATTATGGGCCAAGCCCATCGGTTCATGATCGAACCGCTAGATAACAATCGAACCAAACATTCGATTAATACATTAATGAATCAAAAACAGTAAATTAATAACAATAAACCCACATGTCTATAATAATAATATCTTGAATAATTAAATGATTATACAATTAAAACAGATAATTAAGGGAATACATGTATGTATTCGTTGCTTGAATCAAAAGAAAGACAAAAAAATAGAATAGCAGAAAAGGTGGCAGAGAAGGGAGAAGGGACAGCAGCAGCAGAGGATATTCTTCCAGTTTTCCAGCTTCATTCTTCACCCCTACACCTTCTTGAGCCACAAGAAAAACAAAGATGCAGCAGCAGAGAAGGGGCAGAGAAGTGACAGCAGCAGCAGAGGATATTCTTCCAGTTTTCCAGCTTCATTCTCCCCCCTTGCACCATTCTTGAGCCCCAAGAAAATATCAACTTCCCTCAACTTGCCACCTGCAAACTGCAAAGCAAAAATGATAGGATTAGATAAGGAAATCAGAACAAAAGAACCTATCTCTTACACCCAGGGGCGGATGGACCTATGACCAAGGGGTGTCAATTGACATCCCTTAAATTTTGTTGTGAAATATCTATTATACCCCTAATATTATTATTATTATTATGTATAATTATATTTAAGTTGCTAAAATTCTGAAAAAAACGCGGCTAGCTAGCAGATTGGGATTTCTCCGATTTTTCAAACTTCTTTCTTCCTTCTTCGCTTCTGACTCTGGACGAGGGAATAAGGTAAGCTCTGCCATCTTCTTCCTCTTCTCTTATCTAAGATATTGTAGGTTTTCGTTTCTTGCCCATTTGAATCACAACATGATTTCTTCTTATCATGTTCAATTTTCAATTCAAAGCAATTAGCCAAAATAGAGATAAACATAACCAAACCCCCAATTTTGGTGGTACTAGGAGTCTAGGAAGGAATTCATGTGTGTTTTAGATTGAGAGCATTAGAACCGATGAAGAGAAAATTGAGAAGATAGTTGAAATCTCCAGCACATATAAGCTGTTCGACGAAATGCCAAGCTTAAGGATGAATTTGAACTTGTAATCTCTTTGCCTAGAACCTGTTTCACAGAATGCCAACAAGAGGAAATGAAGGGGAATTCAGGAATAGCTGAGACGTGGTTATGACCACTGTCCTGAAAACGATTTAGGCCGACCAAAGGTGTGTTAGTCCAACGAGCCGATCGTTTCCCAAGGTTTACACAGCTACCAATCAATGCGAACACACTTCGCAGTAATTGGTTTGGAGACGAATAGAACAAGGGCTCAGATTTTAGGAAGAGGATGAATGCGAATAGTATGTTTTATTACAATTTTTTTTTAATTATTATTATTATAACTTTGACACCCCTTATAGAAAATTCTGCATCCGCCACTGCTTACACCTAGCTAGACTTGCAGAGATCAAAAGGGAAAATTTGTAGTGAAAGGATGGAGAAAAACAGATTTTTCTCCAACCCTTACCATCATGATGTTGCTACATTCATCAAAAGAACAGCCCTATAAATACCTCCCACCCCAACTCATTTCAATTCCTCTTTCCTCTCACTCACTACCCTACAAAACACACTAGAGAAGGGAGAAACAGTAGAGAAGAAGCAGCAGATCAAGAAGAAGAAGGAAGGAGTGTGGTGAGCTAGCAACAACGGCACTTCTAACTTATAGTAAGTAATAAAACCTCAAGAATCATTAAGCACAATTTAAGCGAACAAGAGTTTGATAATTTCAGTTTCACTTCAGTTCATAAACATGCTAAAACTAAGAAATTACTTATGAGTATGATTCTGAAAACCAAAGCATGAGTTCAAGCATAATGCGAAGCATAAAACGAGTTCAACTAATGTCACAATTTTGATGCTATCACTCATAACATGTAGTAAACACCTAGTTGCTACAACATGTGTGTTTTCATTCAACAAGAGTAAACCGAAAGTTATAGCAAGAAAATCAAAAGACATAAATCACCACAAATTTTCGCATTTCAAAATTGAAATCTGAAATCTAAGCTATGTAAATATATTTTGCTCCTAAGAGATGCAGTGAATACTTATTCACATAAACCAAAGGAACCATTTACTGCCACTAATTAATCCTAATAAGTTAAATAAACAAAGAAAGGGAGTCGAACCTCCGTCGAGGCCAAAGCCTCGACGGGAGAAGAGCAGTCTGCCGGGGCGGCAAAGGCGGCCCCGAGTCAAGCTTCGACGGCACTCTTCACCGTTGAGTAGCTGCTGCCCAAACCCTGTATAAACAAAGAAAATGTTAAAACCTTATATGCATGCCGAGAGAGTGAGAGTTCAGAGGGAGGTCTCCGGCGACGACGTTCCCCGACGGCCGTTCCAGCGCCGGCGTCTCCTGGCAGCACTCCCGGAGCCCTGCAAGTAGAGGAGGAAGAACGGGAGAGGGAGGGGACGACGTGGCCAGCGACGGCAAGCCTCGCCGCCGGCAACGGCAGCGTCGACTCCAGTCGGGTGTCATTCCGAGAGAGGGTAGAGAAGATAGAGAGAGACAGGGAGAGAGGGTAGAGAAGATAGAGAGAGAACGAGGGAGGGAGAGAGATGGCGTCACCGGCGGCAGCGGTTCTCGCCGCCGGTGACGGTGGCGCCGACTGGACAAGAGGGAGATGGGAGATGAGGCTGATGAATGGGAATATGGGGGAAATGAGAGTGATGGTGAGATTTGGGTTTTTATACTTAGGGTTTGAACCGGCTCGGGTTTCGGGTCGGGTCCTGGGTCAGTTTTTGGGGCTGGGTTTCGGGTTGGGCTTATGGGTTGGAATCAGATGGGCCGGGAATGGGCTCAGGTTGGGCCAATTAAATTACGGCCCAACTGTTTAATTTTTTTAAATATTTCGTATGTTAATACCATAAAATTTAGACGAGGAACGTTATAAATTACCGAGAAATATTTTATTTATTTAAATAAAATAACTCGACTAATTCGAGCCTATTAACGAAGCTCGATAAATTTTCGAGCCAAAAATAGCCTATTTAATTCACGGAAATGAATTATATTATAATGTTGGGTTTAATAATCCAATAATATATATATATATATAACTTCAAATAAATTATTATTCGAAGCTTATGAGGATAATTAACGGCTATCACTAGCCAAGGAGAATCATTAACTCCGATTAATAATCTCACGATATATTAACGGAACGATAGTCGAAACGAGAAATTAGGAAAAAGGGATAGAATATTCCTTTATTAAGAATTATTAAATTCTTTAAGAATAGAAATTCTTATAGCTTCGCTTTTAAATAGGTGGGAGTCGATCGGAAGGCGAACGACACGATCCTATTTGAATCCAGCTCTTTTTA
This sequence comes from Thymus mandschuricus, assembly GCA_029379335.1. Lineage (NCBI taxonomy): Eukaryota > Viridiplantae > Streptophyta > Magnoliopsida > Lamiales > Lamiaceae > Thymus > Thymus mandschuricus. The sequence continues at coordinate 30,516,442 of CM057082.1, read as the reverse complement.
CGCTATTTAAGGTGGGCTTTCTTCCAAAGAAAAATGAGAATTTATTTAATTAAGTTCTAGTTATTTTCAGCTTGTCATGCCATAAACATTTTTGTTTTGTGTATGACACCTATCTGAATTAGCTTCGCCAATTAAGTTAATCGATTTCGGGGTCCTTGTTAAGACTTGCTATCTTACTTGGACTAGTGTACACAGGACCGTGAGTCATCTTCAGGGTTGGCCGGTCAGGTGTCGTGTGAGGTGGCCACCTCCTCGACACCACAGTTTCAGATATGGTAGATTACTAAAGAACTTAGTCAGCGCTGACACTTTTAGATCACAAGAACAGTTTTAGTGAACATAGGATCTTTACAGTAAAATCCCTATGTTTCACTTACTAATGGCATGTACAATTATATTGTATAGTTTTCGGCTATGTGTCCACTGAGTACTCTGTACTCAGCCCTGCATGTATTTCTAAATGTGCAGGTTGAGCCAGGTGGAGTGAAGTGACGAGCGGAGCCTTTTGTCGTGTAATTATGTAATAGATAGACTTTCGGTAATACATGTCTTCATACATGTATTCCAGTACTCTTTCCGCTGCGTACACTCTACGTAATAATTACGTACTTTCTAAGTACTTTTCAGTTATGTATTGACTAAGACAAGTAACCTTGTGTTCTTTTGGGTCTTGAGCCGAAACTTCGAAGTTATCGTAATGTTCTAGTATTCATATGTGCCGAGATCCGCATTCAATTCCTTACCCCTTTCTATTCCCCCTTCTTAATTCCTACCCCTATTCACGGTTTCCCCGGTTTAGCTATCCTTAGCAAAATCCGGTCGTGACAGAGGTTGGTAACTCTCAGCTCGAAGGCATCTATGGACTCTCCTGACTTCATAATAAGGCTTTCAAACTCCCGCATCTGTACGGCGAGTTTGTTCTCCTTAATCATGTCCGTTCCTTGAGAAATGAGGGCTAGGGTTTCCCACATTTCTTTCGCCGTTGCACACTTCCTGATCCTTGGCAGGTAGGCATCCGACACGGTGCTCTGCATCGTGTGACGTGCAATCTTGTCGAGGTTGGCGATTTTGAAGTCGTTGGCATTGTAATTGTCCTTGTCTTTCTCGACGTACTCTTGTCTGACATGAGCTTCGCGGCCTTCAACAGCTGGAACGTTCACGGAGATGGCTTTCTTGATTTCGATTGGTCCATCCTCTATGACCTCCCACATTCTGTCGTGGGTAGAGCATAGGAAACTCTCGACACGAAAGCTACATGTTTCGTAGCCTTCTATAGAGAACTGCGAAAGATTTGATGCATTGTATGTAGACATAGCAAACTATCAGCAGTAATGCAGTATGCGTGAGTGAGGATTTTATGCACTAGGAAAAAGGATCCGGTTCAGTGAGACAACGTGAAGCGAGAGGGGACTCGCTTCGGATATGCAAAGCAGTGGCTCGAAAGAACCGCTGCTCTGATACCAATTGTTGGTCCCGGTTTGTTAGAGGAAAAACACGTGGGGGGGGGGGGGGGTGAATACGTGTTTTGAAGTTTTTCAACTTCTTTTCCTTTAACTCAGAGTGACAAGTAAAGAGCTCGCTTCAATACTTAAGACCTAGCTGAGGGCTGGATCTACAGTATAAGCTAATCTCTTGACCTAAGCAGTAGTTTGATCAAGAGTGAGACTTTACTCAAGATGCAGAAATTCGGTGAGCTAATCTTTCCTAAGTATTTGAAAACTTCAGATTAAGTTTGTTTAAATGCTTGTGCAATGAATAATCAAATAGTAAACAAAGTAGAGAGATTAGGGTTAGAGATACGACACAGAGATTTAGAGTGGTTCGGTGATAAAACACCTACATCCACTTGTTGCACTAGGCAACTAGTTCTCTTCACTCAAGAACTTGAAGATTACGGGTTCTTCAAAAACCTAAGTCAAGATCGAGCTTCACTTGCTTGGATCTGACGACGACTGGGTGATTACGGGTTCACCACACAAAACCTAAACTAGACTGGAAGCTTCACTCGCTTCAGTCCGACGACAGGGAGATTACGGGTTCTCCTTACAACCTAAGCTTCGATCGAGCTTTACACAATCGAGGAAAGTGTAAGCTTGGATCTAGACTCTATGATCGAGGCTTCTACTATCAAGGAAAGTAGAGCCTTGGATCGGAAACAACCTTTCAACGATGAACACAAGTCCTAACAGAACTTTAGGGTTAGGGTTTTCTGTTTCGACAGACACACTAAATGAAGAACTCTTTACAACAAGTGCAAAGAAGGTTAGAGTTCTCCTCTAAGCTTGGATATGGAATGGGCTTAGAAATCTAGGTGTGAAGGTTGCGAAGACGAGTTCCGATGGGACTGGAACTCGAAGAACACTTGAAACAAAGACTCGAAAGATGCTGAAAGCTGGGAGTATTTGTTTGCAGTAGGCGCTAAAAGCTCAAGTAGTGTTCTACTTCTCTTCGTCTTCATCCTTCACTATATATAGGCGGAGGGTTGGCCGAGATCCGTTGCTTGGTAGGTGGCCTTGTCCCTCCTCCTCTCGACAGTACTTGCACAGGCTGACTGCTTTTCAGACGCGCAGATTTGGCACTTTGCCGAAAATGGCTAAGTTCCAAACATAACAGTAACCGGAGCGAGCCAGTACTGTAGCGGTGCCCTTGTCGGCCTGGCAGTCAACTCCGCTGCTCCTCTGTTCAATCGACATGTGGAGATCTTGCAATTAATGCGACGATCTTCAGTTGACTCGAGTTTGAACTCGACGTTCAAATTGGAGCGAGAATTGTGCTGTCGCTTTCGATTAGGTACAAGCTCGCTTCGCTTTAGATTTGTAGCGTCCGCTTTAAGTGAGTCGCTTCGGGTTATACTTGAAGCGTTTCTTTGGAAATGAAATTTCCGAGAATTGCTTAAGTAAATTTTGACCCGCTTTGACTTTCGCTGTAGCGCTCGCTTCGCTTTGCTTTTGCAGACTCGCTTTGAGTCTACTGTAGCGCTCGCTTCGCTTCGCTTCGCTATTCCTCGGCACGCTTCACTTCGGCTGGGTAGACTCGCTTCGATTGGAAAACACACTGAGTGGCCTCCACTTGAAATTCATGTAGTCTAAAAGTGACTAAAGCAAAATAGAGCCTTCCTAACAGTATAGGCTTAGAAAATTTTCTAACCTATTATTCTACATCAAATTGGGTTGCTTGGGAACAGGATACTTAGGGGTTTTGGGATCCAATCAAAATACATACTAGAATTTAAAAGCCTCCCAATATGAGTTCCCCCGTAACATGAAATCCTTAACAATTCCCAACAGGGACATTGGTTAAGGTAGGGAATGTATAGGCTAAGTGACTCAAATTACTCCAAATCATCAACCTCTTTTCAACTCCAACCAAAGTATGGATTTTACTCCATCTTCTACTATCCAACACACCAATTACATAACCAAAAGATGCTAAAATATCAAAAATACAAATCAAAGTGAACTATCCCCTTATGCTTATATATTTTTTTTCTTTCAATTTTTTTTTTTTTCTTTTCTTTTGTCATAGAGCTCATCTAAAGGTATTCTCTCTAATGATAATCAAAAGCTCTAATTTTTTTTCTTCTTTTTCTTTTCTTTTTTTCAAGCTTATAGGGATAGCCAACTATTTTCAAACAAGCATCTAACAATTATTTTTTTTCTCTTCTACACCACAACAAAATATTCTTTTCAACTCCTTCCATACAACTAACTACCAAAAGATACCCATAATCATCCAAACCTCCTATCATCCGGTTTTACAAAGAACGGCTAATAAAGGCTCAAAAGGGGTAAACAAAAGATTATGAACAAGGTTAGTGTATAGGGATCATGTGGCTACAGAAAGATGGCCTAAAATCATCTCCTAATTCATAAATATACTAAGGTCTTGATGGAGAAACAATGAAACATGCATGATCACTCAATCAAAGAAATAGGCATCAACATGCACAAATAGCTCAAATCTCACGGGTTCAAACTAACTAGTTCCCGATATCACAACACATTTTAAACTCATCAAATAAATCGCGTCGCTTCGCCAAGGTTCCATGCATAATAAAGATCATGTATTTCTTCAAAAATCAACAAAAATACTATCATCGGCCAAATTCGCAATACTATCATCACATGCTCATTCGACTCAATTAACTCCTAAGACTCGAAAATAAAAATAAAAACTACTAATGAAATATCCTAAAATTAAGCTACAATCCAAGAACTCATGTAAACGAGTTAACAAAGCCACACTTCCCCCTTCCCCAAACTTATTTCGAATCATGATGAAGGAATAAGTTTAAGAAGAAGGAGTGGTTAAGTTAACGAGCGTACCTTTCACGAAAACTAGCTTACTATCGATCTTCTCCTCCTCGTTTAAACCTCGTCGAGAAAACCTACAACTCACAAGCTTCGAAAGTTCTTGGATAAAAAGCTTAATAAACGATAAGACTCAAAGTAAAATAAAAACCAAAACAAATAAAACAAAAATTAAAAAAATAAAAATTAAAGATAGAGTTGGGTTACCTCCCAACAAGTGCTACATTTTTCGTCTTTAACCCGACGGTACCTCTTTTCAAGGCGGATAAAAATGAAAGCTCTTTTCTCCCCATCTTCGAGTTTCCTTCTTTTTGCTCCTAAAACCGAAATCTTGAGCTCTTCTTCATGCACTCGAAATATGAGATCACCATTTTCCGTGTTGAAATGTACTCCACTCAATGCTAATAACGGACGTCCCAAAATCAGAGGTTGCTGGACGTCCTCCTCCATCTCCACACTCACGAAGTCGGGTGGAAAATCGAACTCTCGAAATCGGATATGAACAACATCAAATACTCCACTCGGTTGTATGGACTCTTCATGGGCATGGGATCGAACAAATATCGAAGGGAAAAACCGTTGAAGAAGAAATCGCATGTTTCGGTCGGAAGAGGAACCTCTTGACCCCCCTCTCGATCGAGAGGTAGATCGATAAGGCTTCTTCTCGAATCTTCTTCGTGTTCCTCCTCCTTTCCCAAGAATTCGTACTCGAGATGCTCCGATAGTGGCTTCAACTCCACTTTTGGGGCGGAATCCTTCTTCACTTCCTCTTCATCCACCTTCTTGTTGATGTCGAGGTAGACGGTCTCCTTTTGGCTCAGTGATGATTGATTTGCTTCCAATTGATTTAGATACTCCAAAATCTCGTCACAAGCGTCATCAATCTCCGAGTATGAATATACCGAGTTGGAGATGCAATGGTTTAGGGCCTCCTCCGAAGTAGGTGGTGTCAATGTCTCGATGGAGAAGATATCCTCACATTGATCGTCGGGCCTCTTCATTGCGTCATATATCGAAATTTTCAGCTCCTCTCCATTGACTCGAAAAGTGAGGTCACCGTCTTGAACATCAATCAATGCTCTCCCCGTAGCTAGGATTGGCCGTCCCAAGATCAATGGTTGATTAGCATCCTCCGGCATATCCAAGACTACGAAATCCGCCATAAATACAAGGTTATGGACTTGCACGAGCACATCTTCGACTATCCCCCTTGGATAAGAAACCGAATGATCCACCATGAGTAGAGAGATAGTAGTTGGCTTCATCTTCCCAATCTCGAGCCGGTTGAAGATAGATAGAGGCATCAAATTGATACTAGCACCGAGATCACAGAGAACGTTTTGGAAGACGTGATCACCGATCTTACATGCCAAAGTGAACCTCCCGGGATCCTTTTGCTTCAACGGGAGCTTCTTTTGAATCACCGCGCTGCATTCCTCTGTAAGGTTGATCGTCTCAAACTTAGCCCATCTTTTCTTCCCCGAAACTGCATCCTTGATGAACTTCATATGATTGGGCATATCTCGGAGTGCATCGAGAAGTGGTATGTTGATATTGACCTTCTGAAAGATCTCCAAGAACCTCTGATACTTCTCGTCTTGCTTGGTGTTCGCCAATTGTTGCAAAAACGGAGCTTTGGGGGTCGAATCCTTTGTCGGGGCCGGAACAGGGGCAGCGCGACCGGAGGCTCGGTCGCGCGACTCGGGACAGGTGACTCGTGCATTGGCTCGCCAGCGGCTCGGTCGCGCGCTTGGTCGAGCGGACCTACTGGGTGACTTGCGCGACGGGTGGCGTGGTCGAGCCCTTGTTCGAGCATGACCTGGGCAGTTTTTTCATCTTCGGCTCGATCGGATGCGCGGTCGAGCCCCTCTCCTTCCGTGCCTTCGTCCTTTGTCTCGTCCGTTTCCGACTCCGAATTGTTTTCATCTCCTAAATCTTCGACTTTACCTTTAACTTCATCTTTCAAGGATGGATTTGTGTAACGAGTGTCACTCCTAAGCTCAATAGCATGAACTTGATGATTCTTCGGGTTTTGCTTGGTATTGCTTGGGAATTGGTCGGGCTTATGGACTCCTCCTTGAGCATTGGCTATTTGACTCATTTGCGTCTCCAACATTTGCATTTGCTTGGTCAAGGCATTGATACTACTCCCCAAATTGTTGCTCAAAGTGGTTTGAGTAAGCTCCAATGTCCTCAACTTTACGTCTTGTTACGTCATCCTCATCTCCGATTGAGCCATATATTGACGAATCAAGTCATCGGTAGACATCTCCTTCTTTGGCTCTTGGATGACTCCGTTTTCAACATGGAAGCCGGGAAGTGGTTGCAAAGCGTTGTTCGGATTGGCATAGGAGAAGTTCGGATGGTTTCGGTTGTTGGGAACATAGGGCTTCTTGTACCCTCCTTGATAGTTTGAACCTCCTTGGCCTCCTTGTCCTCCTTGCCACTTTTTTCTTTGATTTGGTTGCCACTTGCAACCTTGTTGCACAAAATTGGCATCTTCTCCTTCGGGTTGGGGTGCTTGCTCATCAACTATAGCATTGCACCAAAGCACTCCTTTCTTGATAGTATCCAACTCATTTGCTGTTTTCATGTACTTTTCCATCAAGTCTTCGTAAGCCTCGATCCCAATGTTGGCAACTCTCCTTCTTCCTACACGTCGGTCAGTAGCCTCTTCATAACTCGAATTGACGGTAAGCTCAATAATCTCCATTGCCACATCATACTCGTTGTTCAAAAATCCTCCTTTGGAAGCATAATCGAGCTCCTTCCTACACAACTTGTTCAAACCACGATATAAGCATGTGATTTGATCCTCCTTGCTAATTCCATGATTTGGGCATGCTCTCAATAGCTTCTTGAACCTTCCCCACGCCTCGTAGAAGTACTCATCCTCGTATTGTTGAATTTGATAGATCTCGTTAATGAGCTTCTGAGCCCTCGAAGGTGGGAAAAAATTGTTGAGAAATCTCGTGCACATCTCGGTCCAAGTCCTAATCTCGGTTTTGTCCAATCCATCGAGCCACTCCCTCGCATCGTCCTTGAGAGACCACACGAATAAGCTAAACTTGAGGTAGTCCGATGAAATGCCATTGGCCTTGTATGTAGCACATATGTCCAAGAATTGCTTCAAGTGAGCATTTGGATCCTCCGTCGGTAAGCCTCCGTATTGGTTACCTTGCACCATGTTGATGAGGGACGTCTTGATTTCGTAGTTATTTGCGTCGTGGTCCCCCATCCTCCTTGCTGAAATTGATCTATGACCAGCTTGAACCGATCGTTCAAAGTCCTCCTCACTTCGCGATCCCCCATCGAATCTTGACTCCTTGGTGAATCCGGTGGTGAAGAGGATGGTGTATCGATCTTGCTTGCCTCCTTCTCTCGCCTTTTCTTCCTTAGTGAGCGCTCGATCTCCAAATCTATCGGAATAAGGTCTATCTCTTTAGATCTTGTGGTCATACACTACCTAAAATCAAAGAGAAGAGAAAGAAAAAGTTTGATCAATAAACCAAAAACAAAAAGTAAAAGCGCCTAGATCACCTATTAATTATATTTCAAAATATGCGTATGAAATCTAATCAATCCCCGGCAATGGCGCCAAAATTTGATCGCACTATTTTCTACCAAACAAAATAGGTATAGTATAAAGAAGTACGAGTATCGTATCCACGGGGATTTATATATCGAAACCACACACAATACCTCTACTCTAGAACTAAACCGATGTATAAGCAATTAAGAATTTGGATAGTGGTATTTATAAACTAGACAATTAAATAAAAGACTCAATTAAACAAATAAGGAAATAAACAAATAATAAAGCAAATAGCAAATAAGGCAAATAAACAAATAAGGATAAAATATTAATTCTAGGGAAGCCTACCTAATCAAATCTATGCAAGTAACAACTGACTCAATTAACCAATTTAATCCAACCTAGATGCGATACACGAAAATAACCTAACACTCCGGCTAAGGCAGTATAGATCGTCACTAGATAAGATCCTAATCTCCCCTCGGTCTCATAGGAATCAAATCAAGTGCAAAATAGAACAAGTATCGATAAATACAATCAACAAGGTTCAGCTACGACACCTATATCGACTATATATAGACCTATGATAATCTAACTTCGGCTAAGACAATTAAATCATCATATCATGTATTCATGAGATCCATTATGCAATTATCCGGCTAAGGCATAAAAACATAACTATGCACACATAATTAGTGATCAAGTAATCATGTATGAGAATAAGCACCATGAAACATGCACCTAGATTGGAAGGCTAATTGTAATCAAAAGAACTCACATAAATTCAATTAGGCATTCAAACCCTAAAATCAACTAATAAAAATTAGCTAAACATAATTAAAAGAAAGGTAGAAGGAAGAATGAACATAATGAAAAGCATAAGTAAAAGAGAAAGAGATAGAAAAACTCTTGAATATTGAATAAATCTTCAATCTTCAATTGTCTTCATACATAAAATAAATCTAGATCTAAAGTATAAAAATAAAGAAAAGAATAAAAACTAATCTAATGAAAGTTGGAGACAAGAGAGATCTAAACTATCCAATCTTGCGTACAATGATGAGTTTTGGGGTATTTATAAGATAGGGGTTCGTAATTGTTACCTAAGTGTACAAGGATTAGGTTAAGGGAATAAAAATATGAATTTTAAGGATTCCCGTGTTTTGGCTCGACCGGTCGGTTCGGTCGCGCGCCCGGTCGCGCATGTCCATGCTGTTTGCGCGTCTTTCTTGTTTCGTCCGTATCTTTCTCGTCCGAACTCCGAATTAACCTCCGTTTTTGCCTACACGCTCCTATCGAACTCCTCTTCGATATTATGCATTCATTACTCCAAAATAACTATGCACTAAAATCGTGAAAAGTCCGAACTCGGGATCATCTTCCTTGGTTTCGTCGTCTCTTGTCTTGCCTTGGATTTTCTTGACTCAAAAGCCCTAAAAACACTCAAAACAACCCAAAGCGTAATCTAGCTCGGAATAACATAAACAATACAAACCATGAGCTATACTATCAAAATAAGACAAGAAAACGATTATTAAACACTTAGATAATAAGGTAAAAATACACCATATCAGTAGGGAGTGAATCTTTCTTCAAGAGCAATCTTGAATTTTTCATTTTGATTCATCAACTCTGCATTATCCTTGACAACCTCTTCAAACAGCGCAGCTAGCTCATCATATTTCTTCATCTGTTCTTTGATCTTTTCCCAAGATTCTGCCTCGGATAAATCTTCTTCCTCGTCTATAATCACTGCCAGAGAAAGAAACCTGAACAAATTTAGGAATTACCTTTGTCGAATCAGCTGTCGAGGTTGATTCAGATAAGTCCCCAACGAAGCTTTCTTCTTCGTCCTCATCTTCAGAGGCAATGTATCCCTCATCGTTGCTTGTTGAGCTGTTAGAAAGATGTGCTTCTTGAGTCGCTTCTTTAGCTAGCAAGGCAGCTCGTTGTTCTTTGAGCTTCTTGTCTCGCTTAGCACAAAGATCTTCTCGTTCTGCCTTGGTTAGGTTAGGACAATCTGTCTTATAATGACCTGGTCTACCATAACCAAAGCAAGCACCCTTGGGTGTATTAGTATAGTAGAGTTAACTTTTGAGGGTTTTGTCTCGCTCTTTTTCCCAGAGCGATCATTGGCACGATTCAAGTAATTCCGTTTGTTATCGCAGTAAAGTCTCTTGTATTTAGAGACCTTCCCAAGAAGTTTTTCATTATTTCGAGAAAACATAGCTACATCAATAACCAGCTGGTCAATTTTCTTGACCAAAGCCTCATCAATGGGAGGAGCTGATGTTTCTTTTGTTTCATCTGCCTTAAAGGCAGCGTCCTTTTCTTTCTTGTCATCGTCCTTCTTTGATGATTGAGGCTGTGATGATCCATATATCCGGATCATTTCGTATTCATTTCCGATTAGAATGTCGAAAAGTTCCTCAGTGGAGAGGGAGTTAAAATCAGATCGAGATGGTAAAAGGGCTAAGTATACATGCCAGTTGGCAAGTAAAGCTCTTGTCACTTTCAAGTTTTTCTCACATTGAGAATATTTGTTTGACTTTAGTGCCTCTACTTCGAGAACAATTTCAGTGAATCAAGTTTTCATTGATTCGATATTTTCACCATGCAACATTTTGAAATCATCAAACTTGCTGCATGCAATTGAGAGCTTGTTCTCTTTTATCTCTTCAGAACCTAGGCTAATAGCCTTGAGGGTATCCCACATCTCTTTAGATGTTTCGAGATTTCGGATTTTAGCAAGGTAGATACCTTTGACGGTGCTAGAAATAAGGCCTTTAGCAAAATTATCAAGCCCAACCTCTTTCCTCTCTTCAGTGGTGTAATCACGGGGGTTTTTTGAGTTTTCTTTTATATCCAGCTTCACCTGGTGTGGTATCGGTGATTTCAACTCCATCATCATAGATGGGAGAAGGCCCTTCTTCAATGACCTTCCACATGAGAATGTGATGTGCTTGCAGGCACATCCTGATACGAAAACTCCAGCCCTCATAGCCTTGGACTGAGAAATCCTCACAAACTCTTATCGATGAAGATTCCATGATAGTATGATGATATGAATGAATGTAATGAAAAAGGTTTTGCTAGGATCGGTTCTAATTGACCAAAAACTTCGAAAACGTTTTTAGTATGCAAAGCAGCGGTCAAAAGAACCACTGCTCTGATATCACTCGTTGGTCCCAGAAAGAGTTAATTGGTGTATGGGACGGGGGGGAGGGGGGGGGGGGAATACACCAATAGCCAACCGTTTTTTTTATTTTTAAAACAAACTGCCGTAAGGAACAAGCTGGTCGGATAGTCCTTTACAGAGTGAGGCAGATTGATCTATCAAGCTCGTTGTGATCAACAAGCTTGATCTATCAAACTGCTAAGTGCGGAATGTGGTGGTGAGATTGAGCTATCAAACTCTTTTATGTAAAACCTTTACAGCCTTATGAAGGAAGGTTGTTGTATGCGAGTTAGTGTATGAACAATTTATAATGAAAGAGATAATAGAGAAGCAGTAACGAACACATAATCTTTTACGTGGTTCGGAGGTAACTCTCCTACTTCCACGGTAGATCAAGCTAGATCTACGAATCCCTTTACTTTTGGATTCTTCTTCTCTCTTGTTTATACTGTCTGAGTATCAATTTCATACAATTTACAACCTTCGATTTTAATATCGAAAACAACCTACAATCTCAACTTATCTAGCTCTAGACTAAATATAGAGAGAGTACAGTGAGCTTGATGCAGCAGTAAACGCAAGAGGCTTGAATGATAGTACAATGATGAAATTCTCAATCTTCAACACTTGGGAAAACTCTTGGAATTTCGAGTGTTGAATTGGTATGAACTAGTGATAGAATTTCTGCAGCAATTTGGCTCGTAAGATTTTAAGTTTCTTGTAAGCTACATCATTGTATGTGAAAGCTTTATATATGCGCAGTTTGAAAACTAGGCATTGGACCTTCTGCAAACTAGCCGTTGAGGCACAACTGAGGTGGCACTAGCCGTTGCAGAAGTGACTCGGCACTTCACGTAGGTCTTCATAGCTGACAAGTGAGGTGGCAGCTGTTGAGGCGGATTGATCTTACTCAAGAGATCAAGGGCCTGGGGTAGCATCGGCAGTAAGATGAATGAGCTTGAAGATCTGCCGAAGTACTTGCAAAGAAAGATAACAACCATCTCGTTGGACTCTAATAGAGGAGGCCATTATAGACAACAGTCTTGGTTTATTGATGAGAACAGGCTTAAGAAAATAAGCGAGTTAGCATAATTCTATCTCAGCTAGATATCATGCCTTGTTATCTTGCTTATCAAAACTACTGCAGAGGGTTCCCAACATACATTTATTAAGTATATTTAATTATGTATTCATTTTGAGAAGTTAGATAGCTAAAGGACACAAACCTTTCATTTTTCCTAATAAAATCTTATTAATCCACGATAAAAGTGGATTTTTGTCTTTCACAAATTCCACCATTTTGATAAGGAGTTGCTCTTGTTAGTAAGAAAGAATTTTCAAAAGTTCTTGGGTTTTTTTTTTTTTTTTTTTTTTTTCAGTTTTCAAGTAGAAGTACAAGGCGGTCGAGACTTATTTGTGTATTCATCAATAGTTTTTAAAGCTCAAATTAAAAGTGTGGGGCCCTTACTTAACTTTATGAGTTGATATGAGTTTGTTCCTTTTAATATTGATAAACATGGTTTTTCTACAATTATTTATAACGTTGTTGGGCGTTAATTTAGATGGTGGAAATCATGTTTCTATAGGCTTTATGCTCATATTGTAAGATTTTGTGAAAAGTGATACTTGCTCTTCCTTTGATTCAATTTTCAGGAATATGGAGAGAATATTTGTTATTTTCACAATTTATAACTGAAGTTTGGTTCGAAACGAGTCCATAGCAACAAACGGATTTAAAATCGAAGTTGAAATGAGTGAGAATGAGCCAAAACAAAACGTCGTGCGCAGGTGCACAGTTGGACACGACCAGGATGCCACCTAGGTGCCACCGCCTCTAGGTAGCGCCCAAACTCGCTATTTTAGTGATTTTTGGCCGATTTTGAACTTTAAGTGCGGTTTTGGCCTATTTTTCCCTATTTTGAACATTAGATTTGTTTCTCCTATATATATGAGTCTCTCTAGCTATCAAGTAGATCACATAATATTTTAGCGGAGAACGAAAGCAAGGGTTTGAAGACTGAGCATAGAACTTCCTACGATTTTTCTAGTTTTATGTTTTACTTTTCAGATTCTTTTGTCATGATTATATGTGGCTAGTTTTGCTATTCTAGGGTAGAAAGTAGATGGTCGATTTGTGATTTTCTTTCTTATTTATTAACTAACTCTTTATTCTTCTCCTTCGTATGTTTTTGAGCTTTTATGAATGAATTGATTGATCACCTCTTTATTCTTTACTTGATTTTTATTCAAGATCCAATAAGAGAGAATTAGAATTAGAACATGGAACATAGGACAAGTTAAGAATCAACAACAAATAGATTTGAACTTAGCTTGGGAGTATTTAATCCTTAGATTCGTTTTCAGGTTACATGTTAATTAATACTTAGAGATAATATTGATTGCATGCTTGCTTAGGGTTTAATTATGCCCAAAAGGTTATTAGGCTAATTACGTGATTGCTTCAGGAGAAAATTAAAGGAATTAGATAAATAGGAATTAAATGAATGAATTGTTCATTGAAATCGAACCTATGAATATTTGTTCTTTGATTGAAATTTAATTTATTGTATTTGTCTTCTTGATTTTATTTTTATTTTTATTTGTTTATTTATGGATTAGTAACTCTCTCAATTTCAATTAGTGTAAATAGAATTGGATTTATAGGTTAAATATATACTAGGAAAATTCAATCTATGTGGATTCAACCTTGTTCTATATTATTACACGTGTACTTGCGGGGTGAAAAATATTCGCGAACAAATATCACGTGACTGATGTATGTTTATTTGTCATTATGTTATCAACAAGAGTACATGGTTGTTAACATCATGTTTTCCATTTGACTTTTTTCTCACTCAATTGCGTATATCATGTGAACTTTAATATTCATATGCGCCTGTATTGTAATAAACTGAACAAGCTTGCATAAATGCCCACACGGAGTATATTCAAATATGTTCACCCATCATTCACAATTTCAGGTAATTGGGTTCGGAAACGTGGAGGATCGAATGACAAGTCAAAAATCTTCATCTCAAATCAATTATTTCATATTTCCACATAAATATTTTATAGAAATTTATTTATAACACCTTATTTAGATTGCGATGTTACATTTTTATTGTTGTGAGGTTGTAAGAAAGGTTGTAAGGGTCACGACCTATAACTCGTGTTTAGATATAGCCTAAGTTAGATTATATTTAGAACTGTCATTCAATCAGTACGAACAAGAGAGAGGTTGAATCCAAACAAATGGATTCTCAAGTAAAGTTGAACCTGACGTGGACGTGGGGAATATTATCTCTGAACCACGCCAAACTTGGTTATCCCCTATCTCTTTATCACTCTATTTTAATATCTCTCATATGGCTGATAATCATACAATCTATATTTCATCAATCAACCTTGCATTACTCAACGAGGCTGTGTAAAAGAATTTTCAAAATAGTTAAGTCCAACAAACCACCAACCTTCGTACTATATTTAATTTGTTGGATCAAGCTTGTTCTAACGAGCATAATATAACATACTACTTTGACCAGCCAACCATGAGATCAAGTTTATTTTAAAATCGATGTATTCCCCCTACATGCACCTATTAACTCATTCCGAGACCAATAATTATATTATTATATTCATTTTACTTTAATATCACTCACATTAAGTTATACTCAAACATCACTTTAACACCACTAATACAAAAAGTAAAAGTCGTGCCGAAAGATTATAGACGCATATTTGTTAGACCGAAAGAGTACTATAAAAAATACAAAGAGCGACTTTAGAATTTAATGCATTGTGTGAAATGAAGGTGTAGGGCCTCTTGAGTTTAAAGCTAAAGCTGCCATATTAATAAAACGCAGGAAGCCGGCCCACCTAACAAGCTGTATTTTCAAATATGTGGGCTATGGGCCCATTAAATGCATCTCAATCTATTATTAGTAAATATTTGTACACTATATTATTTTCTTTTAATTGTTAAAACAAAACAGTTGGTTCCATCTTGGCTACAAGGACGCAAATTCAATTTTCATCAACTCAAATACGAAAAACATATGTGTGTGACGATGTACTCCCTCCATCCTTGTCCAATAGTCTCATTTGCTTTCGGTACAAGAACTAAGGAAATAGAGAATATGTGGTTGTAATTAATTCTGATGAGATAGAGTGAATTGTAGCCAAGTATTCATTATCATTTTAGGAAATAGAACTAATAAATGGGACAAACAAAAATGACAAATTGAATAAATGGACAGGGACGGAGGTAGTACTATAAAAAAAAGGGTCAAATTTTGATTAAATCTTGTCACAATATTGTCACATGGGACCCTCTTGCTACACTTGCAAATTGTAAGAAGAAATGTGGGCATCACAATAAATTCTTGTGTTTGTTTGAGCTAGCATAGATTTTTAGAGATATAAATGAATTCAATAGGATATGAAATGGACATTACACAATTGTAACACAAAAAAGCAACTATTCCAAAAATAAAATAAACTTGCGTTGATATTAACTAAGAAAAGAACTATACATCAAAGAATAATTATGCATGTATTGGCTTAGTGGTAGGGGGTTAGTTAAGTATCGGGGTTAAATTTCTATTATTGAATCTTCAAAAAAATAAATTTAATATTTTGTAAGTTTTGTTTCAATATATATTTGTGAGGATATTTCTCATCCACCTTCCACTTTGCAGGGTTTTAAAAATATCGATATGTCGTTGCTCTGCTATGAGTTTCTTTCATCATTGTAAAATATTCACATCAATCTTCTGATTGGGACAGAGGGAGTAGTTTATATGAACTTTCTAGCGAGTGCGTAGGCATACTATCGTTGGAGAGTGGTAGTTGGCCTAATATTATGAGATATTATGAGATTGCATATGATAAGTTTGTTGGTGTGGTTGTGGGATGTTTACAAAAGAATTTAATGTGCAAACGAACAACTAGATTTTCCTAAGAATTTATTTTTCAAATCCTACATTGGGATCTCTAGTTTACAGTGGTTACATCCAAATAAAAAAGATGTGCCTATTCTTAGAATTCATGCGGCAGTTTTGTGGCTTTGCGTAACTGCACAATATATATAAGTCTCAAATAGTTGACTTGGCTTTTATGGATACACTTCTTTCACCAAATAATAATAAAAATGATGATGATAATAATAATAATAATAATAAGTAGGTAATGGTTGATATGTAAGAATGAAATTTAGTATCGAATTTACTATTTTTATGGGAAAAATGCATATAAAATCGTGAACTTTTTTTGACATGCCGTTTTAACCGTTAACTTTCAATTTTTCCTCTAAAAGTACAAACTTTTTAATTTGTCCAATTTCCCCTTAATTTCTAATTTTCCCCAAATCAAAGCTGGCGTGGCATTGATGTGGCAGTTTGAAAATTGACATGTCGTCCACAGCTTCCACGTAGATTTTATAAGACACATATACATCCAAATAATTATTTTTATTTGCATGATATATGCAATTGATTTTATTTTTTCTAGATCTATCTCCTCCCTCTCTGAAATACGGCCCTCCGATCAGTTCCAGGTGCAGATCTACTTCCCTGACCCTGCTTTTTGCTGCAAAATCGAGCCAACATTGATGTCGGAGTCGAAGCAGTGGTCGTATCCGAATGTGATGTAAAGCCTTTCCGGGGGATTTTATCTGTGAGCAGTAACCGCCGCTGCGTTAACCTCCGCAACGAACCTTTGGATTTCGTCGATTTTCGAGCATGTGCTACAGAAGGCGAAGGACAGCAGTGTGCTTAGGTGATCAACCTCCATGAAGTTATTACTCTATAGCTTGAATTTGAATTTTTTTTAATGTGTATTAATTTTTTAAGAAACTAGAATTAATTGCATATATTATTTAAATAAAAATAATTATGTGGTTGTATACATGTCTTATAAAATTTACGGGAAGAGTATGTCAAATTCTAAACTGCCAAATTAACGCCACGTCAGTTTTGATTTGGGGCAAAATAGAAATTAAGGGAATATTGGACAAATTAAAAAGTTTGTGATTTTAAAGGAAAAAATTGAAAGTAATTGGTTAAAACGGTATGTCAGAAAAAGTTAACGGTTTTAAATGTATTTTTCCAATATTTTTATTTACTAGTAGTGTAAAACAATACATTCGAAAATTATTTAGGTCAAATTTCTTCATGTGGCCTAATGGATTTAGGCCTACCCTACCTACCCAGTCCAACCCGACTCAGACTTAGTCCACATGAAATTCTCATCAAAGTTTTATAAATCATATTTCATAATTAGTAGCTATGATTTTCTCAATAATCGAAATAAACTTTGAATCTCATAACTAGGAATAGATAATATATATCATGGTTTGTGGGACTATCAGCTTACTAATCTATACTTATATAAAAAGAGCCTTGTTTTACAAAATATGGATTGCCTATTTTAACCTTATCATTAAATTATAAGCAAAGATAATATTGTGATCTAAAAAAGTTATATTTATAGTACATATTTAATATTTTGTTAATATATTCACGTGGCATAAAATTTTACCAAATCAATACATAACCTATAATCATGCGTGATATATTTTGATGTATGTCAAGTACGTAATTCTTGGTGAGAACAAGATATTAAATATGCGGTAAGATATAATAACATTACATTCTCTTAGATATAACAATATACCAAAATATATGAAAATAGTTTGTCCAAATTTTTATACACCCCCACCAAAACAATGTATACATCAAAGTAAATCAAGTACAAAATGGTAAATAAAATTTTAATTCCTTAGTACTCCCTTATACCGATGTTTCCCTTAACGTAACGCTACATTTACGCTTTACACCTATGATGAAATGAAATAAATAGTCCTATTTCCTTTATTTACTTTTTTGGCACGCATTTCCACCGGAAATACAGTACGAATTTTACGATATATTATTGAACTATTATTTCTTTTACGAGATACTACGAGTGTCGGGCTATCTCGTAAAAGAAATAATATTTCAAAATTATATTGTAAAACCCGTACTAGGTTTCGGTGAAAATGCGTGCCGGAAAAGTCAATAAAGCAAATGGAACTACTTATATGAGATGTAGGGAGTACGTATTTTATTTACTTTAAAAGAAATTGATGGATAAATATTAAATACTCCCTCCGTTTTTTTTCTATAAGGAATTTTTAGCCCAAGCGCATGAATTAATAAAACTTAATGACTATTCTTTTATGTTCATCTTTTTTCTCGTAAATCGCATTTTTTATGTAAAAATAGATGAAATTATTTTGGAAGAAGAGATAAACACTAATTGTGATAAATGAGATTAATGAAAACTAGAGAAAAAAAATGAAGAATAGTGAGTTGGAAATTGAAAATTTTACCTAGAAATATGAAAACACCTTATAAAAAGAACAAGACTAAAAGCCTAAAACCCCTTATAAAAAAAACGAAGGGGGTATCTAAATTGACCTTATCTTCTTAAGTACCATATTCATCCCTTTGGATTGGAGGTAATTCGTTTCTTAAAATATATAAGACGTGCAAATAATAAAATTTATATTCTTTAAAGGAAGAACAAATTTTCTAAGAAAAATAGTGAATGACAATATATAAGATGATTAAGAACAAAATTTCTTTATATGACTTCAATATTGTACTCATGAAAAATAGTAAATGACAATATATAAGATGATTAAGAAGTGAATTCTAAAAAATCTCTAAGATTGCGTTCTCATTTATGCAAAAGAAAAGGAGAGAAAAAAAGGAAATTACCCTATAAATTTCACCCTTTTCTTACCTTTTCTCACATTTTCTATTTTTTCCCCTTCATTTGCACTACAATGGAGAGGAAATATTATCACTCCAATTTGGTGTTGTTAATATTTTCTCCAATTTAAGGAGTAAAATCCCCCTCATTGATAAAAGGTAAGAAAAGAGGTAGAATTTATAGAGTAATTTTCTCTTTTCTCTCTCTTTTTTTTCGCATCAAAGATAACGCAACCTAAATGAATAAAGTATTTTGTTCTGAGATGAGCTATGATGATTTTTTTACTCCACTATTTGTTGTATCAATATTCAAAAGGAGCTTACTAATAGAAATAAACCACATGCATGTCTATGCACATTGAAGAAGTAAAGTATGTATGATTTCAAAATGAATAGAAAAGATATATAGTCTATCGAATATGTAACCGTCAATGATATTTTTAACATGTAGTTTAAGGATAAATGATGTGTATATCATATAGTTTAGCTTTTTTTAGAGGGGAACTATTGTTGAGTTTCCTGCTCTCACTTTCTACAGTGTTTTGTGGTTAGAGCATCTTCAACCCACACTTCATTTTGAAGTATTACTTCATTTTGGAGTATGGAGGTCATTCAAACCGTACTCTATTTTGCAGTTAGAGTATTAAGTATTGAACAGTAAAACTCTATATATGAAGTTTTACTGTTCAATATTTCATACTCTATTTTTACTATTAAAAAAAAAATTAATTATAGATATTGAATTACTTAATTATATTTTTCATTGTAAATAAGTATGCTAATTTGTATATCATATTATTTCATTTTATTTCATTTACTCATATTTATAAAAATCACATTTAAATTATTTTTTTAAAAAAAATTAACATTACATAAATTGCACTAGCCATATAATGTATGTTATGATGATTAATATAATTAATATTTTTCTTTAAAAGGATGAATTTACAATTCAATAGTTCAAGAAGCCATAAATTTTCTATTTAGTTATTAAAATTAAATATAAAAGAATAATAAATTAAATATATAGAGTACGTGGTTGAAATAGATTTTTAAAATAGAGTACGAGATACTTCATTTTAAAGTATAACATACTGTAAAATAAAGTATTGGGTTGGAGATGGTATTAGTAAGTAAGAGGTCATTCCATCTAAAATTTATGGTGATTACATTATTACGTTGATGATAAATAAATAAAAGGATCAAACAGAGGTAACATCCAAAAAAAGAAAAATGTATTTTATTGTGGACACCAAAAGCAAAATAAAATATAAGTTTTTTATTTTTATTTGTTTATTTTTTAACGAACGGAAGGAATATTGAGTATGTTTAATTTGAGGACAAATGAAACAAATAGTGTTAAATCATTTTTATATTTCTTACGACTTCAGTATCATCATTTGTAGAAGTCTATAGTAAACTTAAGGGGGAAAGTAAAAATAAAAATGAAATAAAAAATAAAGTAAGGGGTTTATAAAACCGTTAAATCAATAAGTAGAGATTTGGGTCGATTTTTATCACACTAAAATTCATGAGATTACTACAATTTAAATTTAAAATAGAGACTATACGTGCAACGCATGTTATGTTTGCTAGTTCCAACAAAAAAGACAGTGTTAATTATATAATAATGCACCAACCATGACATAACGAATGGAAACACGTTAATTATAGAATAATGCACCGACCATGACATTACGAATGGAAACACGAATCTTAATTATTTCAACACATATACCAGCCTTACCCGAGTATTATTATAAACTTTTACAGCAATTTAACATAATAGTTTAATTTTCTAATTATAGATAAATGGAATCAAAATGACACTGCAAGAATACTATGAGTACTCTTTGAACTCGCATCGAAAACTAAAAGTCGCTAGAGCATAGCTATAGACTCATTGCAGTAAAATTAATTTGAACATCATGATAAAAGATACAACAATACTAATTAGTAAACCTACCATTTTAAAGAACCCGATCGAATTCGTTGGATCATACGAAATACAATACATAATTTAAAGATATGTGTTTGCGCACGAAAGAAATGAAATAATTAATCAAATAATCCTTAATTATTACATGTATTTTGACTACTTGTGAGGCGAAACATGTACAACGTTGATCGGATGAGATCCTATGTTCCCAAATTTGTATTCTAATCGTGTATTCAAATCAAAACTATGTAGTTTTGTTAGTTTAAGAAATTATTGAATTTGCAACAATTAAAAATATAAGAACAAAATTACATAGTTTTGACTTAGGTACACGATTAGAACACAAGTTTAGGGATAGAGGATCTCATCCGAATTGTTCATTGATCAATCAATCAATCAAGGAGATAATTCCCTCCTAACCCAAAAAAAAATCATAAATAAAGGAAAAAATCTTTCAAGCAAGGTTTCGTATCCTCTTTAACAAGCCAAGAACATATGTATGTTTTCAACATCTAATGATCATAAGCTTATGATATTCCCTACCAACAATCTTCATTTTCTTCCTCCTAAAATCAACATTTGTTTTACAACCCCTCAAATCAAATCCCAAGAATAATGTAATAACACTATATATGAATCCCTACAAATGAACTAAAAAGAAAGCAACAACGAATTTCTTCACATCAACCGTCAAAAAGGATATAATAGTTTCCCAATTAATCAATCAATCAACCAATAGTGACCACTCTAGGCACCTCAACCGGAAAATCATTAATCTCATCGATCCAAGGATTCTTCTCCTTAGCCGGATCGACGGTCCTCAACGCCTTCCACACCGCGCTATTACACTTGAAACCCGACCCGAACGCGATTTGCCACGTCCGATCCCCCTTCCGGATCCTCCCCTTCGCCTCAGTATAGGCAAGTTCGTACCACAATGAGCTACTCGAAGTGTTCCCAAACCTATACAAGGTCATTCTAGAAGGTTCCATATGCCACTGGCTCAGCTCCAGATTCTTCTCCAGCTCATCGAGCACCGCCCTGCCTCCCGCGTGGATGCAGAAGTGCTCGAACGCCAGCTTGAAATCCGGTATGTAAGGCTTGATGTCCATCTTGAACACCTTCCTGGCGATCAGCGTCGCCAGGAAGAGGAGTTGCTCCGACATGGGGAGGACGAGAGGGCCCAGGGTGGTGATGTTGGTTTTGAGAGCTTCTCCTGCCACCGCCATCAGGTCCTTTGAGAGGGCGACACCGACTTTCTTGGTGTCGTCCTCTTCCTGGAAGACGCAGGCGTAGCTCTTGTCGTCCGCACCCTTGTGGGTGCGGACGGTGTGGATGAGCTGGTACTTGGCCCGGGGCCGGTCGGCCGGGCGGTTGGAGAGGAGGATGGCGGCGCCGCCCATTCGGAAGATGCAGTTGGAGACGAGCATGGAGCGGTTGTTGCCGAAGTACCAGTTAAGGGTGATGTTCTCCATGCTTACAACTAGCGCGTACGAGTTTGGGTGCACCTATTGTTACATTAATAAAGGGTTAGTTTAATAATTTCAAGAATAGTACTGCATGTATTATTCTATAACGTTTATATCAATTAATAAATTCGACCAACTGCACCAGCTATATCTCGAATCAAGATCTAATCAAGTATTCCAATCTCTCTCTCTCCATACACAATTCTACTCCTACTTTTTGCAGATTAATTATACTAACAAGAAACATCCACATATCAATTAAATTTAGGACAAGTTGACCTGGTCCCAAACCAAAACCAATAAATAAAAAGCTAAGCACGCATGTGCATCTAATTAAATTTGGTGTGCCTAATTTCTCCGTTATCCGTACCATCATAAATTCACACACTAATTAATCTTTGGGAAAAAAAACAAAATTAATAATTTAAAAAAAGAAAAGAAAAAAAAAAAAAAAAAACACGAACCTGAAGAAGTTGTTTGGCAAGATCAATGGAGATCAAGCCGGCGCTGCAGCCCATCCCACCGAGATTATAGCTCAAAACATTCCCTCTAAGCTTGTAATGATTGACAACCATGGCAGAGAGCGACGGCGTCGGGTTGAAGAGGCTGCAATTCACCACCAGAATCCCTATATCCTTGGCCTTCACCCCGGTCTTCGCCAGCAGCGCGTCGATGGCCCCGAACATCACCATCTCCGCCTCCTTCCTCGCCTCGGCCATGCTCGGGTCCGCGGGGACCCGCAGCAGCGCCTCGGGGAAGTAGGTCTTCTGCCCTAGCCCCGACCTTTCCAGAATCTTCTTCTGGAATTCCAGGTTCCCCTCCGTGAAGCTCCCCGCCTCCCTCGACCGCTCCATGAACAGCTCCTTGCTGCACATCACCTCATCGCTCGGCTTGTAGCAGGCGAAGTCGACGAGGAACACCTTCCGAGGGCGGGTCATGAAGTAGAGGGTGGCGAGGAAGACGATGAGGACGGAGCAGACCACGACGGAGACCAGGTTGAACTTGAGATGGTCGTAGAGGACGACGAGGTCGTCGGTCGTGAGGGTGGAGAGGTGGACCGAGAGAGCCGCGAGGAGGGGTACGAGGAGGAGGTACATGGCGTGGGAGATCATGTAGTGGTAGCCGAGCTTCACGTACTTGAGCTTCACCGATTGGAGGAAGTTTGGGAGCTTGTTTCTTTCTGATCTCTCGCTCTCGACGGAGATCTTTGTCGTCGTCTCGGGGCGCTGCCTCGTGTCGTCGTTCCCCATTCTCGGAATGGTATGTAACTTTTTGGTTTAGGCTGTGTCTTGAAAGGAAAGGTTTGTTTGTGCTTGTGCTTTGTTTGGATGGAAAGGGGGAGTGAGAAAGGAGGAAGAGGTGGTTGGGAGAGAGATTTGAATGTGTGTGTTGGAGTGAAGGGAGAAGTATGTGTAATATGTGTATTTAAAGAGGGAAAGTTGAGTACTCGGAACGAGAGACCGTGTATTATATTTATTATTACATGTACGTAGTAGTATTTAATTTCTTGTTTACTTATTTCGGAAAGGTTATTCAATTTTGACTATTATTTTGTTACTATTTTTCTTCTCCTTGGGGCTGATTTTTCGATAACTTGTGTTGTATTTTGCGGATGAGATCCTCTGTCTCGAATCTGTGTTCCAATTGTGTACCACGTCAAAACTACATAGTTTTGATAGTTTAAGAAGTTCTTGATTCAAGGCAGTTAAAGATAACAGAACAAATCTACGCAGTTTTGACTTGGATACACAATTGGAACACACAGATTTGGAGACAGAGGATCTCATCCGTGTATCTTGTCGGATTATCTCATGGATCAAGATTTTCCGGATTCAAAAATAATAAATGTTACAAAGATGTGTACATAGTTTAGTTGAGTTCGGAAAGAAATGACACTGCTAGCACGACTTAATCTACTAGTTAGAGGATAACGTCTTACTAACCGAGTACGTAAATTTTATACTATCGTCATAGATTACGTGTATCGTATAATATTAGTAGATGCATTTATGTATTTTACGTGGCATGGGTGTGTAAGGGGGTAATAATGTGAAAATAAATAAACAAATATTGATTGAAGAAAGTCCAGTTGGTGTAGATGGGGGGTGTAAACTACCCCAACGAACTTTTAATTGTAAGCGCGCCGTGGCATTGAAGACGCCAGAGGGGGAAATAGCAGGATTTTGCGTCCATGCGTTGTACTATTTTTAATTCCAATATGGCCTTGCTCTTTCCTTATTAATCCCGATTTTGCCATTTCAGTTTACACGTGTACATTTGGACTATATTTGAAAAGGAAAAATAATTGCTCATCGGCATAAATTTTGTTTTAAATTGGTAGCCTTTAGGAAAAGAATATGTCGTACTCCCTCCCTTCATTTCATCTGAAACAGCATGTTTTCTTATTAGAGGCGTTTTGTACGAAATGACATGTTTTCTATTTTTGTCCGACAGTCCCATGTGCACCCCCATTAACACCTTAATATATCACCTTTATATACTAAATAATCATTTTAAGTATGTGGACCACCACTATTATACAACAAACCTCAATTTTATTAATATATGTGCCGAAAAGAAACAACCGTTTCAGAAGAAACGGAGTACAATTCTGCAGCCTCTTATTAATTTAATAATTTATTTATATGTTCGCGTGTATTAACAATGTTATGCGCCCACGTATTGTATATATTAGCCTAAGATTGCATCACTCCAGATTCGTTTAGTCGTATGTAGGGATGACAAAAATACCGAAATACCGAAATACCGACGATATCGTGCCGAAAAAATACCGAATTTTGCGTTATACCGCATTTACGGTACGGTATTTATGCCGTCCCGCACAAGTTCAATATGGCACCGGTATCCAAAAGTGAAATACCGCGATATTACCGGAAAATACCGATACCGCACAATACCGCAAATACCGCAATAATACCGCATAATACCGGTACCGATATAATACCGATACCGCAATAATACCGTAGATATTGACATTTTGCCGATATTTTATATATTTTTATTTGTAATATTTCTTATATTTAAATAAATTTGAATTTTAGATACATCCTTTATAATTTGTATAATTGTATATATAACTTTATAAGTCAAATTCGATACATTGAAAACTAATGAACTATTGATTATGAAATTAAAATTTGTAAAACTAATGAACTATTGAATTTTAGATACAACCTTAACAAATTTGTAAAACTAATGATTCTCGATTACGCTTAATGCTAATGTTTGTAAGATTAAAAATTATAAATAATTTGGTAAATATTTTAAGAATAAACACTTTATTAATTTATAGCAAAGCATTTATATATGAATAAACATGATAATTGTATTTAAATAAGTGTTCTCAAAGATTTGGCATAACTACGTTAATCTCGATTCTCGACATATTGAGAATTAATGAACTATGTATGACTCTATGAAATTCAAAATAATTTACGGTCACGCTTAAAGCTAATATTTGTAAAATAAAAATTATAAATAATTTAGTATAATTTGGTAAATATTTTAATAATAAACTCTTTATTTCTAACAAATCATATATGAACAAACATGATACATAATTGTATCTAAATAAGTGTTCTCAAAGATTTGGCATAACTACGTTAATCTCGATTCTCGACACATTGAAAATTAATGAACTATGACTCTATGAAATTCGAAATGATTTACGGTCACGCTTAATGCTAATGTTTATAAATTTAAAAATTATAAATTATTTAGTATAATTTGGTAAATATCTTAAGAATAAATTCTTTAATTTATTTCTAAGTTCTAACAATGTATACATGAACAAACATGATAATTGTGTCTAAATAAGTGTTCTCAAAGATTTGGCATAACTACGCTAATCTCGATTCTCGACACGTTGAGAATTAATGAACTACGACTCTATGAAATTCGAAATGATTTACGGTCACGCTTAATGCTAATGTTTATAAATTTAAGTATTATAAATGATTTAGTATAGTTTGGTAAATATCTTAAGAATAAATTCTCTATTTCTAAGTTCTAACAAAGTATATATGAACAAACATGATAATTGTTTCTAAATAAGTGTTTATTTACTTTTGTTGGATTATGTATTTATGTTGTTTGTTTGTGCCTTTAAGTTCTTCACTTTGTGTTAGAGTTTTTAGTTTTGCATTTTATTAGTATTTTAAAAAAATATTTATTAGAAAATTCGGAATTTTTAATCAATACCGCGGTATTATCGATACTGCGGTATTGCCGCGGCATCGGCACGGCATCGGTATCCTTCTTCGTCGATACCGAGTTTTCGGTATACCGGTATGCGGTATACCGGTACTTGCGGTATCGGCATCGGTATCGAAAATGCGATACCGATCAATATCAATATCAATATCAATATCAATATCAATATTGGCGAAAAATCACGGTATCCCGTACCAGTCCACCCTAGTCGTATGGTGGTAGCTAATATAAAAATGGCAAATTCAATTCTATGTGGCAAGATTAATTCTACATAGCATTATAATGTGATTCGATTTTGATCAAATCTTTAGTTTTATCTAACATGTGAACAATGAATAACAATAGAAATTTGATTGACCTGCATACACATCAATATCACTTAGGGCACTAATGCATCCAAATATCAATCCTTACTAGTTTTATAAATTTTTCTTCGATAATTTTGATTTAAAATGATTTAATTTAATTCTAAACTTTTTGTAGAATTTATATTAATTTATAACAATTAATTTAGTTTTTTTTTCCTTTGTGGAAGTTTTAAAAGTTTTATTAGTGTTGATAAATCAAAAGCTAAGATATATTATTATTAAAAGGTTTCATTTTATTTATAAAGTTTATTATGATTTGTTTATATTAGGGGTGGTGGTACGGCATACCGTAAAATTTTCGACATACCGTATACCGTACGGTATGTTTCATACTGTTGTCGTACCGTACCTTTCGGCATACCAATGTTTGGTATACCGGAAATTCGGTATGGAAGAAATCCATACCGTTATCGTACCGTCGTTTTGGTATACCATACCGTACTTCGGTATGGTACGGTATACCGTATACCAAAAACATACGATTATTCATAAAATTAAAAATTCATAAACTAATAAAATCCATAAGAAGTTACAATTCGTTAATAAAAGGTCTAATTAATCCATAACCATTTAAAATACATACATATTTCATGAATCAACATTTATACATTTCACTAATATTTTACGATATATTTACTTTAAAAACTAAAATATTCAGAAATTACACAAGTATGCCTTAAATTTAAATCAAACTAATATTGAAAGAATACTATTTGTAGTATTTTACTTAGATAATATAACTTATACTGTTATACAACATATAAGTTAATTACATTCAATTTTTATTTTTAGCTAGTATGTCTTAACTTAATTAAACTAGTAACATAAGTTATCATGTTCATACATTTACATATAATCATACTTTTAAAGTTTTAATGCGTAAATATTAACATATAATATATGCTAGTGTATTCATTAATCATTATAAATCTTGTGATAATTTATTGTGACATGCACGTAAATTCGGTATACCGCGGTATTGTAATTTTGGATACCGTTGTCGTACCGAAGCTTATTGGTACGGTATGATACCGTACCGAAAAATCGGTATACCGTCTCTTTCGATATTTTCGTTTTTTTTTTTTTTTTTGCACGGTATGTTCGGTTTTTCGGCGTAACGGTATCCCGACCCACCCCTAGTTAATTTATACTATAATAGTAGTATATTTCATCCATATAAAAATACAATATAAAATTATTAAAACAGAGGCTACCATTGAACCCGATTAGTGAGAAATGCTATGTATGCAAAACAAAGAGGAAGTAATAGCTCGGAATTAAACTAAAACAGAATAATTAAGAGAAGCTTAATTAAGTCTTAATTCAAAATGTAAAGTAAGGACGCCAAAAATGGCGCAGTCATTAATTCCCATAGACAATTTGATTTAACCTAACTTAACATAGACTCCTATTACCCCCACTACTTTTATTTAATTAATAAAACGATCTAATATACTATTGGAAATTATTTATTGGATTGAGCCGCTCAATTAAAAACAATTATGGTACTTAAAAAATGTGCACCTAAGTCTAATATTTAAGGCTAATAATTACGCAACTCTTGCCAAGTGGGGGGTTGGGATTGAGAGCCTCATCAACTCAAGATTATGATGTCGCACCGTACATGTATTGTGTTTATCTCATAAAAAAAAAATAAAAAGTAAAAATCTCATATTAGATTAAATTTCGTTTATGTATTGAAATTTAAGAAAATTAAAGATGATTGTAATAAATTAATGACGTGACCTTAATTAGATTATTAACCACTTTAGGTATAATCGGTTCTAAGCATAAAGCAGCCTAATGCTATCATTAAAAAGAAGGGGGGCATGCATGCATGATGCATGTTTAGGTTGTTAACTCAGCTATTTTTCTTTTAAATAATACTCTTCCGTCTCACAGGTATCACTGATAAGGGATCTTTTCCTTTTTAACATTTTTTTTACATGACGTCACATTGATATAGGGACCTTTCTCAAAATAGAAAATTTTAATCCAATAAAATTCAGACACATTATTTTAATTCATTACCTTTCACTTTAATACACTATCATCACTCTCGTTTTAATTCTCACACCGAAAAGGTCCATTTTCCAATAAGACGGAGGGAGTAATAAATAGTGCTCATTCCGTCCCATGCTAATTGTCCATGTTTTCTTATTGGGATGTCCCATTTAATTGTCTACTTACTTAAACTGAAAAAGTTTTACTCTCACAACAAATATAATATAAACTCCACTATCTCCTACAACCTTGATTACCGTGACATTTCTCTTATGGACAATTAGCATGAGACAGAGGGAAGATACCATAAATTCAATAACCGTATCAAAGAAGTTTTGGACCTGAAACCTTTAGTTTTATGAATAAATTTAACTACACACGTGCACACGATTCAGCTCGTTTTGTTTCTTGCGGGTTTATTTGATGTATAAACTTGAATCCAATAATTATTATGAATATAATCAAATTATACTTGCAAATCCTATTATATGGCGTGAGATCTCATCAAATTCAAGCTTCCCGATTTTGAAGTCTGTAGAATATTTTGAATAGTATATCAAAATAATTTTGAAGAGGAATGCATCCCTATTTACTGTGGACATTTTAACGCACTAACATATGACGTGATATGCTATTTAATAAATAACATTTTTAAATATATACTATAACATATCTAATAAAAGTAAACATTATCATTTTCACAACAACATTGAGCACATTAAATGCGCCCACAATACGCAGGAGAGCGTTTCTCTCATTTTGAATACTAGTAACACACCCACGCGATGCGTGAGAATTTTCTACGTTATATGATTAGTTGATTTTAAGTATGTAGAAATATTTCAAGTCTCACCTTGAGCATATTCCAATTAAAATATTTTATATATACCATTAATATAAGTGTCTTCAAACGAACCATTAATAATTTAGAGGAAATGATTAATTACCAACATAGTTGTAATTCTAATTCATGATAAATGTGGATACTTTGACCATGTAGTATCATTTTTTAATTCAATTGAAAGTTAGCAATTGACAAAATGCCGATTTATGAAATGATAAAAATGTCCTTCGTACTTTGTTTTTGTATAATATATAGATTGAAGAATCAACCAACAAAAGAAGATATACTTTTTCATCAACTATCATATTTTGTCAAGAAAAATTGTATTTACGCGTCAATTAGCATATCAATTAGTATAACATACATTGCTCAATAAAGGTACAATATATACATGTGATAAAGGAATCGATCGATATCGAGATCAATTTCGAGAGCTCCAAATGCTCATGTAGACATTCTCGCATCTTAATCAGGAGATGCTAGCACCTTGTTGCATAGTAGGGTAATACAATGTTTAAACATGTAATTATGTGTAGTAATCAATAAATAACCTTAAACATTTAATTAGAATAAATCAAAAAGACATCATAAGCAAATATTCAAGAAATTTATAAAACCATTGAACTATGCGGTCAAAGTGTGGAGTCTATCAAATCCACAATTTTATTTTTTATTCTATAATTGTGGGATCTTATATTCGATGTCTACGTCTTTTATTGTGACACACTACGTCGGAAGAGATACTATAAATATATTCATCTGAAATAGATGATGGTAGAGATAAACAGAGTGTGTGTATATAGGATGCACCCATCCAAAGTTGTATAGTCGGGAAGGTACTTCACGTATAGAGGTAGATCGTTGTTATAGATTTTACCCGATCAAACAGAGAATTTATACTATAAGATCGGAAAGAGTGATTGTGGAGAATTTAGTATTTAATTAATTGTCCTTGATTATGTAATGACCTTAAATCGGGTGCATGAAATTGTATTGTAGTATTAAATATTAGCAATATTTACTCATATTTGATACTTAAATAGCATCCGGTTCAACTATTCGAATTTGAATTAGAAAATTGTATAGATGTATACATAAATTACTTACTAAATAATTAATGTATATCTTTAATGGTTACGGTGCACATTGTTTGAATCGGTATTATATTGTTTGTTTTTATGTTTAAATGAGTAAGAAATTATCTATTTATTTTTATACTGAAAAATATACAAACTTATGATTTATAGAATAGAATACTTACTATAAAATTCAATGTTATTGATGCTATTAGTATATAGATAACATTTAGTGTTATTGATGCTATTATATTAATATCCATGATTTGTTGCTACACTTTTAAGAATTTGATTGCTAGACATCTTCGAATGTGGAGAAGTCATGTATAAAGTGATTTATAATCGATTTCGAATTTCAAAACTTTTATCAGCAAAATAGCCAAGATTAATTATCGTAAGCATGAGAATAGAGAGATTTAAAAAAATAAATTAGAGAATATGAAAGTGTAAAAAAACCAACTTGAAAAATGATTACTTAAATTGCTTTTACACTTTCTTTTCTATAGAACAATTAACAATTTGAAGAACAAATAGATTATCATACATTCTCAATCATTTAGAATTAAAATTGATACATAAGTATAGGAAAAAAATATACACACAAGTTCCTTAAACCATAAAAGCTAAAGATGATATATAAATCATAAACGAATTACATAAACAAACTCTTTACATGATTTAGAGACAATGATTATTCGAAAAGAATGACAATACTTAACTATTTAAATAGGAAATGCAAAAACATGAACTCGTAGACATATGAGTTCGATATATAGAAAAACCTTCATGATCCGACTCTTCCTCCTCCGCCGTGAAAACAAATCAAGTATGTTTTATTAACAAACTTTCGAAATTTATAGGCAAAAAACAATATAAATTAAGAAAGATATTAATGTCTTCCATGATTATTGCATTTGTAATGATTTTATTAATTATATTATTAAAACTCAATTTTTTATAACTAAATATTGAAAAAATTAATATAAAATTACTAAAATTGAAAATTGTATTATTTTACTATAGTACTTTTAATTTTTAAAATTCTATAACATCAAAATAAGTATTTAATTTTGCTATTTTTAGTCTAATTTTGTTTTAATTAATTTTGAATTTTTTTTGTCAAATTCTATGTATAAAAAAAACCAAAAGTTACTATTTATAGAATATAAGACTTGCTAAATACGGCAGCCCGGTGCTGCTATTAGTATATAGATATGCATCACTAGTGTTTTTACTAATAAAATGAAATTAAATACTAAAAATTTGTTATAGATACTAATCAAAATAATGATCTAGTTGAAAGTTACAAAATTAAACTAAATTATATTGAACTATAGAGACTGTAAAAAACTACAAAGAGCAAATATGAATAGATAGACATGAAAATTGAGACATCGAATTTCATCAGAAATTTTATCATGAATTATGGGAATTAATCCACGCGTGCATTTTTATTATCATACTTCCTCCGTTCCGCTTCAGTTGATACGATGCTTTTAGATGTGGAAATTATGGTGAGAGTGTTTAATTTGAAATGTGTGATTGTTAATTAATAAAAGAGTTTGAAACGTGTAGTTGTTAAAGAATAAGATAGTTATTTATGAATAAATTTTTTTTATCAAAAACGAATAAGCGTCAACTAGAATGAGACGAAAAAAAAAATACGAGTCAATTAGAATAAGACATAAAGAGTAAATAAAAAAGATAAGTGAATTAATATTCCGCGTAAAGGGATAAAGATGATAGCGAAAGGCCATCTCAATTTTGTATTAGCTGGTTTACCGAGTTCATTTGGTTAGGGTTCATAAATAGAGCAACTATTTGACAATTAAATGGAGAGTGTTCGGAAAGCAAGTTGGAAGGTTTTATGGGTACTGTACTAGAATTCAAGCCAAAGTGGCCTATGATATATAAAATCAATTGTAGTACGTTATTATATGTGAAAAAGGTTCAAGACTTCAAATACTACTAACATAATGTAATATTTTCTCTATCTCATTATAATTGATTCAATTCATTTTTTTTAATATGTAATGTATATAATAATAAAATGAGTTACTTAGTATGAGACAAGGTGAGTATATCATATCATATGTGTATGCATGAGTTAACATAGTGGTAATGCACATAACCGAAGGTCTTATATTTGAGTCATTTATAATGTGACCTTTTAATTTCGTGTTAATGATTTTAATGCATATCAACTATTTCTTACTCATGTATTTCTTAATCCGCTATGTCATGTCAATGATACGATGGTTCATGCATTTGCGTATTATGAAATTTAAAATTAAAAAAAAATACAAATCTCAATTATGACCAATACATGAATACTTGTGTATTCATGTATTCGGGTGATCCATTTGCTAGGTCATTTTCTTTTATTTATCAAGAGAAATTATAACAATTTGTCCAAGAAATGACTAATTTTGATGTTTTTTTATAAGTGCAGCCAGTACTTTGGTTTAGAATAATGTTATCACCATTCATTTAATTACATGTTACACCAACATCGAGGTATGACGTCCCAGGTATGCATAAAAAAGTTAGACCATCTCCAACCCAATACTCTATTTTACAGTATGCTATACTTCAAAATGCAGTATCACGTACTCTATTTTAAAAACATATTCCAACCACGTACTCTATATATTTAATTTATTATTCTTTTATTTAATTTTAATAACTCAACAATATTGACAAAAATTAAATGAATAATACCATGATTTATTAACATATATTGAAAATTAAATAATAACTAAATAATAAAATTATGGCTTCTTAAAAATTATTACATTGTAAATTCATCATTTTTAAGCAAAATATTAATTATATTAATCATCATAACATACATTATATGGCTAGTGCAATATATGTAATGTTATTTTTTCTGTAAATACTTTAAATGTGATTTTTATAAATAGGAGTAAATGAAATAATATGATATACGAATTAGTATAATTATTTACAATGAAAAGTATAATTAAATAATTCAATATCTACAATTAATTTTTTTTTGAATAGTGAAAATAGAGTATGAAGTATTGAATAGTAAAACTTTATATATAGAGTTTTACTGTTCAATACTTCATACTCTAACTGCAAAATAGAGTACGGTTGGAATGACCTCCATACTCCAAAATGAAGTAATACTTCAAAATGAAGTATGGGTTGGAGATGCTCTTAATGGGCCTTTTTTTTCATCAATTGCTTACTTTTTACTTTTTTATCTTTAAAAATATTCTCTGTCCCATGACACTAGTCTCAGTTTCCTTTTTCGTTTGTTCTATTTATTAGTCTCATTTTTTTCTATAAAGAAACAATTTAACACACAAAAATACCTCTCAAAACCCCTTTTGTCTATTCATGCCGTGGTTTATTGTGCCATATCCCAAAAAAAACTAATGTCATGGGACAGAGGGAGTATGTTGGAAGATTGTAATGAATGAGAGTGCGGTCTTTAGGGGTGAGATCCTATATAACTAGATTTTCCGTAAAAAATAAAAGTGATGCATTTTATGCACAACTATACAATACGATTACCTACAATTATAATGCATCGTGTAATCATAATGCGTTAAGTATACTATTATAATACATCAGTCATCATGATACATTTTTGAACATAATGATAATGCACTAGTTAGTCTGAATTATAGATTACACTAAAATCAGTGGTCCAAATCACTTCTCATTTCATTACGTATCATATCTTTTGTGAGTAATCTCTCCGTTATTTGTCAATTGATCAATTTTTAGTTGTTTTTAGTGTGCTTTACATTTTTTTTTAAATTATTTATTTTTATAGATTGACTATTAAGACAATGTTTGATTTGCTATTTACTTAACTTTTTATTACGATATAATTTTGTATTTACGTATTTTCTTCGTGTATTTTAAATATTTGATATTCCCTTCGTTTTTTTATAAGGGGTTTTTAGCTCAGACACAAGAATTATAAAATTTAATGGTCATTCTTTTATGTTTATCTTTTTTCTCGTAAGTCACATTCTTCATATAAAAAGAAGATCAAATTATTTTGGAAGAAGAGACAAACATTAATTTCGATAATTAAAGGCAATGAAAATGAGAGGAAAAAAAATGAAGAATAGTGGATTGGAAATTGAAAATTTTATATAGAAATATGAAAACACCTTATAAAAAAATAAGAACAAAAGTCTAAAACCCTTTATAATAAAAAACGGAGTATGTATTAAATAAAAAATACTAAACATATTTTTGGGCGTATTGTATTCTTTATTTTCAGACAATCGACGTACTTTCATCCTCGTGTCATATTGTCCACGTATTCTGTAATCATTCCCGTACTTCATAGACTAACATATACTCCCTCTGTCCCACTGGGATATGGACCTTTTTTTCGGCGCGTGAATTAAGAAAGAAGTGATGATAGTGTGTTAAAGTGAAATGTAGTGAGTTAAAGTGATGTGTTTAAATTTTATTTGGTTTTTATTGAGTTTTAATTTTCTATTTGGGAAAGGTCCCTATATCAGTGAGACGTCTTAAAAAGTAAAATGTCCCTTAATCAGTGGAATATAGAGAGTATAAATAATAATTAGTTGAGATAATATAGTGATAATAATTCTATGACTTTCTTAATAATGTAAGTGCATTTGGAGAACATATGTATGAACATACAAGCACACTATACACAATTACCTTGGAACCTATTCATTCATATTATATATCTCAAAAATTATATTGTTAAAGAGGTGAGTGAAATCTACTCATTTATCCGAATAAGTTATATTGTTATGGGTTCATGTACATGTATATACACAGAGATGAGTTCTTATTCTATTCATAATGTATGAACTTAAAACCAAACAAATTTTATAGATCTTGATTGAATAGGTAAAATGGGATAGAAAAGATTATTTTCGCAATTAAGGAAAAAATTGTATTGTTGGTTCATTGCAAGGTTTGACTATCTAACTGCTCTTCTTTTAGAGATTAGCAAACAATTTTTATTTTTTTTTAATTTTAAACTTTAACAATAAAGTTGCGTTCTCATTATGCGAAAGAATAGGAGAGAAAAGAAAAAAATCACCCTTTAAATCTTCCATATTTCTCACATTTTTCCACATTTGGCATTTTTTTCCCTTTCATTTGCAGAGAAAATATTATCTTTCCAATATGATGTTGTAAATATTTTCTTCAATTTAAAGAGTATAATTCGTTCACAGTAATAAAAGATGATGAAAGGTGACAAAAAGGTGAGATTTAAACGGTGATTTTTTCTTTTCTCTCATTTTTTTTCGCATCAAAGAGAACGCAACATAAAAATTTAGAGGCCGCGTTACGAAAAATTGACCTTTGACCTCAAAACTTGACTCCCTATCACTAGCAAACAGTTTTTTTTTTTTTTTTTTTCTTAATATTTGATGGTACAAGCTAGCTTTTGTGTTGGCTGTTGGTTGTGAGGTACAAACTCCGCATACTGAGTTACCCATTTTTTGAATATTTCTTCCTTTTTTGATAAAATAAAAATAAAAAAATAAAATAAAATTGTTTGCAATAATTTTAACATTGAAATGTATTCAATAAATAAATATTGGAAATATACGGCATCCTTTTAATATACCATTTTATATATAACGAATGTATTGTGATTAGTGATTATTACTTATCTAATATAAGGAGTATATTTTAAATTAAATATGGGAAAATATAGGAAAGTAGCCATTTTTATATTACAAATCAAAATAATAGTCACTCGTATAAAAAAGCACACATATTAATCACTTTTGTATAAATGGTTATATTTACTCTTAACCTTCTCTTCTTCTTCCTCTTCTCTTCCTTTCTTTTTGCCCGACTCTTTTTATTTTATTTTTTCACCTTTCTTTTTCTTTTTTTTACGCCTGCTTCTTCTTCTTTTTTCTTCTATAATTTTATTTCATAATATACGAAATACATGAGTCGTATAACTATATATTGGTTAAAATTTATCTCAAAATATATGAGTTATGTATTCGTGTATTTATATATTGGTCAAATTTTATTTCATAATGCATGAATACACGAGTCATGTTTTCGTATATTCATGTATTGGCCAAATGTTTGTTCATGTATTATTCTGATTTTATTTCATAATATATGAATACACGAGTCATTTATTCGTGTATTATTAGTCAAATGTTTAAATTTATGTATTGGTCAGATTGTATTTCATAATACATGAATACACGAGTAATGTATTCGTGTATTCATGTACTGCTCAGATGTTATTTCATAATACATGAAAATATGATTCATGTAATGTTAGTCATTTATTGGTATAAATTTATTACATAATAGAAGAACAAACGAATCTTATATTCATGTATAATTTTTGTGTTTTAATTATGACTGGCTAGTTTTTTGTATTTATTACATCAAAATAGTTATTTTAGGGGTTGTCCCTTTTAATATTGAAATGGAGAAGCAATGTTCCGATACAACTATTTGATTTATTATCTTTTTTCATAGGAAGTGTAACAAAGTTTTTAATGTTCCATACAAAGATGAATGTTTTTTCCGATACCAAGTGAACCGTAAAACACTTCACTTCCACATCCATACATAAGAGTGTTCTGACATGGTACATAATAAATTTTAAATTACAATTTTAATATATTTATGCTACTAGACTATTTAAGAGTCAGGCGTAACATTGAGAGATTATTTTTTAACCACAAATTTATGATAGCTTTGTGGTTTGTACATCAGTGCTAAAGTATTCTCTCTCTCTTTTTTTTTTTTTGCATTGTAAAATATTCAGAGAAGTTTCTAAAAGAATAATAAAATATCAAAAGACGTGTGGCGAAGAGATTGTCCCTAAATGTGATAATAATGTAGGCGCAACAATTAAGGGATTACTATTACGAGTTGTTTGACTTTGACATATACTAATATTTATTTAATACAAAAAAATTGGCCAACCACTTTTTCCTACAAAAAATTGCTGTCGAATTAAATGGTTCCTTTATTTATCTAAAAAAAAATCCAGATGTTGAAGTTTGATTTCTCATACCACCATTAATTGCTCAAAATCTAACTACTAACTATCACCTTCCATCTTCTAGCCAAATGTGCTCCCACTAATTAACATTACCAAAATATTTAAATTGATTGTCATTATTAAATTACATATAATAAATCCCTAAATTCAATTTTTTAAAAATATATATATAGGGCAAACTGCATGATTTGATTTGATTTAATGAACCTTGTGCTGTGACTATAGTGCCCCTTAATCTAAATTGAACTAAAGTATTGAGAGATTAGTGAAATTAAAGTTCTTATACTCAGAAGAGATCATGTATAACATTTCGGTGTGACATCTCATACTGCATTGACATATTGTCATGTGTCAAAAACATTTATAAAACCAATAACGATTAAATAATTCATAAATAAAAATGCATGTTTTGAATATTTCACACCGAAATGTAATAGAAGATCTCGCTCGTACTTGAGTACATTGGAAATGGTTTGATTTTCCTCTGCATGTTTTTGAATCAGCTTTCTACGAGCATCAAACAATTTCAAAGTGATGGTGGATCTGGATTTCTTAATGCTCGTTTACAGACTTTCCTGGACACTCAAAGAATTCATCATCGAGTTTCTGCCCTTACACACCTCAACAAAATGAGCGTGCGAAGCGTAAGCATCGTCACATTGTAACAGGCGTGGGTCTTTCTATGATTTTTCACCCTTATGCTCCGGTAAATTTCTGGTTCGACGCCTTTGCTACGGCCATATATATCATCAACCGTTTGTCGTGTTCAATTTTGCATGACAAGTCGCCATTTGAGCTTCTATTCGGTTGTATCTTACATTACCCCAACTTTAAACCTTTCGATTGCAACGTGTTACCGTATTTGCATGACTACTAGCCCCACAAGATTGCCCCGCATAGCTCGTCGTGTATATATCTTCCTGGGGTCTAGCTCCGCTTACATGGGTTTTCGGTGCTACGATTGATCTTGCCTCTTCGCCTTATATCTAGGGCTGGAGAAATATACCGAAAATTCGGTATACCGTCCATACCGTACCGAAAATTTATCAAAAATACCGTAATTAAGGTATACCGAAATTTCCGATAAGGTATCATACCGTACCGGAAGACAAAGGTAAGGTAAAGGTATCAATTTTTGAATACCGAGGTATACCGTTACATACCGTTGTCGAGATATATACCGAAAATAAGGTATATACCGGTATCGCGGTATATACCACTATTGCAGTATATACCGCAAGTAGGGTATATACCTTATATTATGTATATACCTTAAATTATGGAGTGAGATTAGAAAGTTTTTTATGCTCTCGTTGTGTTTTGAATTTAGATGTTTTGGATTTGAATTTGATAATATGTTTTATTTTGAAGAATATTGGAGTTTAAATATTTGGGTGCTATTTATTGTATTATAAGTTTCTAAGATATGAATTATACAGTACATATATTGATTTATTTATTTATAATTAATTTAAGGTATACCGTGGCATACCGCAGCTTAAGGTATGATATACCGAAAATAAGGTATGGTAAAGGTATGTAATTTGCTTCATACCGAAATTAAGGTATACCGGTTTAAGGTATACCGACAAGTAAGGTAAGGTAAAGGTATGTAAAATTAGCATACCGTCACTTAAGGTAAGGTATAAGGTATGACGAAAATACGAAGGTATACCGTACCGACCCACCCCTACTTATATCACATATAATGCTCAATTTGACTAGTCTTATTTCCCCTTTTTTGCTTCAGGATCCGCCACTCCCTACAACAAATTGGACTTCACGTCCTTCTTTGAGAACTCTCGTGGCCATGATGTATAGCCACGTTCTTCGCCTATGCCGTCATCATGTGCCAATTGCCTTCCCAACAAGGTTGCCCCCTTCTCATGCATCACCATTGCTGGACATCACACCGTCATCTTCTTCTTCAGTGGCTGTTACTTCACCGCTACTAGATCATGCTCCGGCAGTTGTTGCTCCGTCACCACCAGACCCTACTTTGGCAGTCACCAAACACACGCAAATCATGGTTACTCGATCTAAAACTACACTTTTCTATCTTCAATACCCAATATATTTTGCTACAACTCCCCTCTTATCCGCCTTGGTTACTTGTTCGGCTGGTACTGAACCACGAGGGTTCAAATCTGCAGCTATGTACCCTCATTGGTTATCAGCCATGCAAGAGGAGATGGGCACACTTCATACAAATAGTGTGTGGGATCTTATGCCTCCTCCCTCAGACACTAATATAGTTGGATTAAAGGGGTTTTCTTTTGCACAAAATACAAGTCTGATGGCTCTATTGAATGTTACAAGGCCCGCCTTGTTGCGAAGGGTTCACACAAACACCTAATTTGGATTTCCATCACACCTTTAGTTCAATTGTTATAGCTGCCACCGTGCGTGTTGTTCTAGCTCTTTCAGTTTAATTTTTATGGCCCTTACATCGATTGGACATAAAGAATGCTTTTCTTGAATAGTGCATTATCCTAAGTTCCTAACCCGTCAACATGGCGTAACCTCCGGGGTTCATTAATCCTAAACATCAAAATCATGTTTATCGTCTCCAGAAGGCACTCTAAGGCCTTCGGCAAGCTCCTCTTGCTTGGTTTCAGTGCTTCAGTAGCTTCCTGTTTGGCCTCGGTTTTCGGCAAAGTCGATGCGATACTTCACTCTTATCTCCTTATTGAGGTTCTTCAGTCGATCATCTCCTTCTATATGTGACAACGTTGTTCGAACGGGAAACAATGCTACTTAGCTTCGTAAGTTTATCTCTTGTGCTACGTGCTAGTGCAAAATTTGCCCTCAAGGATATGGGCGTTCTTACATATTTCTTAGGCCTCGAAATTACTTCTCGACCTACCGGTCTCTTCATTAGCCAAGCGAAATATGCCCCAGATATCTTGACTCGTGCCCAACTTCTTAATTCAAAGCCAATTGCAACACCGTTAGTTGGGGGTGAGTCATTGCATCAGAATGGAACTCCATTCAGTGATCCTCTTTGTATCGTTCATTGGTCGGTGCTCTATAATATCTTACCATCACTCAGCCTGATCTCTCTTATGTTGTTGATCAAGTAAGCCAGTTTCTGCACTTGCCCCCAAATAACCACTTCAAAGTGGTAAAACGTATTATCCGATACGTTAAATGCACAGTTCATATGGTCATCTCTTTCACTCATCACCCGGATTTGTCCATCCTCTGCTACTCTGATGCCAACTGGGCTAGGTGTATTGATACCCATCGCTCCACATATTGCTATTCCATCTTTCTCGGTGGAAATCTTGATTTTTGGAGTGCAAAGAACAACCTACGGTAGCTCGATCGAGCTGTGAATCCGAGAATCAAGCTCTTGCTAACACTATTACTGAGGTTATTTGGCTCACTAATTCCTTATTGAAATTTATGTCCCACTAGCGAAGAAACCAGTTCTTTTGTGTGACAACAATGTCGTCTTCCTTAGCCTAAATCCTATTTCGCACAAGATAGCCAAGCATATAGACATTGATTGTCACTTCACACGCGACTTAGTTTATGCGGGAAAACTACTCACTAAGTTCGTTCCCTCTCATCTTCAGTCGGTCGATATCTTCACCAAGATTCTTTCTTCGTCCAACTTTTGAATTGCTTCCTTCCAAGCTCTGAGTTTGTCTTCATCTCACGCAACGCTTGAGGGGGGTTTTTTGTTTAGTACTCCCCCGTTCCATTCATAAAGGGATAAATTTTATTTTCGTCTGTCCCACTCACCATAAATAGTAAAATTTTAACCCACCAAAATCAGTTCACAGTACTTTATCCACCACTATCACTCTCGTCTTAATTTTCGTGCCGGAAAAAAAGTTATCTCTTTATGAGTGGGACATAGAGAGTAGCATTTATCCTTTCCTTGTACAATTTGTTGAGATCCATATTTTACGAATCTATTATTGTAATTATGTACTATATATTCTGTGGCAATATATATACGATTCACACCCAAGGGGAGAAATTATTTATGTTCTTTTACTCTTTCATGACCGAGCATAAAGGTAATTACCGAGCGCGATTGGGCCTCAAGATAATATTATATTTTGGCACAATTGGACTCATCTATAAAACGGCTCGGTTGAACCTTGACGTAATTAAACATTTATTCTCGATCAGGCTTATTAAGGGTATTTTTGTCTCTTAATGTGAGAAATACCTATATAGACTAGAATTTGTTTTTTTTTTTTTGAAGCATTAATAATATAAATTTAAATACCGCATCACGGAGGACTCAATCTTGGAACATTTGACCCTAATACTTAACTCCTACTTCTAGACCTACACATGCACACAAGGATCGGTATTTGGTTTTCTAAGATGGTTGCTATATAAAATTTCGGACATTTCTTATATCTTGATATAACTCGAAAGTAAAATAAATTGATACATTAATAGTCGCTAGTGAAAATGTATACTTAATTTTGATTGGAAGTCGACATCAACCCTTAATATGAAATTACTTTAATGTCAAAGCGGAATAGAGCAACACTGAAATATTAAAGAAATTCTAAAATCTCACACTTCTCGCGCTGATTGGGACGGAATGAGTACTTTCTTCTGAGAGTACATAAATCGTGTATAGATAAAATCGAATTCCTATTGATTGTTGCTAATCGATATTCTTAATTAGATGCAAAAAATAAAAATGACAAGTGACCTAATTTCAAAGTTGTCCCATTGCAACAAAACATATATAATTTGGGTACGACGTTGAAGAGTTCGACGAGAAATATGGTCTACACGAAATCTATAAATTACATCTTCGAATTGGACTATTCCAGTTATACAAAATTGAGAAGAACAATATTTTGCGAATCAATTTTTTTTGTCCTTCTATAATTATAACATGAAATTTACGGATAGTACCACTAAATAATGTTCAATATTCCAACTTCGAGTCTCTTCCGTAACACAAATTTTAAATTTCTTGTTATCTGTTCTAAAGAAATAATCGAACATGTGTCCTGTGGTTCTAGACTTTATTTTATTACTTGCAATCACTTCGTCAAATGTCTTTGTTGTTTCAATATATTTATTTTAGAGGAATTATAGATTGTCAAAACGTTGAACTTATACATATTTTACTCCATATGTACTTCTATAATGTTTTATAAAAAATCCTCAACGAACCGGTGTGTATACGGCGCGTTTGAATAAATTTTTTGTATTAACTTTTTTTGGGGTTCATTTCCTTATACGTAATGCACTAAAATCTAAATTCATTACATAATTAATGCAGAATATATAATTAATAGGGTTTATGTGAATTTTTCATTTTAGTTGACCTTTGTAAGGTAGTACTCCCTCATTCCTTGATTATTGCTCATAATATGTTTTTTTTCGTCTCTCAGCAATATTTGTGTTTATTTTTTAACGTGGATTCTACTTTATTTGTATAACTTTTACCATCAATATCATTACTTACTTATAAAAAACCCTAAATGACCTTTTAGAACTTATAATCTATAAAATACATTTTTTTTATTAATTGCGTGGTCCATACTCAACTAACTATTTAAAAAAAATAAATATTCTTAACGAATCACATCATAAAATTTCAAAATTTTGCATCCATATATCTGTATCGTATCGTATCGTATCGTATCGTATCGTCATCGCATGGGTACCCGTGCAACATAATATATAGCTTATAATTTACCATCTTACATCTTATTTACAAAACGTCCAAGTCATGATCCGCCAAATAAATAGTAGTATAATTTTCTCTTGACTACCAAAACATCTGCCTAACATTATATAAGAACTAGCTAGTATCACCAAAAATAATGCACTTTTGTTGGAGGGATGAAATATTCGTTATAACTTATAAGTGATCTATATTTACTATGCACTCTCACTATAAAAATCATCTTTAATTTTTTCAACAAACATTTGGGCACATGATACAATTAGTACATGATAGCTTAAATACAAATGATAATCATTTAGTTATAACATACTCCATTCGTCTCACTTAATCGATCCATAAACAATATAGTATATCACACATCTATTTATCTTTGTGGACTAATTAAGTGGGACGAAATCATATACTCCTTACGTCTCACTTCACTAGACATGTTTCTTTTCGGAACGACATTTTATGAGTAAGTGTTAAAAGAGAAAAGTAGATGTACACATAGAAAAGTAAAAGTTAATTATTTCAGAAAACAGGACTAGTGAAGTGAGACAGTCCAAAATCGCAAACAAGACTAATGAAGTGAAACGAAGGGAGTAATTGTCAATTACTCCATCCGTCCCACTTAAATAGTCCATAAACAATATTTTATACCATATATATTCATCTTTATAGACTAATTAATTGAGACGGAGAGTGTATTAAAAAAAAAGTTTTCCTACTGAAATATCTGCCAGACGTGCTTGAGCTTTCAAATGCACTACATGATGAAGTGAAGTACGCAATTTAATTACTTTACCTACCTTAGGCCAATGTTTGTTCAACAAAGTATGGAAGTGTATGGGCTGTTTTTTAGGTCAATCACTTAATATTTTAAATGAGTGGTTCTCACAACAAGTTCAAAATTCAAGACAACCATATCCATATCTCTGTATATAAAATTGTGCATGAGTTGTGTTTGTGGAACAAGACATGTATTGACTAACAAAATAATAAATCCGTCCAAGATCTATAAATAGTGTTGATTTTTTTTTTTTTAATCTGATTAGAAATATTGTAATGATTAATTTTTTTGAGTTTT
This sequence comes from Thymus mandschuricus, assembly GCA_029379335.1. Taxonomy (NCBI): domain Eukaryota; kingdom Viridiplantae; phylum Streptophyta; class Magnoliopsida; order Lamiales; family Lamiaceae; genus Thymus; species Thymus mandschuricus. The sequence goes on along the minus strand of CM057082.1, from coordinate 30,471,959 downwards.
ATTATTTTAAAAGGATATTTTGACATATTGACACTCCTAGTACTCTATAAAAAAAATTAAACTATTGAAATTCATTTTAAAATGAATTATATTAAGCTACAAATTTTGCTGGAACGAAAGTAATGTTTGCGTATCGTTACGTTGGTACATGTTTTGGCAAGCAACGTGGTTGTCGTAACATTGTAGGGACACTTTAGTTTCTTGCAAGCAAAAGATTTTCATGATGTATAACCCAAGTTTTGGGGTAGTTTTTTTACCTTAATCAAGATTAGGGAGCAAATTAATTAAGGAGAGCTGTTTTGAAGCTTTGGCGTTCGGGGCATATTTTGGGTTAGTTTAATTTTATCAAATGGTGTAAGTTTCATTTAATTAAAGCGTACTCCGTAATTTTTGTTTTTATTCATTGAAGTTTATAAAAAGACTTAAAATAGTCAAAACACTGACAATGTGCAACCACCACAAAGGTGGGAGACAGTGCAAAAACTAGCCACTGAGTTGGAAAGAGTTAGAATTATAGAAGGACAAAACCATTGAAATCTCTGTTGGAAAAGAAAAATTAGGGTTTTTACATGAACATAATATGAATATGATCACCTATAAATATTGTATTTATCATTATATATGTTTATAAAATTCATCTAAAATGATTTCCCTTTACAAATCATGGCTCTCTATATTAATTAAAGATATGTTTATTTCCATATACAGTTTTAGAATATTTAATCTAATAGCACAAATTAATAATTCAATATTTAGGAACTAGCAAGTTTTACGTGCAAAACACGTACAACCTGTCCACAACAGGTTCTATTTTTACGATCAGTAATATATTTGATATTTTAAATAATGTTATAATATTGTCAATTATATATTTTATTAACTTTAAAAGTTAGCAAATAGGTATAAATTATAAACAAAAAATTAGATTCCAATTTTCTATCGTGTCTTATATAGAGATTCTAGAAAGAAATATTGTTAGACTATATTTATCCATGACTTTTGCTATAGGTCGTAGGATAAGACAAAATACTTTTAATTAAAAAAAATGAAGAATGTAATAGTAATTCACAACCGGTTGTGATGTTAGTTTGCCCAACAACCCAGGTTGTCCCACTTTACATGGTGGGATCATGTTTTTTTAATCTATTATTTAAATTGATTGCTATTAAAAATATAAAAAATAGTACTATAAAGTAGTAATAAATACTGTACATTTAAATACATAAGGAATATTTTCAATTATAGATAAATTCTTAAATTCCAACTGTTATAATCCGTTACTTAAAATTTGAACTACTAATTAAAAATATAAATGGAAAAAGATCATATTTATTTTATTTTTTTTGACTAATTTATAAATAAAGAATATATACTTTATAACTTTTAAATCATAGTAATAAAATTCATTTGTTTTATATAATGATATGTAAAGTAAATTATATTTTAGAATGGATAGTTTTAGGTCATTGATGAAAGATATAAGTTGTGGAATTGGGTTGGGTTGTAGATTGTGTAGGTGGAAGAGAGAGAAATTAATATTTTAATTGTAGGTTGGGTTGTTAAAGGTTGTGGATAAAGATAGTCTTAGTTTTTGCATACGTTCTCTTCTTTTTTCTCTCTCTCCCTCACGTCTTTTTCTATCAGCGAAGAGTTCCACTGAAGTATCTCTCCCACTATTTCTTCACCGGCGTTACTCCAACTAGCCGGCGCCGGCCAATGTGTGTTTGGGGGGGGGGGGGGGGTCCGCTGAAGGTTTGCACTACAACAAAATTTTGTTTATAGGACACTCATGAGTGTCCCATTATTCACTATTGTAGGACACTTTTATGTATAGGACACATACTTAGTGCGCCCTATTATCGCAAGTCACAATATGTCTAATAAAACTCTTGTGAGTGTTCTATTTTAGATTGGTTGTTAGGACACTCAAAGTGTCCTATTAGAAAGGGTATTGTTATTTACATATTCATAATAGACAGGATGCTCAAGAGTGTCCTAATAGAATAACAATTGATATTTATAAATCCACGCTTTATATATTATCTACTCATTCTCGCCTGTTTTTAATATTAATGAATTTAAATTGTTAGTTAGATACATATAATGCAAGGTCTTTTCAAAGAAAATGAGAAGAAGACAAAAGGCAACCAAACAATCATATACATGGAACAATTATGACAAAATCATTATGTGGTAGTTTCTCATACATGGATTCTATCTACTAATGTCACTACATCAATTTTCCTAAAATAATTCAACAATTACAATGTCATAACAATTTAATGACATTTCTCTCCACTAGCAGCAAGGTGAAGAGGCCATCAGAGAGGGAGGGAGAAAAATTGTTCTTGATTGGATAATCTAGAAAATTTTGTTTATAGGACACTCATGAGTGTCCTATTAACTACTATAATAGGATACTCTCATGTATAGGATACATACTTAGTGCGTCCTATTATCGCGAGTCACAATATGTCTAATAAAACTCTTGTGAGTGCTCTATTTTAGATTGATTGTTGTAGGACACTCAAAAGTCTAATTAGAAAGGGTATTGTTATGAGATATTATACCAATATAGCTATATAGTTTAGTGTATAACAATATATGTTAAAAACATAACAAAACACAGTATATAGACAACTTTGATGCAAACTCTCCAATTTACCCTTCATTTTCCCCTTTTTTCTTACACATCTCTTACACATTCTTACACACGTCACATCACCTTTTTACTTTTTTATTTTTTTATTTTTTTTATTTTTTTATTTTTTCTTTTTTGCCATTAGATTTTTTTTTAAAAAAAAAATCAATTTTCTTTTTTTTTTTAATTTTTCGTACTCTCTGATATATATATATATATATATATATATATATATATATATATATATATATATAAAATCAGATTATCTTTGATACACGTATCAAATACATTAGTGAGAAATTGTCAATTTCTTATCTTGTTTATCGCATTTCTTACAATTCGTATCACATTTAATAATTTGTATGCGTTATTGTAACTAGGTGAGAAATCGTATGCGTAATCGTAATTTGTTACCTATTATTTGTGACAAATTCGCATTTTTACTAATAAATTCGTAAGTAGTTCAGTCCACCAATTAGAATTATTATATTTCTTACGAAATGAATCCATAAGATATGTATGAACTTAGTTGATTCTAACAATGCCTATGTATTCTAATTGGTTCAATCAACCTGTTAGAATTATTTATTTTCTTACTAAATGAATTCGCATCGCATGATTGGATAGAAATTATTAAATTCGTATATATGCAACATGTACATCGCAATACGGGAATGATTGGTTATAATGTGTTAACGCTTACTAACTATGAGCATAGTATTTGCAAGAATTCATTAAATTCTTACATGTTACATGTGTCACATGGTTGCGGATTCTTCGTGAATCTCTAGTGAGAATTTTATGATTTCTTAGTTATTATGACAATAGAATGGTTAGAATTTATTAATTCTTCCTGAATGTATGGTTCGAATTTAGTATATTCTTACGTATTCCATATGCTCAACGCAAATGCGAGAATGATGTTGGTTAGATTGTGACATACAAAAAATGGTTAGAATGTATGAATTATTCCTGAATGTATGGTTAGAATTTAGTAAATTCTTACGTACGACACATGCTCAACGCAAATGTGAGAATGATGTTGGTTAGATTGTTTCAATTCTTACTAATGATCACAGAGTGTTCGTTAATATCTAGTTAGAATTTATGAATTCTTTCTTATTACGACGGAAGGATGGTTAGAATATCTTAAATCCGTATATATAACAAATATGAATTGAGAAATGTAAAAAATTGACAATTTCTTACTATGATATTTAATATGTGTATCAAAGATTTAAATAAATAAATAAATAAATAAAAAATAAAATAAAAAAACTCGAATCAAGACAAAAAAAGAAAAAGGAAAATTTAAAAAATATTTTGTCTTTTTTTTTTTTAAGTGAAAAGTGAAAAGGTGAAATTTAAAAATAAAGTAACAAAAAGTGAAAATGACAACTGCGCATGGGGGTGGGGGTAGGGGGGCGGGGGGTGGGGTGGGGGTGTTGGGGGGCAATTTAGGGAGTTTACCTCAAATTTGTCTACCTTTTTGTGTTTTCTTATGTTTCCAACATAAACTAGTATTCACTAAGCTAAATAGCTACATTAATTTTTGCCTCTATCGTTATTTAAATATTCATAATAGATTGGATGCTCAAGAGTGTCCTAATAGAATAACAATTAATATTTATAAATCCACGCTTTATATTATCTACTCATTCTCGTCTATTTTTAGTATTAATGAATTTAAAATTTTAGTTAGATACATATAATGCAAAGTCTTTTCAAAGAAAACGAGAAGAAGACAAAAGGCAACCAAACATTCATATGGAGTACATGGAACAATTATGATAAAATCATTATGTGGTATTTTCTCATACATGGATTCTATTTACCAATGTCACTACATCAATTTTCCTAAAATCATTTAACAATTACAATGTCCTAACAATCTAATGACATTTCTCTCCACTAGCAGCATGGTGAAGAGGGCATCAGAGAGGGAGGGAGAAAAATTGTTCTTGATTGGATTATCTAGAAAATCATGAAAAGATACTCACTGTGTCCCCTTCTATATCAACAGTCTCCAACATTCTCTTCACGCGGTTTGGATCATTGGTAGAATTTAAAAGAACTTAGGCTATTTCCATATAACCTGCAAATTAGATTCAGAATAAATAAGTGAAGATACACCCTAAGGAGCAAGATGGCAATGGAAAGAAGTAAGCAATAAAACTTAATGCACATAACAACTTATGAGTTTACAGATTCAAAAACTATGGTCCGAATTCTGTGGTGTTTTCCAAGCTTAAAACATGCTTTTTATCCTCCTAAATTGGAAGGGGAAGTCCACAAGATTCAACGAACAAAATAATTCAAATTAAGAGCAATACATAAACACAAAATAACTTACTGTGCTTGTGAATGGCTTCATGCAGATCAGCCACAGTGGCCTGCACAAGACACTAAATCAAATTTTCCTTCACTAATAAGAAAAGTCATAAAACTCATAAAATCACAAGTTTACATCCACAAAAAACAGTTTCCATCAACATTTCTCCTAATGAACTTGATAGGGACCAACATCAGCCTTGCCACGTGGCGTCCTTTGGTGCTGATTGGATCTGCGTTTCAGGAGCCCCAGGTGCAGTCCTCGGTGCAGATGCCATGCCCAATGCAGAAGCCGCGAGTTCTGCGCAGATCCATCCCTATGCAGAGGCCATCCCAGACCCGTTGGCATCTGCCAAGGCACAGGGATCTGCCAAACACGCAATCCGCATGACTCTACGTACTCTAGGGTGAGGACCACTAAATTAATGATGGAGGGAATCTTGTCCCCCAAAAAATTTCTTTATAGTCCTCGCCGTACAGGTACATTCACCTTTTCACCCTTTTCACACCTATAAATAGATAGCGACTTCACCATTTTGAGGTACGAGTTATATACTTTTCCATACTGTTCCATTGATATTCTCTCTTTGGAATTTTCGTACACTTACTGACTTGAGCGTCGGAGGTTCTTTCCGGAGGAACCTCCCCCTTTGTTTCTCCGGCTTTTTTTTGCAGGCGTACGGCGGTTACTGCAACAAAGCTCGAAGGTACTTCCTCACAACCATCCGAGGATGAATGGAAAAACGCCTTGCGTTTACCGTTCCGTCCTCCTCTCTTCTTTGTTGTACCTTTTTCCTCGTGAATGGGGCTAGATCGATGGTTTAAACGCCTTGTGTTTAGTCACTATCTTGTTCCCTATCATTGAGGAAAGGTATTCCATGGAAGCTAAACTTGGAAGATCACCACCCTGCGTTGTCACCACTGTATCTCTGTTTATGATCATTTGTACTTAAGCATACATTGTAAATCTGTGAATATAACGAGTAATCACATTATTGTTGTTAATCTTTGACCCGGATCTAACAACTGGCGCCGTCTGTGGGAAAGTTTGAGTTTAAGACGTCGATTTTCTCTTTATGAATAAATTTCTAGCTCGTCATTGTAATGTTATTGGTAAAATTCCTTCTCATTTCCTTATGTGGGAGATCTAAGAAAAATTGACGCCTAGAGTAAATGGGTACAATGTATTTGTTGAGTAATTTGCAGAAATGTCAATGTCAATAATATTAACCGATCTATATTGATTTTTCCTCGATTTCAAACCGCAAAATATGGTATGATAGCTAAGCTATGTTTTTCTTGTGATGATAGTTGTGAAGAATCCCAAAAACACTAAATCAAACTTGGAGAAATTCCAGTGCACACTCAACCTCATTCCTGACAATTGGCGAGTCTAGATTTCCGCCGAAAGTCACGAATCATGGAATCAGTCTGCGGGTTATGAGGAATTTATAAGGACAGAGGAAACACTATGATATAATCATAGATCCCTGTACTATCATGAACTGAAAACCACAAAAGATAAAAACAAAAAACAGAGAGCCCAAAAATGACGAGGTCACCCCCCCTTACCATGATAAGGGGGCCCCACATTAAAAGGCATCTATTCTCTGCAAATGAGCTAAAATGCTCACATAAGCCCTATCTAATAGGCAAAAACTCAAAAAACCCTATCTAATAGGCAAAAACTCCATAAGCCCTATCTAATAAGCAAAAAACTTCATAAGCCCTATCTAATAGGCAAAAACTCATCAAGCCCTATGAAAATAGGCAATATCCATTAAGCCCTATGCAAATAGGCAACATTCATCAAGCCCTATGAAAATAGGCAACGTCCATTAAGCCCTGCATAAGTAGGCGACACTCATCAAAGACCTGCATAAGTAGGCAATACTCATCAAAGCCCTATGTAAAATAGGCAACATCTATTCAAGCCCTATTTCATAGGCTTCTGGAACTAATGTTCTAAAACTTTGGAAATCTGCAGAACCTTACAAGGATGGCTGCCGATTTAGATGTTGTTCAAATGGGGGCCTCACAAGCTCCTGGAAATTTAGAAAATTCTCCACTGGGGAATGAAGGGAGAAATACTTTGGTAACGGAGGCTAGTGTTAATGCTGAAGCTCACTTTTCTCCCACAATGCTCCTGCAAATAAGGACCCTCATAGAGGGTGTAATTGACGAAGCGGTGGACAAAAAACTCCATGCTCTGGGGATGAATCCCAAAGGCTCAGACGCCCAACAGGATATCCATGAAGGAGGGGGAAGCAAGAGTACCCCTGTCCCGCATAAGCAAAAGCATAAAAACTCAAGTATGATCCAAGAGCTGGCCACCAAATTACCTCTAATGACTACGGTCCAAGAGGAAGGTTTCCTCACCGACTGGGAATCCCCAGAGGATGAAAACCCCGAAGAATTCAGAGATAAACTCAAGGAAGGCGCCATCGACGCCTGGGTCAAACAATTCGCTCAGCAACAGGAGCAGATGAAACTTCTGACAAAGGAGCTGGAAAAGTTGAAGAAGAACCAGCAGATCCCTGAAAAGGTCTCAGAAGAGGCAGAAGCAAATGAGGGAGAAATTAAGGTCCCAAATGAGGGTGAGAATGTGGAGCATCCCATAACTCAAAGGAACAGAGGACACCAATCAGAGTTCTCTCACACTTATATCGACGAAAACAGCCCTTTCTCGGCGGATATCCAAACGGATCCCATCCCAGGGACTTCAAGACAATCTCCTGTGAATATCAAGAAAGGATGACCCCGAAGAGCACCTAATGAAATTTGAAAGCTTATGCCTTTTGCATCAGTATTCCGAAGGTGTTAAGTGCAGAGTGTTTCTCACCACTCTATCAGGATCGGCCCAGCATTGGTTCAAACAGCAGCCAAAATCCTCAATTCACTCTTTCCAGGACCTGAGGGAAGTGTTCCTGCAATAGTTCATTAGCGCTAAAAGAACTACCAGAAATTCCTTGCATCTGACGACAATCAAGCAAGGTATCAACGAGAGTCTGGGGTATCAACGAGAGACAAAACTAAAGGTGCACGCTCGTGTAGATGGCTTGAGGCCAGGGCAATTCTTCGCATCCCTAATAAAAAAGGAGGCCACCTCTTTCGAGGAATTGCTGACGAGGGTGCAGAAGTATATCCATATGGAAGAAGCCATGAGCAATAAAAGGGCTGAAATCGCTTCTAAGAAAGAAAAGAAGCCTGAAGAAAAGAAGAGGCCCACTCCAGATGTCAAAAGAACTGATAAAAACGAACGCTTCTTGCGATCTTTCACCCCTCTCAGCAAGCAGCCCGCTGATTTGCTTGAAGTGGTAATGAGGAAACCAGGGGTACAGATCCCCATGGGGCATAGGCACCCGCCTTCCGACAAGTTCTGCAAGTTCCACAATGATTATGGATATACTAACAATGATTGTAGGAACTTGAAGATAGCCATTGAAAAGCTAATTCAAGAAGGGGAACTTCTGGAGTATGTCAGGAGAGAATTAGGGCAAAACAAGAGGCGTAAAGAAGCTAATGACAAGGCACTTGATGCTGAAGAAATTCCCGAGCCCAAAGGTGTCATCAAGATGATATATGGAGGCCCCACCATAGGAGATTCCAACAGGAGCCGGAAGGCATCCATGAGAGAACTACACATGCACGAAAGGCATGAAATCCTAATGATGGAAAAGGGTTTCCCCATGCCGAAAATATCTTTTGGACTTGAAGATAACAAAGGTGTAATCCACCCACACGATGACGCGCTGGTCATCACAGAGGAGATAGAAAGGTACAAAGTCCAACGGGTATTCGTGGATACCGGGGTTGCAGTCAATGTAATTTTCAAAAACTGCTTCAACCAGATGAGCTTGCAGAAGCCCCTTGATGGCGTGGCCACTGCCTTACATGGCTTCTCAGGGGACCCAGTGATGTCACTTGGCTCTATCAATCTGATGCTCACCCTGGGAGAAGGATCGGTGCGAGTCTCAAAGCTGGTCACTTTCCTAGTAGTACGGCAGGAATCTTCTTACAACATCATCATGGGAAGGACAGCTTTGAATCATTTCCAAGTAGTGGTGTCCACTTATCACCTAATGATGAAGTTTCCGGTGGGGAGCCAAGCAGGCCAAGTGTCTGGAGATTAGATGGTCTCGCGCAAATACTACATCCAATTCATGCAGACAGAAGAAGCTAGGAAAAGGCCAATGCCAAAACCCATCAATCCAAGTCCGGAGGCAGAACCCGAAGGGAAGAAGCCTATAGCTATAGATGTTGTTAATGAGAAGCAAAACTCATCCACGCCAATGGAGCAATTGATGATTGCAGAATCTAACCTCGAAGAAAATGAATGGATCACCCTAGGATGTGGAATTATGGGGAAGCAAACCCCTGAGAAATCAACACAGTTGTGTGATAGTAGAGCTAGATCCAAACCCGAATTTTGCAACGAATCATGTACTAACCAAGAGGTTGAACGAATGGTTCGTTAAACAAGATAACAGAGGTGAGGGATCTGAGGGGGGCATAGCCCCCAAAGCTCAGATGCTATACAAATCTAAACAGGGAGCTGCTAAAAGGGCAAAGAAGGGGTTTGAGGCTGAAGAGGCTCGCACACACAATCTCTCGACCACAAAAAGAAACTGGAAGACCCTGATCGTCAAGATGATGGCAAAGGTCTCGGGCATAGTTGGCATCTTACCCCGTGCAAGGTATCAATGAATCACCACAGAAAGAGAAAGAAGAAAGTGTCCCTCGTGGAACCAAGGAAAAGGAAATTAAAACTCGCACTGGGTCTGGTGACCGTAGCAAGGAAACTCAGAGAAATGTTGATCTCAAAATGAGTGAAAAGTTCAAAGGCGGATCCCGCCAAATGGTAGTGGAAGGCAAGAAGCAGATGCCAAGTGCTCGATGCAAAGAAGTGCTAAAGAAATCACAGGCGGAGGAGGGAAAAACACTCCCGGAGTCATGAAGAATTAAACATTACCTTTTGGAAAGAGGAAGAGCACGGTTAGCCAAGCTCTTTATCTCTCTTTACCTTTTGTTTAGCCAATATGTTGGGAGAACAAAGTAGTGTTTTTTTTTTTTTTTTTTTTTTTTTTTTTTTTTTTTTAGTTTAAAAGTGATATAATCCACATGATATAACGAATGAGTTATAATTCGTTCGATTTCTTATAACCCACTTGGGGGGAGGGATACCCCCCATATCCTGTATCCCCCATAACCTTATTCCATTATCTTAAAATGCTTTATCAAGGAAAAGATAAAGGATGCTATACCCTACTATCCTTATCTCATCATCTTAAAACACTATAGAGAGTAAAGAGAGACAGGTGATGCCTTTTGTCATAAGGGAAATGTTTCACCAAGAAAATCAATACAATAAGTAGAAACGCGACAAGAAGTTGCATAAACATAAAAACGAAAACAAAAGTAAATTGTTCCAGTAAACCAAAAAGCACAAAGTAAATGCCAAAATAAAAATTAAAAAAGAAGAATTGTTTTGGACCACCAGCCAGCATGAAAGAGATATCGATAAGAAAACGTTAATCCTGAGCAGAGGGATCTGTGTTATCAGAGTTGAACAGATTCAACACAAAGTGATCTGCATCATGAGCAGGATCTACAGGGTCCTCAGCTTGAGAAACAGAAGCATCGGCAGCAGAAAGAGCAGAGGGGGTGGCTGAAGCAGTGACATAAGTCTCCTCCTCCTTATTGGCTTCCGAGGAGGGAATATTTGCCTCCATAACATTCTCCACTTGAGTCTCTCCAGAAAGGGTGGAAGAAGCTTTTCCGTGGCCTTTAAGCAGAGCTGCTCGCTCAGCGAGGGTGTGAACATTATCATCCGATTCTGTGTCCGAAGAACTGGATAGGGACATGTCGGGAGAGGAGAGCCTAAAAGAAGGCTCGCACTTAGGCGGGAGCAAATCGGGAAAAGCCTTTTCCTAAAATAAGAAGGGCCACCAAAAAGAAAACAAATCAAAAAATAATTCATTTATGCTAAAATATACTAAACAATGAAACAAATAGATTAGTTATTCAACAATAGAACAATACCTCTTTAAAAGCCTTCCTCAGATATCCCTGCATCTCGGCATCGGGGAAGAAAGTTTGGATACGGGATGAACCCCAGGATGGGGACTGCTCCAAATGATCATGAGGGCGATGGAGAATGTCAGAAGCCTCCTACAGCACTTGCAAATACCAAGGATTCTTCAAGCTAATCTTGCGATTTAGCTCCAATTTCTCAGGCGCTTGGCCGAAAGCTCGCACAATGGGATCCAGGTTCACAGATGTAACCTTCTCTAGAATCCCCAACATGTGGCAGCATTCAAACACTGACTTGGCAGCCCATTCTGTGAGAGGTTCAGTCATTCTAACCCAGAAATCTGGAGAATGAAGGAAGGCCTCTGGTAAGTTACGAACCAAATGATCAAGAAAGGCTTGACCATAAGGATTAAGTAGGAGCTGAGATCGACAACCCCTAACGCCTTTAATGATGCCTTGCTCCAACCCTTCCTTTGTTGGGGTTGTTGTATAACTAAAGCAAAACCAGTTGTTTTAGTGGTTACGACACAGGTCCACTGTTAACAATCCCTATCTGGAAGAATATGTATAAGCAAAAATAAAGCCCATTATCTCATGTTTTAGACCAAGTGTCGATCTGAGTTCGGAGAGGATCACGAAGGTCGTGGATAATGATGAGATATAAACAGTTCACAGTCGAGACAGCTTGGGCTGAGCTGTCGGTCTTGACTGCAGCTTAATGGTAGTGATGAGTCCTAATCACTTGTTATGCTGGTACGGTGGAACGTATTGAAGGATCAACAGAGATAATGCTCTTCTGATACTGACCCTATATCAGAGGTGATATAGGTGAAGAGCTATAGATCTCAGGCTCTAGCTCGATCTTAACCTTGGTAAACTATTAGATGTATATGTATTCTTCGATGTTACTTTGATTTACGAAGATATGAACTTCGTTAGTTCATCTTAATCATGTCGTACTTTGGGTAACACGAAGATACATAGTATGTCTAATAAGTGTTATCAATAAGCCGTGTCCTGTGTGAGTGCAGGCTGACGTTATCCCCTCAAGGGAGTTCACAATGTTTATTATACCAAGTCATGCATGCTGATTAAGTTCAGGTATAATAATGAGGAGTGAACGGGTACTACCTGAGGAATAGATGTTAGCAATTAGAGCAGTCATGATAGCTCTAATTGGTTAACGGATAAGGAGGTCTTAAACACGGGGGTCGAACTATACAAAATACCTACCCAATCTACATAATTGGGACAGAGCGGTGATTCAGCTATGACACTTTAGTGGAGTGCGTCATAGTTCTAATGAAATACATGTTCAGGGGTGGACATGGAAATATCGAATTAGATAAGGCCCAACTCTGTCTGGTATCCGATCCCTAGGATGGCCCAAACAGACCTCGGGAATCGATCTAAATAGTATTATTGAGTTTGGACTCAATAATTGTACTCAGGCCCGGTATATGATATATATTGGATTTATATCCGGTGAATGGATAATAAATATAATTAATTGAGATTTATATCCTGTGGGATTAAATCTAATTATTTATTATTTAGTTATTCACAGATAAGATTAAATCTAATAAGATAAGATTTATTTAAATCTTATGGGGATAAATATCATATCTAAATATATTTGGTATATATTTAGTTATTTATTCTTCTACTGATATTAGAATAAATTCTATTTGTTAGAATTAATTCCGGATATACAGTTGCATAACAGAACAGATTAATTCCTTATTAATTCCGTATTAATTAAGGAATAAGATTTGTAAGTTATGGATAGAGAATAAATATGGGATGGCAAAGATATGGTTGGAGATAAATAAGGAATCATATCTCCTTATTTATGAACCATATAAATACTCTCCATGTCTCTCATCTAAAACCCTAGTTCTGATAATCTGACCTAGCCACCAGAATTCTCTGTGTGAGATTGGCGCAGAAATCGAGGGTGAGAGAGAGAGAGTCGGCCGAGTCTGAGTGTGAAGAAGATCGAGGTTCCAGTGATCTCGAGACGCCCACCAAGTCTCGGATTTCAAGGTGTGGGATCACATCCTAGAAGATCAGAACCGTAGATCGATCAGACACGACTCAGATTGCACGTTCTTCATAGTCAAGGTATGTACTCGAGCTATTGCATGAATTTATGTGCACGATCGAATCAACACATCCGAACCAAGATCTGGGTCGGGGCGGCTTTCAAGCAGCCATTTCCCAACAAGTGGTATCAGAGCCCGAGGTTTTTGGATCGGCTCTGTGTTGAATCGAACTTTATGTTCATGCATTCGAGTCATTATGATTATGTGTGCATGCTGCTGTCCGGGATTTATGTGCGTTGATTTTATTGTTTTTCGATTTATCGTTGTTTGTTTTGTTTTAAATCGGCGAGATAATAAGGTGCCGATTAGAATAGGATTCGTTTTTCTTGTATTTTTCAATTTTGTATCGTATTATTATGCTGTAAATCGGAGAATTGCTGAGGAACGAGGTCCGAGGAACGAACAAGAGACGAAGACGAACGACGGCCGCAGGCGGCGGCGAGTCGGACGCACGACGGCGGCTGCGTAATCTGCCGCGATTCGCGCGGCTGTCCCCTCGGTTTTTCACGGCGGCTGGACCCCTAGGGTTCATCCTAGGGTTCAGGCAAGCCGGAACGAGTGGCGGCGGCGGCCGAATCGGCGGCGGACGGCGGCGACGGCTTGTGCAGCGCGGCGGCTGAAAACCCTAACGGGTTTTCGGGCCTGCCGGCGCTGCTGTAGGCCTGAACCGCGGCTGACCGGCGGTCCAGCGCCTGGCTTGACGTCGGGACGGAGCCATGACGGCGCCGGACCACCAGCGGCGGCGCGGCGAGGGCTGCGGCAGCGAGTTGCAGCAGCGGCGGCCGAAACCCTAACGGGTTCTCGTGCTCGCGCGCTGCTGGGCTCAAGCCCGCGGCCCGATGATGGTTCAACGACGACGAGGGCGCGGACGGAGGCGGACAGCAGGTCCGGTGGTCCCCTGACCACCGGCGGCGGCGGCTATGGCGTTGATCAACGGCAGCGGCGGCGGCTGGGTTTGTCCCCTGCGCACGCGCTGCTGCCGGACTCAACCACGGCTGCCCGGGCTCGAACCCAGCACCTCCGATGGTGCTGGGGACGCCGGCGAGCCAGTGGGAGCGTCCGGTGGCATGCCAGCCACCGGCGGTGGCTCGCGGCGGCGGCGCTGCTTTGTGCAGCGGCTAACGGCGAAGGCGACGGCGGTTTTGGCGACGGTGACGAGCAGTGGCTCGGGATGGGTTGCAACGGACGAACCCAGCCCGGACCCAGCCACGTCAGGCTCGTCGTGGAGCCAAGATGGTGGTCCCCGGCACGCACCGCGGCGGCTCGTGTGCTACACGCGTGGCTCGGCGGCGGCGCGTGGCCGGATTTCGAACGAGGGCTGCTCGTTTTTGCAACGTTCAGCCCATTACGTTGACGACGGCTAGGTTTTTCCGAAACCTAGGCATGATCGTCGACGGCTAGGGTTTTCGTACCCTAGTTCGTTCGAAATTAATTCGCTTTCCGTTTTTGGTAATTAGGGTTTTCCGCACCCTAATTATTTCGAGCACTTGCTATTTTTGGAAGGTGGACTTGAAGATCGGGATTGGCTTCCAAAATCGAAGATTAAAGACCGGAGCTTGTTCCGGGGTTTTTATTTTAATTAAATGTAATAGATAGGGCTTTCTATTCCCGGTCGGCAGCCTATTTATTCGTTTTAATTATTATTCATGCTATGGATGGATTTAAATTACGCGATGAATATGATCAGCATGTTTTGCATGTTATAGTTGCTTTTCATTGTTTGCGTAATAGAAATAACATGCATAGGGGTCATAGCATGTCGGTTTTTATGATTTCAATGCGAGCATGTTTTATTACTTGCGCTTAGAAATCATGTGATAGGACTTAACTGTCTATGTGCTACGATTGTCACACAAACCCTTAAAAAGACTAAGCGGTATAATTAATCGATTATCTGTTAATTGATTTAAAGGACCTCCATATTTGGTTTAAAAATGAAGTAATTAGCATTCGCGTTGACGATGAGTCTTCCTCCCTATAGGAGATGCTGATTATGGATTTCATTGGTTTAGACTTCAAAAGGATAATTTGATTTAAAATGAAATAATTAGTGTTCGCGTTGACAATGAGTCTTCCTCCCTATAGGAGACACTGATTATAGTTCATTGGTTAAATTCAAAATTGATAATATGGAAAAATGATTTTATAAAGGTAATTCCTCCTTAACGGGTGGATTACTCTTAATAGAATTAATTTTTCGGAAAATTAAAATATGGTTGTAGCTTAGCTGCTTATTGATGAATCCTCCTATAGAGGTCACTTCTCGAATCAGCAGGGTCCTGAGGCACGGGTTATTATTTCTTTGTTTCACTGTGGTCCGTGTGATGGGATAAGAAATAAAATAGACTGCGGTCATGGTCGATTATTTTATGGATAGCATTCACCTATAGTGGACTATTTGTAAATAGTATCGGGCTACTCGTTTGTTGGTTCAATGTTATTATTGGGTTTCTAACATTGATAACATAAATTATTTGCGCTTATAAGTTGTTTACTTGTTATTTATTTCAGATATGTCTATTGATTCTATTCGCACGAAGATTTGTCGTTTAGCTTATTCCGATGGTGTTCCGGACTCCTTTCGATTTCGACTACTTAGCTTTCTAGCCCGCAAAGAGATGGATTTTATGGACTTTGATGATTTCCCTAACACAGGGGCATATCTCAAGAGGTTCAAAAATCTCTTTACTCAGTATGAGATGTATGGTGGATACATGACGGAAAGGGGAAAATGCGAGATCATTCTTGCATCTCTACCGCAATGGTACCAAGCATTCAGAAATGGGGTTGTCAAGAACCAAGTAGACCATGAGCATGTTTCTACTCTTGAAAACGAGTTGCTCGAGGTTGAAAAGGTTAGGGATAACATGATCTGGCATGCTCGCCAATGGCAGAAAGAGCTAGATTTTGATCGACTCGTTCGGAAAGTCAAAAGGGCTGTAAGGGCTAGAAGTAAGAATAGACTTCCAATCATGAAGGTCTATGAAAGGAGGAACAAGAAGTTGAAGATAGATGGAGGTATGTCAGACTCTTGTGACATGAAAAACCAAATTATACTAGTTCAGTCCTCACGGACGGATTTAACTGGTGGATACTAATTATGGTTTGTTGCAATCTTTGTAGGTTCGACTACAAGGAACGAGGAGGACGACTTCAAGTTCTTGAGCTCGACAAGCAACATTCAGTTGATGCAGTTGTCTAGCAGACTTGGAGATTTCTATCTTACGTTTTATCTTAGTTTTTGGATACTAGATTCTGGTTTATTACTCTTTTACCACATTTGGTTGCCTTGTTTAGGCAGGATACTTATGTTTTGGATATTAATGGATGATTATTTTCTTACATTGTATTAAGGATTTACTTCTTTAATACTGGTTGTTTTGATATATCGTTCGCAGTGGGAGTAATAACTGTGAATTTTGAAGGATGTTCCAAAATGTGTTGTGATAAATGTGGTACTTCTTGTTCAATATTGTCTTTTAACAAAATACTATGTCACTATGTCTAAATCTATTTCCTTTCCTTATTTGAAATGAAGTGATTAGCATTTATGTTGATCATGGATTTCATAGTGATTTAAAATGAAGTTGATTAGCATTCGCGTTGACAATGAGTCTTCCTCCCTATAGGAGATGCTAATTACAGATTTCATTGGTTAAATCTGTTCGGAAATAAGGATAATTTGCACACGAAGTGTCGCAATTTCAATGATAGATTTAGTAATTAGTTGGACGAGTAGCTATTTTTCAAGGAAAGACAAACATTTATTCTTGATTAACGTCCAAGAATAAAAAGAAATTGTGGATTGGAACATCATAAGGCCGGAAGTACAAGACTGATAACCAAAAGGATCTGCACAAGATTATTTTAGGATCCTTGTCACAGTGGGAGTATTTTCGGGTGTGTCTCGAAAATTTTGAATTGTTCATCAAGAAATCTAGTTTCTTGGACAATGAACAGACCAAGTTGACTGGTAAAGGATAAGTTAGATGAAGATGGTTGCATATCATTGATAAGTCTATGAGTTTAACACTCGAAAGACTTGCACGTTGTATGCTCATAATAGTTGAGGACATACATGAGCGAACATGGATGTAGTTTGAGAAAAGGGAAGAATTTTCTCAACAGTTCTATGCTTCGGGACAAACACATAGAAATGTGTAGTTCAATGATTTAAAGCATTCATTTGTCAAAAAACACATATAAATTCGTTTTATGAAATGTGTTGACAAATGGTATATCTTTCATCTACAAAAGACGTTGAAATGGTTGTCTTGTACATTGTGTGATAATATTACTAGCACTTGAATAAGGTGTGAAAGTATTATCTGACACAATAGGTGGTGATTATCCGAACAGTTTAGAATGAAGGTTAGGAGTAATGTTAGAAATATCTGCGGATAGTACAACATTATTCAAGTACTCTTCATGGGCTACTGTCTTGGCAAAGCTTGCAACACACCTGCGTGTTGCATAAGGAGCCAAATATATGTTAGTGCTGTGTGCATGGTAACGGATATAGTCCATCATGTTTGTGGACACGGATAATCGAATGGTAGCTAGAAACGACATCATCGACCTTATACTATGGATTCACGTAAGAAGCAGAATTGTCTTGAAGATTCTCACGCAGTGAAATGCTGAGAGGGAGCTAGATAATTCAGGGCTTGGCTTCGTGAATTGGCAGTAATCTCAATTTGTTAGAATTCTTACACCCCCTGGAGAATTCTAAGTGCAGTAACAAATTTCTGAGATTTGGATATGCCGGTAACAACATAGTGAGTACCTTAAATTAAGGAGATTTCGTGGAGAAAATAGAAACACTAGAGGAATGTACGATGACGGTTCCTTCACTAAGTGCACCATGTCAGGTATACTGTAGCACGTGGCTGACATGTCTTAGTGAGCCTCCCACTAAAAGGTACAAGGTAAAGGTAAAATCATTGAGTATAAGTGGGAGAAAAAGTGTATGATGGTTGTTAATGATTGCGATCGTGCGATTGTTAACATTGTACATGGATGAAGTCATATGGTTTCCTGTAGACGCGTTGGTATACTAAAAGGTTTTACTTTAGTATAAGTGGGAGATTGTTAGGGTTGTTGTATAACTAAAGCAAAACAAGTTGTTTTAGTGGTTACGACACAGGTCCACTGTTAACAATCCCTATCTGGAAGAATATGTATAAGCAAGAATAAAGCCTATTATCTCATGTTTTAGACCACGTGTCGATCTGAGTTCGGAGAGGATCACGAAGGTCGTGGATAATGATGAGATATAAACAGTTCACAGTCGAGACAGCTTGGGCTGAGCTGTCGGTCTTGACTGCAGCTTAATGGTAGTGATGAGTCCTAATCACTTGTTATGCTGGTACGGTGGAACGTATTGAAGGATCAACAGAGATAATGCTCTTCTGATACTGACCCTATATCAGAGGTGATATAGGTGAAGAGCTATAGATCTCAGGCTCTAGCTCGATCTTAACCTTGGTAAACTATTAGATGTATATGTATTCTTCGATGTTACTTTGATTTACGAAGATATGAACTTCGTTAGTTCATCTTAATCATGTCGTACTTTGGGTAACACGAAGATACATAGTATGTCTAATAAGTGTTATCAATAAGCCGTGTCCTGTGTGAGTGCAGGCTGACGTTATCCCCTCAAGGGAGTTCACAATGTTTATTATACCAAGTCATGCATGCTGATTAAGTTCAGGTATAATAATGAGGAGTGAACGGGTACTACCTGAGGAATAGATGTTAACAATTAGAGCAGTCATGATAGCTCTAATTGGTTAACGGATAAGGGGGTCTTAAACACGGGGGTCGAACTATACAAATACCTACCCAATCTACATAATTGGGACAGAGCGATGATTCAGCTATGACACTTTAGTGGAGTGCGTCATAGTTCTAATGAGATACATGTTCAGGGGTGGACATGGAAATATCGAATTAGATAAGGCCCAACTCTTTCTGGTATCCGATCCCTAGGATGGCCCAAACAGACCTCGGGAATCGATCTAAATAGTATTATTGAGTTTGGACTCAATAATTGTACTCAGGCCCGGTATATGATATATATTGGATTTATATCCGGTGAATGGATAATAAATATAATTAATTGAGATTTATATCCTGTGGGATTAAATCTAATTATTTATTATTTAGTTATTCACAGATAAGATTAAATCTAATAAGATAAGATTTATTTAAATCTTATGGGGATAAATATCATATCTAAATATATTTGGTATATATTTAGTTATTTATTCTTCTACTGATATTAGAATAAATTCTATTTGTTAGAATTAATTCCGGATATACAGTTGCATAACAGAACAGATTAATTCCTTATTAATTCCGTATTAATTAAGGAATAAGATTTGTAAGTTATGGAAAGAGAATAAATATGGGATGGCAAAGATATGGTTGGAGATAAATAAGGAATCATATCTCCTTATTTATGAACCATATAAATACTCTCCATGTCTCTCATCTAAAACCCTAGTTCTGATAATCTGACCTAGCCACCAGAATTCTCTGTGTGAGATTGGCGCAGAAATCGAGGGTGAGAGAGAGAGAGTCGGCCGAGTCTGAGTGTGAAGAAGATCGAGGTTCCAGTGATCTCGAGACACCCACCAAGTCTCGGATTTCAAGGTGTGGGATCACATCCTAGAAGATCAGAACCGTAGATCGATCAGACACGACTCAGATTGCACGTTCTTCATAGTCAAGGTATGTACTCGAGCTATTGCATGAATTTATGTGCACGATCGAATCAACACATCCGAACCAAGATCTGGGTCGGGGCGGCTTTCAAGCAGCCATTTCCCAACATCCTTCTGACCCAGGTCATGAGAAGATGCTTTGATCCGCGCCAGATCTAGCTCATGCTGGCCCTTAAGCTTTTCTATTTCCACAAAATGGGCATCATGCGCCTTTGCCATCTGCATGACAGAAGCTTCCAAAGCCTTGTGCAGCTCATCCGGTTGTTGAGAATAAGATGAAGAGCTCTCTCGAAGCTGTGAAACTTCTTTCTTCCGATCCCTTAAATATGTCTCCCTATCTTGATCCCTTTTCTTAAGTTTTGACAGCTCCGCCTCCAACTTCACATTCTGTTCTTTGAGAGCTTGAAAAGCCTCATGATGATGAGCCCACTCGCGAAGGCGGTGCACCTCGGCTTGGAGCCTCTCTTTCTCCCTCTCTGCCTGAGAATGGCGGGCTTGCAGGTTATCATATGCTAAGGCACGGACACCTAGTATAGACCTACAACTAGCAACTTAAAAACGACACAAATAATTAAGATATAGTTAGAACAAGGACGTTCGCCTAAGAGAGAACACACCGCATATGTGAGCCCAAGAATACGTGCAAAATCATACCTGCAGCTCTAGGCTAGCAACTTTCTTAACCAAGAAGGGAGAAGGGTAGGCCTCTGCCAGCCTCCAATCCTCGTCCCTGGGGATGCTGTCCAGGATCATAGCCGCTAAACCCCCGTTTATATTGTTTACCACACCAGGAAAGGAGACACTCACACCTGCTCCTTGTGTGGTAGCGGGAGGAACGTCCAAACCTTTCTGACGAAGGGAATGGATAAAGGCTAAAGAGCCTGCAGAAGAAGTGGAAAGACGAGATCGAGGAGCTTGTGGTCCCTTTTGGGGGATGTAGGGATTTGTGTGGGCGAACGAGGCCAAGGGGTTCAATTCCAGAACCTGCGAGTCGCGCTCACTTAGGGCAGATGATGCCTGAACATTTGAATCCAAGGGTGATGGGGCATTAACACCAGAGGTGGTGTGTATCACCATCGAGTCAGAACTGAGCTTGCTCTTTTGGACCGAAGAAGAGGAGGGAGAAGAACCTTTCCTCTTTGCAAGAATCCGAGAAGGATTGGCCGAAGTGGCATCCAGCTCTTGCATGAATGCGGGGGAAGCATCTACTGAAGGAAGGATCTTCTCTAGGGAAGAAAAATCAAAACTCACCATCACCGGGTCAGTGGTGGAAGGAGGAGTGCCAGGAGTGGAGGAAGGAATGTGACGTTCCACATCAATCACAATGCTCGGCATAACGGAAGTCTGTGTCAAAGCTGGAGAAGGCAAGGGCGAAAAAGCCCTGAGGATTCTGTGATGTAGAACCAACGATAGCAGGCGAAGCTGAACGAAGAGGAGCTTTGCCCTTCCCTTTCTGCTGGGCAGATGCCCCAGCATTAATGGAGGGAGTGCTTGCTCTCCGTGCTGCCTCGGAAGAGCCTGCAGAAGCCCCCGTTTGGGAAGAAACGGCTTCACTCTCTGCTGTTGAGGCTTCCTTAACCACGTTAGGATCCGCATCCTTAGCACTGGCTTCTACAATCAGCCGCATGAGCTTATCATGAGCCTTTTTCTTCAAATTTTGCTTGGTAGCATCCATTCCTGTCCAAATTGAGCAAGTAAATATCCTATACCTATTTAGAAAAACTATATGACAACTAAAAAACGACAATAGAAATCAAAAACTTTTACCCATTGATGGACCCCATGGGATGCTGGGCTTTAAACCAAAGAAAGACAAAGCCTCTTCACTCTCTACGAGAGACCTAAGCATAGTATGACCGGGAGGATATTGTGCTAATAGACTAGACATGATTTTGTCTTCCCACGAGGATAAGGAAGGAAGAGAGCGTGAAAGTTTTTCCATGCTGGGATTCTTGTATAGGCAAATGTCAGGGATATCCTAGGAAAAACCAGGAGGGGGACTAATGGTCAAGTAACACTCATGCCAGTCCTTATCCTTAGACTCGTATCGGCCATACATGCTCGCAAAGCGAGTAAGTGGAGAGCAATACAAATGAAAATCCCTATGTTTGAGTTCATGGGTTCGAAAGAAAAGAAACGCCGTATCTTTTACCCCCTCTAAGCTAGTAATCATGTGAAAAAAGGCGGCCTTGTGAATAGATGCAGGGTTTAATTGATTTAAGGGCGCATTATATAATTGGGCTATGCGGACAAACAGGGGAGGAACTGGAAAGCGCAAGCCAACGGTCAATTGAGAAAACCATAAGGTTTTTTGAGGGGTTTTCGGTGACAGAGGCCGCTCGTCCCTCCCAAGGATCTCTAGTAAATTCTCCCCCAAATTTCTTACCTTTCGCTTAATAACATCGAAAGCAGTCTTATCTAAGGTAGAGGCTTCATACCTATCCAAGGAAAGGATTTGTTTCTTCAATCTATTTCCAGTATCGTCTCTCTGGGAGTCCGACCCTTGGTTAGACCTAGTGGATCTATTGCTACCCCGATGGTCAGAAGAAGGTCGACGGGAAGAAGAGGGCTTCATAATGATTTTCTAAGATGACAGCAGAAAACCTAAGAAAATAATAGAAGACAAGAATACCTCCTCGTTCTGTTTACTGGAAGGGCTGGAAAAGTAGAAACTCTTAAGAACACCGAGAAACTGAAAGAGGCGAGAGAGTCTTTTCCTTTTCTTTGAAATGCAAGAGAGAATAAAGGGAAAGAGTAAATCCGCACAACCTAAAAACTCGGGAGACGAGAGAAATAAAGGCAGGAACGTGGAAAGAAAAGTGGGAGAACGTGTCCCACCCACTACATCGCGTCACATTATTACCATAAATGAGCCTCTATTCTTATCGGGCGTGTTTACACGCGCTAAGGAGAGCAATATATTCAAGAGAAGACATTACTCAAAAAATTTCAAAATCATAAACATCAAATCCCATCGCTTGTTGGAATCACCCAAACCAGGCCATGAGAAAAGAAGGATAAAATTGTAGGAAAAATAAATAAAAACAGAGGGAAATGAGTGAATTTACACACTCCCCCTTCAGAAAAAAGGCGAACTTTTCCCAAAATGATGGGTGAAAAAGCCTCAAAATCATCATAAGGGTACCGCCAGAACCTCATATAACACGGAGAAGGTATTATCATAGCCGGAAAAACTCAAGCTTGTTGACAACAAAGCTTAATCATCGGCCCCGGCAGCGTTAAATGCTGACGAGAAGAGAAGGCCCCCTATAAATAGGAGGATAATCTGGCTTTTCTTTCTCTTGCCTCGATTATACAATAAAAAATGAAATAATGAAGGAAGGAGTCTTTGCACCTCCTCGCCCTCGAAAAACCAACCGTGGCACAATTTTTTCCACGCGATAAGACATCCATGATGTCAGCGGAGGGATCGTTTCCCGCCAAAGCGTCTAACAGAAGCTAGTAATATACGCTTTTGGGGGGGGGGGGGGGAGTAGCTGATAGGGACCAATATCAGCCTTGCCACGTGGCGTCCTTTGGTGCTGACTGGATTTGCGTTTTAGGAGCCCCAGGTGCAGTCCTCGGTGCAGATGCTATGCCCAATGCAGAAGCGGCGAGTTCTGCGCAGATCCATCCCTATGCAGAGGCCATCCCAGACCCGTTGGCATCTGCCAAGGCACATGGATCTGCCAAACATGCAATCCGCATGAATCTATGTACTCTAGGGTGAGGACCACTAAATTAATGACAGAGGGAATCTTGTCCCCCAAAAAATTCCTTTTCCATCCTCCCCGTACAGGTACATTCACCTTTTCACCCTTTTTCACACCTATAAATAGATAGTGACTTCACCATTTTGAGGTACGAGTTCTATACTTTTCCATACTGTTCCATTGATATTCTCTCTTTGGAATTTTCGTACACTTACTGACTTGAGCGTCGGAGGTTCTTTCCAGAGGAACCTCCCCCTTTGTTCCTCCGGCTTTGTTTTGCAGGCGTACGGCGGTGACTACAACAAAGCTCGAAGGTACTTCCTCACAACCATCCGAGGATGAATGGAAAACCGCATTGTGTCTACCGTTCCGTCCTCCTCTCTTCTTTGTTGTACATTTTCTCTTGTGAATGGGGCTAGATCTATTGTTTAAATGCCTTGCGTTTAGTCACTATCTTGTTCCCTATCATTGAGGAAAGGTATTCCATGGAAGCTAAACTTGGAAGATCAGCGCCCTGCGTTGTCACCACTGTATCTCTGTTTATGATCATTTGTACTTAAGCATACTTTGTAAATCTGTGAATATAACGAGTAATCACATTATTGTTGTTAATATTTGACCCAGATCTAACAGAACTACACCAATAACATTCTACATTTAACAACACAAATCGCATATACCCAAGTATATAAGCACAAATCTACTGCAAGAACAACAGTTAAGCATAATTAACTTCCTTTTGCAACTCAGAAACTAACTACATGGGAGAAAGAACTCATACCTTGTCCCAATTAAGAAGCATCTGGATGTAACAACTTTGCCTAACCTTAGCTACTATTAGGTAGGAAAAACCAGAAACAAAAACATACTTAGAAGATATAACAAGGAGTATGAATCTGATCAATCTTTCTCTAAACAAGGAGGCAAGGTCAAACTAAGAAGCTGTAGCAGCAATGACGCACATGTATAGTGTATCATAAAATGGGGTTAGTTCGTGGAACACAGAAGAATCCATCCAGGTTTAAATACCCATCCAACCTCTCAAGTAATCTGAAATTAAAAGTTAACATTCAGTTGCATAAATCAATTGTAGATGTCATGACCTCTTGGTCAGTCATAGAAAAGTTGGTTGAGCCGAATATTAACCTTCTAGACTATTATAAACTCTATTGACAAAGTTCCCCTGTAAGCCAAAAGAACATTTTGAAAATACATCTTACAAGGAGAAATATGAAACCTTTACAAACTACTTATCATGATCAAAACAGTAACTTGGTAGGCCACCATTAATGATCACTTCAGTTTCTTCTCCACTTGCACAAACATCGATCAGTAAAACATTCTTTGAAAGTGCATATAGAAAGGCATTTCAAAGGCCCAAGTTATATATTTCTCATAGTTATGCAGCATATTTCCTTTGAAAGATCAAGAGAATCAAATCATGAAATCAAAATTAAGTGTAAAATATTCATAGTTTTTAAATTTACATAAGCAAAATTTGACCTTGTGATTGGCCTGTGTGCTTGAGCTGGACCATTCTTATCACAAATACCACTTGACCTGAGATATTCAACTCATGGCAAACAAACTCCATGTTAAAGATTGAGAGCTAAGAATAATGCTCTGCAAAGGCTCTCTTGTTAACAACACAATTATAATTTTGATTAATGACAATGCCAGTCATCTATTAGCTCTGATCACAGCTCCAAACTTCCCCCCAACAATTTCTCCCCCACCTTCCATTTATCTTTTTTTGCTAGAAAATCAAACAAAAACAAATCAATTTCAGTAAAGTATCAACTTAGATATTTAGTCGGCTCGATATATATGTTGTTCAAAAAGTAATTTCTACCCTAGCCAATAGGACAGTCATAAGGTCTAAAGGATGTCCATCCTTTTTCCCTTAACAAGCAACAGTGGAACAATAAACGACCATCAAAACTAGTGATATTTTCCCCCTGAAATAACAATGTTGATCAAATAAGGAACTGTTAAAAGTAAAAATGCAATTGAACCCGAAACAACCAAAGTTTACACGAATTAACTGACAAGATCGTCAGGAAGATATCAACAACAAAGAAATGTTCTTAATTTATGCTCTTACCTACAGTTTCCTCCCAAACAAAAGACTTCAAATTTAAATATGCACTAGCCACAAATTGATAGAGTGTGAGCAAAGAAAAACAGTGATATTTATAATTATAAGTATCGCAACGTCACTAACACAACGATGCAAGTAACTTCGCAATCCCTAAACCAATTACACTCATATCAGAAGCAAAAACTTAAAATTTCAGCATGACCTAATCTTAAGGGTTCTATAAAATTACTTACTACTGAATTGCCCAATTCAAACTGAAAATTAACACTCGATTAACATTCCAGTCAATCAGGATCTGAACTCGAGGTACGAGGATTAACCCCCATCGTCTAATGCGACCTCGTATGAGGGAAATTTCATCGTCTTCTAATTAGAGAATGAGGTTTGCATCGTCTAAAGGCTTCACTGGCTGCATTTCGAGCTCAGCGTGCACGCCAACGCAGTTAGGGGTGTGGCAGGCTGCTGCCGGCAATCGAATGGGAGAAGAAGGTGCTCAAGCTAGGGGAGGGAGGGAGTGAGAGAGAGAGAGAAGAGGGGGGGGGGGGGGGGAGTGTCTCGATGTGCGCGTTAAGGGATTATAAAGTTAATTAGTTAAATATAAATAAAATATTCATTGAAATACTTAAACGGCTATTGTGTTGGTGAATTTGTTTCACGACACTTTTTTAACCAGCAATCAGGACACATAGAAGTTGTGTCCCATTAATATCATAATAGGACACTCCTTTAATATACGTCCTATAAAAAAAGTCCTAATAGCTCATCTTAGTTGTAGTGTTGGCTGTCGGGGTGGAGTAAAGGTACAGAACTAGGCTTTAGATTAACGAATTGAGTTTTTGTTCCGATACCGGGGAAGTTGGAGGTGGCGACGTGTTTTGAATAGAGAACTAGGGTTTTTCGTTTTGCAGTCGCCATGCTGTGTGAGGATGATGGTGGTGGTACTGTAGATTGAGTAGGTAGTTGAAGGGATGCGACAGAGTAGTACCGGACGGCGGTGGTCAGCGACCGCTAACAAGGTTTGTTTTGAGGAAGATGTTTCTCACGTTTTCCAGAATTTTTCGTTCGATTTTCTCTCTTTTCGATTTTTTTGAAGTTTTGTGTCTGTGTGTCACTGTGTATTTTGAATTATGTTAGGTTTTTAATTTTGTTTGAATGTTTGCAGAGCCATTTTTTGTAAGATTTGTATTTAATTCTTACTGTTCCAACGATAATAATTTGTTTTCTTGATAGAATTTGCACCGTCTGTGGGAAGGCTAAATCCTCGCGATGTCGTCGACGAAGTTTGATGAGGAGAAATTCAACGGATCAAACGATTTCGGGTTATGGCGAATCAAGATGCGAGCTCTACTCATTCAACAAGGATTAGCTGATGCAATCAAATCGGAGGAGGAGTTCAAGAAGTCGACGGTGGCGGAAGAAAAGCGGATCGAGATGCTGGAGAAGGCTCACAACACCATCGTTCTGTGTTTGTCATATAAAGTGCTTCGAGAGGTGTCGAAGGAGAGCACCGCAGCTGGGATCTGGGCTAAGCTTGAGTTATTGTATATGACTAAGTCTTTCGCGAGTAGATTGTATGCGAAGCAAAGGTTGTATTCGTAAAATCACGGAAGAGAAGGGGATTTTGGATCAAGTAGATGAGTTTAATAAAGTGATCTGCAATCTGGAGAATATCGATGTGAAGATCGATTATGAGGATAAGGCAATTATCCTGTTAAATTCTCTCCCTAAGTCTTTTGAGCAATTGAAGGATGTTATGCTCTACGGAAGAGATGGCACAATCACTCTTGAAGAAGTGCAGAATGCGTTGAAGGCAAAGGAACTGTAGAAACAGATTGATGGTGGATCTAATTCGACTCATGGGGATAGTTTGAATGTGAAGCGTAAAATTCAGAACAATAAGTTCAAGAAAATGGCACACGATTTCAAGAAATTTGGACAATCAAAGGAAAACTGGCGAGAAGGAATCAAGGAAGTTGATAGGATACGGCCCAACCCTCCGGCCCGAACTGAGGGCCCAATAGAGATTAGGCCCACCATCGAAGTCAGGCCTGCAAGTTCTACCCATGAAGAATTCTAAACCTAATGGACATAGAAGAGAAAGAGCGCAATTAAAGGAGATGTGCATGGAAAGTGGAGATATGGTGGGATTCTATGTGGATGCATATAAATAGTAGTTAGGTTAGGGAGGAAATTCATACACACTCTTTGTACTCAACTTTATACCCTAATAAACAAGCCTCCATCTCTTTACTCCCGTGGACGTAGATCTATCTCTATAGATCGAACCACATAAACCCTATTGTGTTGTTTCATTTTCATTGTTCATATTTCTTTTGGGCTTTTGGTATTATCACAACAAAATCGTACTTGATCACTGGCGCGTTTGTGGGAACGAAATAAATTTTTGTTGATCGAGCTTTTCTTGTTGTCGATCATGGCCCCCAAGAAATGACCGACGAAGGGAACAAGAACCACCCCAGCCGCTACGAGAGGCCGACCAAATCCGGTGCAACATGAAGTGCGCCGCAATGAACCCGCGACACAACACGAGGAGGATGCATGCGACAAAAACCAGAACCGAAAGGAAAACGACGAGCTGTTGTTGCCACCTCCTCCAGTGAGAAACGTCCTGGGCAGCCAACCCGGTAGGCGAACTCCGGAAGCTGATCGCACTATTTCTACCACACAAAAATAGGTATAGTTAGAGGAAAGTACGAGTATCGTATCCACAAGGATTGACAAGTCGAAAACACACACAATACCTTTACTCTAGAACTAAACTGATGTCTAAGCAATTAAGAATTTAAGAATGTGGTATTTATAATCCTAGACAAAGAAATAAAGTAAATAAAAGAACACAAATAAATAAATAAGGAAGTAAACAAATAAGAAAACAAATAACCAAATAAGGAAAATAACAAATAAGCAAATAACTCAATAAGGAAAAATCAAATAAGGAACAAACGTTGATTCTAGGGAAGCCTACCTAATCATATCTATGCAAGTAACAATTAACCCGATTAACCAATTTAATCCAAATCTAGACGCGATACATGAAAATAACCTAACACTCTGGCTAAGGCAGTATAGATCGTCACTTGATAAGATCCTAATCTCCTCTCGGTCTCATAGCTATCAAATCAAATGCAAAATAGAAGAAGTATCGATAAATACAATCAATAAGGTTCAACTACAACACCTATATTGACTATATATAGACCTATGACAATCTAACTTCGGCTAAGACAATTAAATCATCATACGATGTATTCATCAATTATGCAATTATCCGGCTAAGGCATAAAAACATAACTATACATACACAACTAATGGCCAGTTAATCATGCATGAAAATAAGCACCATGAAACATACATCTAGATTGGCAGGCTAAAATAGATCTAAAAATTACTCATGTAGATTGAATTAAACATACAAACTCAGAATCAATCTAGGAAAATTAGCTAGACATAATTAAAAGAAAGGTAGAAAGAAGATCAAACATAATTAAAAACTTGAATAAAAGAGAAAGGGATAGAATAACTCTTGAATCTTGAATAAATCTTCAATCTTCAATGGTCTTCATACATAAAATAAATCTAGATCTAAAGTATAAAAGTGTAGAGAAAGGAATAAAAATTAATCTAAGGTATATTGGAGACTAGAGAGATCTCATTTACAATGATAATAAGTTTAGAGGTATTTTTAGGGTAGGAGTTTACATCTAAAACCTAAGTGTACAAGGAATCGATAAAAAGTCGAAAAGCCCATGAAATTGCAAATTCCGTATTTTGGCTCGACTAGGTGCTCAGTCGCGCGCTGGGTCGAGCATACCTTATGAGTTAGTGGCTCGACTAGTTGCTCGGTCGAGCACTGGGTCAAGCATGTCCATGCAGTTTGCGCGTCTTTCTTGTTTTGTCCGTATCTTTCTCGTCCGAACTCCGAATTCACCTCCGTTTTTGCCTATATGCTCCTATCAAACCCCTCTTCAATGCTATGCTTCCATTTATTCCAGAATAACTCTTCAATAACATCGTGAGAAGTCAGAACTTTGGGATCAATACTTCATCATCTTCCTTTGTTTCGTCGTCTCTCATCTTGTCTTGGGTTTTCTCAACTAAAAAGCCCTAATAACACTCAAAACAACCCAAAAGCGTAATCTAGCTAGAAATAATGTAAAAAATACAAAACATGAGCTAAACTATCGAAATAAGTCAAGAAAAAAATAATTAAACACTTAGATAATATGATAAAAATACACCCTATCAGAAGCTGACGTCGAAAATCTTACCGGGCGGCCAGCTCGATAAAAAGAGTTGTTTGGACCGGGAGTCAACCTGGTGATCACCCCTGCCAATCCGAAAATGGGGGCCCAGCGAGGAAACCCTAGCACAGGGACATAAATTCACCCCGCTGCGCCACCCCGTGGACAACCCGATGTCGAGGGTCTGATGAGAGCCTTTCTCAGTACCGAGTGGAAATCAGCAGCCGAGGGGAGGATTAAACGAAGGATTACGCAGGGCCAATCCCCCTCTGCCTCCACACATAGTAGGAGGATACGATCTTCGTGATCTCATCAAACAAAACAGAGGGCAAGGGGGATAGGAAGCATCTCGCACAGGAGGGATCTTCGATGCATACGGAAGGATCCAGAGCCCCCTATTCAACGAGATCCTTAACACTCCCATGTCGGCAGGGTACAAGGTTCTGAACATCTCCCCATACAACGGGATGGGCAACCCCAAGAAATTTCTTGGGCAGTTCAAGTACAACATGTTGAACTAGGGTCTCGGAGACATTTACATGTGAAGACTGTTTCCCGAGCTACTCATAGACAACGCTTGGGACTGGTTCGATAGCCTGCCGAATGGGTCCATCAGATCGTACAACGAGTTGTTGGATGTGTTGTTGCGCAGCTTCTCTCAGCGGGCTGAGATAAAACACACTCCGGCTCACCTCCTCACAGTGAAGCAGAGCCGAGGTGAACCCCTTCAGGACTTCATGATGAGGTTCGATAGGGAATGCATACACACATGAGGTCTCAATGATCTCCTCATCATTTCGGCATTTCATAACTCTATTCAATCCGATGCACTGTACAAAGAGATCCCTGCAAATGATCCTCAAACAATCACAAAATTATGGTCCATTGCGGACAAATTCTCCTAGATAAATCAGCACGTAGAAGAAGAGAAGGGGACCGAGGTAAGGCCTCGGACAAGAAGAAAAGGGAATAGAAATCCCGCAAGAGCGTGCTGGAACGCATCCGGCGAGGTCCCATAGAATCTCGCCTCATACCTCACCAAAATACGGCACCTCCAGTCGTGTTACCCCGCAGTCAGTTTACACCACTGACTAAACACTGAGTTGAGATCTTCGAGCTGCACGCGAATCTATTCGAGAAACCGCGTCTACATCCTTGGATAAATGCTGTTGCTTCCACGAGGATTATGGCCACGAGACAGAAGAGTGCCGGAACCTGATGAGGAAAATCGAAGGACTAGTTCGAAGTGGTCCATTGCAAAAATATCAGGACCAAGGCGGTCGGGTTAACCAGTTCGACACCCCCCGAAGCTAAATGAAGCGAAAATAGCAAAAAGGCAGTTGCAGCTCTGGTGTCGATAAGAAGTTCAAACGCGAGGACGATAAGGTCAGACCAAGTTGTCTTTGAAGTCAGAAGCACGGGCTGTTCCATCCAGCGAGCCCGCTAGTAAGAGATTCAAGCGAGAAGAGATGATCACATTCTCTGAGAAGGATCCAGTTCCCGCAGTCGTTCCCCACCACGAGGCTTTATAGGACCAAATAGTTAGTGGTGGCCAAATAGTTAGTCAAACAGATTTACATCGACAGCGGGGCCTCGGTAGGTATCATCTTCAAAGGATGCTTCGACCAGATGGGAGTGGACAAGGCTCTTGTCACCTCGACTGATTGTCCACTTCGGAGTTTCGCCCAAGAAGAAACCTAGCCCGATGGAGTGGTGGAGTTGCCAGTCACAGTTGGTAGAGCCCCGGCGAGCTCTACTGAGATAGTAGAGTTCTTCGTGGTACGTGTTAAATCGTCTTATAACATCATATTAGGGCGCAATTGGTTGAACACGGTCAAGGCGATATGCTCCACCTATCACCTTACGGTTAAAATTCCCTCCAAGGGCGGAGTGGAGGTACTGCGAGGTTACCAAAAAGCTGCCAAAGAATGCTTGCAGGTCGCGCTAAGGGAAAACGAGATCTCGTCCCAACCACCTCAAGCATAGCAATCACCGAGCCCGGAGGAGTCAGAAAAGGCGTCACCTGTTCGCGTCAGTCCGGCGGAAGACATCACATTGTATGAGAACGATCTAAATAAGGTCATCAAAGTAGGTCTTACCGAACTGCCTCATCTCAGAGAACAGGTCATCCAACTCTTCCGAGAGTTCCGAGACGTCTTTGCATGGTCACCACTCGACATGACGGGTGTGTCGCCACATGTGATAATCCACAAGCTCAACATCGATCCAGGAATAAAGCCCATCAAGCAGAAGCAGCTCGCCTTCGCAGCCGAAAGAAACAAAGTCATCCGTACCGAAGTGGAACAGCTATTGAAAGCTGAGATCCTGTTTGAAGTGACATATCCGACCTGGATCGCTAATCCAGCCGTGGTAAAGCAAGGAGGAGGTGGATGGCGAATGTGCATTGATTACACCGACCTTGACAAACATTGCCCAAAGGACTGCTACCCCCTCCCCAACATCGACAAGAAGGTGGACACACTGGTTTCCTCCCCAACATCGACAAGAAGGTGGACGCACTGGTGGGACACGAGGTATTCAGTTTCATGGACTTATACAAGGGATATCACCAAGTGCTCATGGATGAGGAAGACGCAGCCAAGACAACTTTATCACAAACTTCGGTGTGTTCGCATATAGAAAAATGTCATTCGGACTCAAGAACGCAGGAGCTACCTACCAAAGAATGGTAGAAAAAATCTTTCTGCGTCACATCGGGAAGGAAGTGGAGGTATACGTTGATGACATCGTCGTCAAAAGCAAAGAAAAGAGCACAAGTGATTCCGATCTCCGAACTGTTCTACTTTTGCTTCGAAAAACTAACCTTAAGCTAAATCCTCATAAATGCACTTTTGTGGTGCCCTCGGGGAAGATTCTAGGATGTTGGGTCTCTCAAGAAGGATTGAAAGTGAATCCCTCAAAAGTCCAGACGATACTAGAGATGAAGATGCCGAAGTCGATACACGACGTGCATAAGCTGACAGGATGCCACGCAGCGTTAAGCCGATTCCACTCGAAAGCTGCGGAGAAGCAACTTCCCTTCTTCAAGATTTTGAAGACAGCTCCAAACTTCATCAGGATAGAAGAACATCATCTCGCTTTCACCGATCTCAATAGCTACCTCGAAAGGCTACCGACTCTGTCAGTACCCACCAATGGCGAGACACTCTTTCTATACCTGGCCGCTTCAGAGGAGGCTATAAATGCCGAGTTAGTTCACGAAAAAGAGCGTCGTCAGCTTCCGGTGTATTTAATCATCAGATCACTCAAGGGGCCAGAGACAAGATATCAGCCCTTAGAGAAGCTCGCGTTAGCTTTAGCGAATGCAGCCAGGAGAATGAGGCCATACTTCCATGCGCATACCTGTTGGGAATTGTTAAGGATTCACTTGTTAAGGAGGAACCTATTGGGACACTTGAATAAAATTTTATTATGTATTTTTGATTAGATCCCAAAACCCTCTATGGCATTCCCAAGCGACCATATTTTGATTAGATAGAATAGAATTTTTGAAGCTTGTAATGTTAGGAAAGCTTGTTCAGTTTTAGTCGTTTTAGGTATAGACTGCAGGTTTCAAGCGAAGCGAGAAGACCACTCGCTAGAGTGTGTTTTGAAGACAAAGCGAGTCCACCCGATAAAGAGAAGCGAGTGCTCCCAACAGAATTCAAGCGAGTCAGCCCGACAAGCGAAGCGAGCACTCTCGATAAAGTCAAAGCGAGTCAACCCGACTCTGCGAAAGTGAGCGCTCAGACTAAATCAAAACGAGCACGTTCCAAAGCTGTGAAAACGATAGCTCAACTACCAGCTCCAGTTCAAACTTGAGTTTGAACTTAGTCAAGTGAAGATCAGCCGCATTCATTGCAGATCTCCACATGGCTAGTCAAGTTGGATGCTACAATTGCCTAAGGCACCCGACAAGCAGCCGCTACAGTACTGCAGGAGCCCACTTACTGTTACGCTTGGCTCTTAACCAAATTGGGAAAGAATACAAAGCAAGCATCTGAAAAGCTGCAGGTCAAGCCAAGTACTATCGAGTGTGGAGGGACAAAGCCACCAACCTTTGAACGGCTTCTACCCATCCCTCACACTATATATAGAGGCATGCAGAGAAAAGAACACTGAACACTTCCTTGAAAATTTCCTGCGCTCAAAGCAAACAAGCACTCACGATTTCCAGCAATCATCTTCTTGAGTTCTTGTAAGAAAGTGTTCCAAGTTTTAGTTTCATCGAAACTTGTCTCTGCAACCTTACTCTTAGATTCTAAGCCACTATACATATCTAAGCTTAGAAGAAGAATCCTCACCCTTACAATCACTGTAATGGATTCTTCACTTAGAGTGTTCTTCCAACCCAACCCAGACCCTTGTCTGTCCACTGTGTTAGTGTTGTCGTTGTAAAGGTTGTTGTAGGATCCAAGCTTTTGCTTTCCTCGGCCGCACAAAGCTCGATCAGTTGTTAGGTTAAAGGAGAACCCGTAATCTCCCAGTTGTAATAGATCAAAGCTTGCACGTTCATCGACTGTGCTAAGCTCGATCTAAAGTGTTAAGGTTTGTGGAGAGCCCGTAATCTCTTAGTTGTTTTCTGGATCCAAGCTTGCAAAGCTCGATCCTTGTCTTGGTTTTTGAGGAACCCGTAATCCTCAAAGTTTCTTGAGTAAAGAGTAGCTGTTCCTGCGTGGAACAAAAGTGGACGTAAGTGTTTTACCACCGAACCACTATAAACCCTGGTCTTGTATTCTTGTCCTTAAGCTTTTCAATATTTACTTGCTTTGATTATATCATTTCTGCACGTGCACATAAACAAACCTAAAACTAAGTTTTAATTACTTATGAAAGATTATAGCTCACTAAATTCCTCATTCCAGCATGCGAGTTAACCTAGGGATTAAGCATTCGCTTAGGTCATTAGAAAGTTTTACTGTAGATCAAGCGTTCGCTTCGGCCTTAAGTTTCAAGCGACCCCGTCTTGCTCACTCTGAGATAAGTTGGAAAAAGAAGTTGAAAAGCTTCTGTTACACGTATCACCCCCTCCCCTCTACGTGTAACCCTGCTTATCAATCCGGGACCAACAATACCATTCATATCCTCACTGATCATCCACTTCGTCAAGTATTGATGAAGCCGGAAGCCTCGGGGTTGGCTGGCGAAGTGGGCCATTGAGCTGGGAGAACATGACATTGCATACCTACCGCGCCAAGCCATCAAGGGACAAGCACTCGCTGATTTCCTGGTGGAGACCACCCTTCCAATGGAGACGCCACCAACCAAAAATATCATGGACGAGGCCAAGAACGCTTATGCTAAACCAGCCCCCAGCACACCAGAGGATTGCTGGGACATATACGTAGATGGAGCATCAAGAAAGGCAGGAAGCGATGTTGGGATTCTCCTAATCAGCCCCGAGAAGTGCGAGCTTACATACTGTATTCACTTCGCTTTGGCTTCCCCACGACGAACAATGAGGTAGAGTATGAATCCTTACTCGTTGGACTCCGTATTGCTAAGGAGATGGGAACTTAAGACGTACGCATCCATAGTGATTCCCAAATCGTAGTAAACCACATGTTGGGGAAGTATGAGGCCAAAGGGGAGAGAATGAAGA
Organism: Thymus mandschuricus; assembly: GCA_029379335.1. NCBI lineage: Eukaryota > Viridiplantae > Streptophyta > Magnoliopsida > Lamiales > Lamiaceae > Thymus > Thymus mandschuricus. The sequence goes on along the minus strand of CM057082.1, from coordinate 30,436,440 downwards.
AATACGTTGAGAAAGTTAAGCAGATGTAGCAGTCCTTTCCTCACTTCGAGATTATCCGTATCCCAAGAAGTTAGAACGCCCGTGCTGATGCTTTGAGCAAGCTAGCTTCCATTTCTACCAGTTCGCCGGTAGAAGGGATACAAGCACGAAGCATAGAAGAAGTTGAAGTCAATGTTATCACCGATGAGTGCCCCAATTGGATGACACCCATCCAAAGTTACCTAGAGAAAGGAGCACTGCCAGAAGACAAAGCCGAAGCCAGAAGAATACTAAGCAAGTCACTGCGCTACACACTGCAAGAAGGCATCCTCTACAAGAAAGCGTATCTCTAGCCTCTACTTCGGTGTGTGGGGCCAAACGAGAGCAACTATGTGATGCGAGAAGTACATGAAGGGGATTTTGGAAGTCATATTGAATCTCGGGTGCTCACAAAGAAGATAATGAAGTGGGGGTACTACTGGCCCACAATGCTCCGTGATTGTACCGAGCTCGTGAAGGCATGTGAAAAGTGTAAAGTCCACGCCAACGTCCGAAGATTGCCATAGACCGGGCTCACTAACATGCAAAGTCCCTGGCCTTTCGCACAGTGGGGAATTGACATCGTAGGGCCATTCGAGAAAGCACTCGGACAACTTCAGTTTTTTATAGTTGCCATCGACTATTTCACGAAGTGGGTGGAAGCGGAGCCATTGGCCAAGATCACAAGCAAGAACGCATTCAACTTCATCTGGAAAAATGTCGTGTGCTGATTTGGAGTGCCTCACGTTCTGGTTTCGGACAATGGAACCCAATTTACGGATAAAATCTTCAAAGAATGGTGTGAGGAATTGAAGATTCAACAAAGATTCACTTCTGTTGCTCACCCTCAAGCGAATGGCCAGACCGAAGTCACGAACAGAACCTTAGTCAAGGGGCTCAAGTCTCGGTTGGACAAAGCAAAGGGAAAGTGGGTAGAACATCTCTCCCAAGTCTTGTGGTCATATCGCACTACGCCTCGTACCTCTAACGGCGAAACTCCCTACAACCTAGTCTACGGGAGTGAAGTTGTCATCCCAGTCAAGATTGGCATGCCTAGCCCGAGAACGATCCACTTCTCACCCGAAGTGAACGAAGAAAATCAACGCTCCGATCTGGACTTACTAGAAGAAAGACGAGAGCTCGCCTACATAAAAGAAGCCAAATATAAACAATAAATGACGAGGTATTACAACCGCAAAGTCAAAGGAAAACAACTTTGTGTAGGCGATCTCGTCCTAAGGAACAACAAGGTCAGCAAAGCCGCCAAGCTCGGCAAGCTCGAAGTCACGTGGGAAGGGACATACCGAGTACACGAAGTTCTCGGCAAAGGATCCTACAAACTTACCCACATGTCTGGGGATCCATTACCACGGGTATGGAACATTGTTCACCTTAAGAGGTACTATGCGTAGAGGATTCATATAGATAGAATTTCAGTAGCATTCTTTACATTCCAGAGTCAAGTTATTTTCTAGAGTCAGTTCGCACATTTCGTTTTCAATAAAACTTTAAAGTTCTAATAAAATTTCGTCTTTTATGGTCATATTTGCATTGAACCACGCATAGTGTAATCACCTATGCATATCACCTCTCTTATTTTCCACGCTATCCTGACGAGGAAGGCGTGTTACCCTTGAGACACGTATCTCGGGTATGAAACAAATAAAATAAACGCGTATGAGGGGACCACCCCTACCGATATGTCTCGGCAAACAAGGAACTCAAGCCCAATTGATCTCGGCCAAACACATAAGCCTGATTATTCTCAGCAAAAATATTTACTTCCTCCGTCCCCTAATAAGTGTCCTGAGCCGTCAAATTTCAATAACCAAGAAAGTGCTTAATTTTACCATATTAACCCCTAATCATTACATAGAAAATTGAAAAAGTAAAAAAAGTGTAATGATAGTAGGGGTAAAATTGGTAGTTTAGCTAAAATTTTACATTGAAATATGTGATAGGACACTTATTATGGGACAAAAATTTTGGCAGCTTGGGACACTTATTAGGGGACGGAGGGAGTATTACAAGTTCACATTAAAAAGAATCGCAGTTTTCATAATGCAGGTTCATAGCCATAAAGAAATTATAAAGAGGAGCCGGCACCGGGGTCCGGCCTAGAGTCAAACCACCTGTCCGCAAAGGTGGGCTTCAGTATATTATCTATGCTGACTCTGCTACCCCCACCTCGCGTTTGGCTTCGTCCTCGAGAAGCACCTCGGGACACGCTTCGGCTTGACTCTCCTACCGGTGTGACGCTGGCACTTCGACTGAGAATCTGTGGAGGCTGGCAAATCTGCACTGAAAATGGGAGAGGCCTGCCAACATCATGATTACGATCAGCTCGGCCATTTAGGGCCATACTTTGTGGACCAATTATCCGCAGACCTAGCTGACCGCGTTGCAGCACACCAGGTTGGACTTCGGGAAATGCGTTCAGCCACTCTTTGACATCGGGCTGTCGCTCTATAATGATTTTAAAGACAGAGGACAAACGTTTCAATCAGCGACTTCTGCATCCAACTCCCACGAGGTGACACCGTATCGCTCTCTATTTTTAACACACTTTTGCACAGCCCGCAGAGCTTCCGTTTCGACTTCGGATATAGTCGCAAACCCTACTTCGTGAAGAACGCGCTCATATCCCGAGTGTTCCTGTCTAATGAATTTAAGTTTGTTCTTAGTGCAGTCACAACAATCTTTCATATCTAGGTATCGGGCCTCGAGACCGTCATTGTTAACTTGCATGGCTTCATATTTCACGTCGAACTCGCTTTGGAAGTAGCTGACTGCGTCATTCAAGCGAGCTATTTCGGTGTCTTTGGAGTATACAAGCCTTTTCAAGAGTTTTTTTTCTTCTAAGTATGGAGATGAATCTATTACTTCGTCATTTAGTTACATTAAGGCAGTAAGGATGCAATCAGTATAACAGGAAGCAGTTCGTTCAACAAAAGGAGGAAGAAATAGTTCAATGTACAAGTTTGCTAGATTCTTAAAGTTCTGTTGGCCCCGGTTTGTTATAGGAAAAATACGTAGCGGGGGGGGTGAATACGTATTTTGAAGTTTTTCAACTTCAAATCCTTAACTCAGAGTATGAAGTAAAGTGCTCTTTGAAATTCCAAGACCTAGCCGAGAGCTAGATCTAAAGCAATCACGAATCTCTTGACCTAAGCTTATAGCTTGATCAAGAGTGAGACTTTACTCTTTAGTGCGGAATTTGGTGAGCTTTAATCTTTCCTAAGTATTTAAAATTTCCTAGTTATGTTTGTTTAGATGCAGATGCAGTGAATAATCAAACAAGGAAAATAAAGAGTTTAGGGTTAGAGAGATACGACACGAGATTTATAGTGGTTCGGAGATAAAGCTCCTACGTCCACTTATTGCACTCGGCAACTGTTCTCTTCACTCAAGAACTTGAAGATTACGGGCTCTTCAAAAGCCTGGTCAAGATCGAGCTTCACTCGCTTGGATATGACAGACGCTGGGTGATTCCGGGTTCACACCAAAAACCTAAACTGGACTGGAAGCTTCACTTGCTTCAGTCCAACGACAGGGAGATTGCGGGCTCTCCTTACAGCCTAGCTTCGATCGAGCTTTACACAAACGATGTAAGTGCAAGCTTGGATCTAGACTCTATGATCGAGGCTTCTAGAATCGATGAAAGTAGGGCCTTGGATCGAAACAACCTAACGACGACGAACACAAAAACCTAACGAACAGATTAGGGTTTTTGGTTTACGACGACACACTATGAAGAACTCTTTACAGTAGATGCAAAGATGGCTAGAGTTCTTCTTCTAAGCTTGGATATGGAATGGGCTTAGACTCTAAGTGTGAAGGTTGCGAAGACGAGTTCCGATGAGACTGGAACTCGGAGAACAATTGGAAACAAAGACTCGAAGTTTGCTCTAAGGCTGGGAGTGTTTGTTTGCAGTAGGCGCTCGAATGCTCAGGATGTGTTCTACTTCTCTTCGTCTTCATCCTTCACTATTTATAGGCGGGGAGTTGGCCGAGATCCGTTGCTTGGTTGGTGACCTTGTCCCTCCTCCTCTCGACAGTACTTTGCGCAGGCAGTTGCTTTTGCAGGTGCGCAGTTTGTCTCTTTCCCGAAAATGGCTAAGTTACAAACTTAACAGTAATTGGAGCAAGCCAGTACTGTAGCGGCGCCCTGTCGGCCTGGCAGTCAACTCCTCTGCTCCTCTCCGCGTAAGACACGTGGAGATCTCGTAATTAATGCAAAGATCTCTAGTTGACTGGAGTTTAAAATCGGAGCGGGAATTGTGCTGTCGCTTTCTGGTAGGTAGTGGCTCGCTTCGCTTTGAAGTTGTAGCGTCCGCTTCGAATCGAGTCGCTTCAAGGTCACTTTGTAGCGAGTACTTGGGAAGTGAGTTCCCGAAGTGGCTGCTTTAATATGTGTTGACCCGCGTTGACTCGCTTCGGCTTTTCACTGTAGCGCTCGCTTCGCTTTGCTTTGCTGGACTCGCTTCGATTCCACTGTAGCGCTCGCTTCGCTTCGCTTTGCTTCGGTACGCTTCACTTCAGTTGAGTAGACTCGCTTCGATTGAAAACACACTCAAGAGAGTGGCCTTCACTTGGAATTTTCTGCAGTCTAAAAACCTAAGTGACTAAAGCAAAATAAAGCCATCCTAACAGAGTAGGCTTAGAAAAATTTCTAATCCTATTATCTACACCAAAAATGGGTCGCTTGGGAACAGAACGCTTTGGGGTTTTGGGATCAAATCAAAACAACTGTTTGACTCACTTCGAAGTGTCCCATAGGAGTTCCCCCTTAACATTTTGCTCTTAACAATTCCCAACAAGTTCCATACAAAAAAGAGAAGGAAAAGGAGAAAAAAGAACAATCAAGGAAGGGATCCACTGACCCCTCCTTGGTCGGTAGTCCGCTCTTGTTCGGTGGCCTCGCTCTGCTTCTCCTTTGAAACCTCCACCGACGGCTTCTCAGCAGTATCATTGATGTCATCAGTGTTCTCCTCCTCGAACTCCTGCTCCTCGCCCTGGTCGAGATCAACAATATCCCTTTCAAGGGGAGGATATTCATCCACCTCACACCCAAGAACAACATTCGAGGTGAGCAGCTCGGTGGACGAGGACAGCTTGTTGATGAGAGGAAAGATGCCAGCGAACTAGACGATCGTGGCCGCATACGAGGACAGCAGCTCCTCATCTGTACGGACTTCGTACCTGAACTTGGACTTATCCAAGTCCGGATACTCTTTGGCCACGGTGTCCAGCGTCGAGGCCTTCACCAAGATCGACATAATGGAACCCAACGTGCTGGCGAAGTCAGAGAAGCGAGCGGAACGAAGCAGCTTCTCCACCATGGGCTGAATGACCCAGGCCTGCGAAGTCACCTACGCGATCTCTCATGGCCGCAACTTCGGCCTCCAGAGCCGAAATATTCAGAGCCTAAACTTCGACCTTCGCCACGGCAGCTCCCTCTGATTTGCGAAGGCTTGCCACCTCTGCATCCCTGCTCTTGAGGTCGTCTGCGAGCCTCGACCTCTCCTCCTCCACTATTTTTTGCACCTCGATTACGGAGGTGAACTGGGCAGCAGCACAACGGACGAAGTCGACAATGCGATTCAGTTCGTAGCACACCTGCTCCGATCCCTAAAAAATGCAATAGTTAACGAGGAGGCCAGCATAGAACACACATATACAAAAGGAGATGTAGAGCATTTTTACCTCGGGAAACACCAGTTGAGGTGGTTCCTCGCACATCATCATGCACTCCTCATCGCCGTCGAAAACATCAACGAGAATGAACCCCATGGGCTTCTTCCCAAGGTCCCAGCGTAGTTTGGACGAAGCAGGCGACCCCAACACGTCGATTGTTTTCTCTGACGAAGCGCCGTCAGAAGCAGTCACCAGCTCGTTTGCAAAAGAGACCATAGTCCTTAGCCTTTTTCGGTTGTTGTCCTTCTTCGAAGGGGGCGGAGGAGGCAGAACTGCTCCAAAAGCCACTGCAAAAAACAACCGAAGTCAGCGATAGTAAAAGAAGAAAAGGAAACAATAAGATGAAGAAATGAGTAAGTACCTCACCCCTCCTCGGAGCCACCGAAGTGGCTGGATCATTGGGACTTAGCCCAGCTCGGAATAGCTCGACTTCGGAGAACGTATCCTTTAAGACCCCAAAACTATCTAAGGTCGTTTGAATGTCGCCGAACTTATCATCCGAGATCCACCCCTTAATCTAGAGTCACGGGAAATTGGTGGCGGGTAGAAAGAACACTGAGAGCGGTGATGTGACGAAAGGCATTGGGGGACAGTTGTGCAATGGACATACCGAGGTGACGTTCCACCTCGGTATAGATAGTGGGATACGGGGTCGAAGACCACAGCGAAGTGAGTCCTCGTATATGGTTACGAACCCTAATGGCGGCCACACTCTATCGTCCTTTCTTGGGACGGCAAGAACGGCGCGGAAAGAGGAAAATGATACGCGCGGCCGATTTGAACGAGATCTATGGATTTTAAACTCGACGAGTATGTGATTACCTTACCATCCACCAACCCCCCCCCCCCCCCCAGCTAGAAAGATCTACGGTCATGGTATTAAGGGGTGGAAAGTTCTCAGATACCACCTCTAAATCAACCAACTTATTGGGTGGAGTCGCTGAAGAAGAACAAGATACCGGAACAGTAGAGGGAGAATGATTCATGAGTATTTACTGACGATGTTGGAACGTGTCGGTGAAATTTGCGGAGGATTGACGGCAGAATTCCGGCGGTAAACAGTACAGAAAAGGAGAAAGAGGATGGCAATGAACGGTGCAGAGAAACTAGGGTCTTTTGTGTTTGAAGGAAAGGGAAATGATACTTGACGTATCAGAAAAGCCAACATATACCTTCGACAATTGTTCACCTCCACCAACCAATCACATCCCAACTTTTTCGGGAACCCAACCGGCGCATTTAATGCGTCTGACGCATGCTGCCCATGACTTCGGCTTATTCACTTCGTCACGACGAGACGCATAGCCGACTTCGCCCATTCAGTAATTTGACTGAGTCGATGAATCGATGCCACTTCGGAAAAGAGAGCCCAACGACTTCGCTGATATCACAGCTCGGCAACAAAGTTTGCGCCAAAGGGCTTGGCGACAGCGAGCCCCCACATCCGAAAAAGCGCAAACTCACCAACAATCCACATTCACTTCGGTAACCAATATCAGCTCTTCTACGCCTCCTTTTTTTTTGGGGGGGGGGGGGGGGGGGGGAGGTGATAGGTTATGGTCCAACCCTCCGGCCCGAACTGAGGACCCAATAGAGATTGGGCCCACCATCGAAGTTAGGCCTACAAGTTCGGCCCATGAAGAATCCTAAACCTAATGGACGTAGAAGAGAAAGAGCACAATTAAAGGAGACGTGCATGGAAAGTTGGGATATGGTGGGATTCTATGTGGATGCATATAAATAGTAGTTAGGTTAGGGAGGAAATTCGTACACACTCTTTGTACTCAACTTTATAACCCTAATATACAAGCCGCCATCTCTTTTCTCCCGTGGACGTAGATCTATCTTCATAGATCGAACAACGTAAACCATATTGTGTTCTTTCGTTTTCATTGTTCATATTTCTTTCAGGCTTTTGGTATTATCACAACAAAATTGTACTCGATCAGAAGTGCCATTTCTGCAAGAAGTTAGGGAACCTCAAGAAAGACTGCTATGCACACAAGAAGAAGATGGCACAAAAGGGTGCAAAGCCAAGCTCAACAGAAGTCACCAAGTAGTGTGCATATATGTGATTGATACAATCACACAAGATCAATGGATTTTGGATTCGGGCTACAACTTCCACATGTGTCTTAACAAGGTGTGGTTTGAGGATTTGAAACTGGAAAGGCTAGGGTCTGTGTTACTGGGAAATGACCAGATTTGTTCAGTTGAAGGAGTGGACAAAATCAAGCTGAGAATGCACGATGGATCTTGCAAGGTTCTGGCTGATTGATAGGTTAGAAATTTACATATTTTTATAAGTGTTTAGGAGTTATTTTGATGTCTTGTTTATGTGATTTAGCTCGTGATTTGCATGTTTTATGATTTATCGAGCTATATTACGCTTTGAGTATAGAGTTGTGTTTTCAGGTGTTTTTGAGAGTAGAAAACCCAAGACGAGACAAGGAACGAGAAAGCCAAGCGAAGAAGAGATGAAAATCGAAGATTGAAGTTCGAAAGAGTGACTCGACCAACTCGAGTTGTGACTCGACCATTTAGGTCGAGTCAGTCCTGGTCGAGTTATTTACACGAGTTTCTTCTAGTTTTGGGCTTTTTGACTTTTAGTTGTTTCCTTGTACACTTATAATTATTTTATAAATTCGTACCCTATAAATACTCTAGGTTTAACATTGTGAAAGGGATCCTGATTTTTACCTTTTACTTTAGCATACTTTTGTTTATCGACTTTGGAATTTAGTTCGAGTTTATTGAAAATTCAAGTTTCTACCTTTCGTTCAAGATTCAATTCCAAGTTTTTCTTAATTTCACTCTTTAATTATGTTCTTTAAATTCTTTATGTTTATGTCTACTTTATTTATGTCTAGCTAATTTCGTTTAGTTGATTTTAGGGTTATGTGTGTTTGTTGGGAACCCTCTGCAGTTAATTTTGATGTTTTTATCAGTTGTAATATATTCTATTTACTTATAAATTAATATTGAAATTACTAAATCTAAAAAAAATATAAATATCAATGCTCGATTTGTTTGTTTTCTCTTATAAGTTCAAAGTGAAATAAATCGAGCTTTGTATTCATTTTTTTTTTTTGATCTAATGATTTCAATATTAATTTATAAGGTATTAGAATATATTACAATTGAAAAAATTGAGCAAAATGATGTCGAACACGAAGGTGCCCACGAACACCTTCGTGGGCACCTTCGTGTTCGACATCATTTTGCTCAATTTTTTCAATTGTAATATATTCTAATACCTTAAAAATTAATATTGAAATCACTAAATCCAATAAATATATAAATATCAAAGTTCAATTTATTTTATTATACATTTTTTGAACTTAGAAGAAAAAACGAACAAATCGAGCATTGATATTTATATTTATATATGTATTTTTTTAGATTTAGTGATTTCAATATTAATTTATAAGGTATTAAATATATTAAAATTGAAAAAATCGAACAAAATAATGTCGAAATGAAAAAATGACGAAGATGCCCACAAATGTGACTAGCATAAGATGACTAACATATCACTCTCTCTCTCTCTCTCTCTCTCTCTCTCTCTCTCTCTCTCTCTATATATATATATATATATATATATATATATATATATATATATATATAGGGAATGGTTCGTGTGCAAATAAATTCTGGCGTGCTAAAATGCGAAAGATGCTTAAAATTATATAAAATCATGCTTAAATCAGTATATATTTATGTTTACAACACCATTATGCTTTTTAATGTACAAATTCATGCTTAAACATAGTCATGCTTATAATACCTTATAATCATGCTTAAATTAATTACAAACATAGATCAAATTAAGATCAATGGTTCAGATCTATTCTTATTTCTCACACCAGAACTTATTTATATATATATATATATATATATATATTCGTTTATGGGCCTTAAGTGTAGTTAGGGTTTTCATATTTTCGTAGGTTTTATTGTTTTGCTCTTGTACATGTACGTTCTCCTCTGTTAAATAAAGTGTGATCAATTTTATTTTTACCATAATATTCTATAACATTCTTATAAATTCGTTTCGTAGAATAGAATATTTTAACTTATCAAATGTATACTCGTTAGTTTAACCAACAATCATCATATTAGCTCACTAGAATTATTTCAATCTTAATTTCTATGCAAAAAAAAAATAAAAAAGTAAAAAAATAAAAAATACTCTGTATAAATGACATGGATAGAGCACTAACTTGCTCCGGTCAACATATTAATGGTGTAGCGAGTCAATACTGAGTCAATTAAATCGATTCACCTTGTCACCAGGCTCATCTCTTGAAGGAGTGACCCCCGGGTTCGATCCCTTGTGAGAGTGAATTGTGTAAGATATAAGGTGGGTTTGGAGATTTTCTTGGAATTATTGGGAGCTTGGCGTACTAAGATCTAATCTAACAACTAACATTTGCCCGATAAAAAAAGTTTCAATCGAGCCATTTGAAAAGAGATGGCCGATAAAGTATAATCAATAAAATAATTTCTTATTGGACGATTTTATTTTACTAGTTTTTCTTTAATTTTTGCTTTCTATATATTTAATTTTATTAGGAATTTAAATGAGATCTTGCCCGATACCATGAATATTATTTCCGTAACCTGACATGCTAATATAAATTTATTATTTTTAATCTAGTTTTAAAATTATACAGATTTACAGAATTCATCACATTCTTTATTTAATTAAGAAAATGATTTCTCATTGTATATTTATGCGAATAAGTTATGAGAGGGCCGAGCCTACTAGAATGTTGGGCCGTGTCATCGGGCCAAGTGGACAACTCGACCGAACACGGAATAGCTTGTTTCAGCCCAAACATGCACTAAGCACGCTTTCCGACATCTTCTAACCAACATATTAGCAAAAATCAGAGTTATTATCACTTATTTTCTTAACGTTTTTTTTTTTTTTTTTAATAATGTTTTAACATTTCAAATTTTACAATACTATTTTAACATTCACAATATTTTTACGATGGTGACCTAACATCAATTCAGTCTATTGCTTATGTTGTTCACACGAATATTGCTATACATGTACCCATGGTTTTAAGAAATAAAAAAGAAAAAGGAAAAAAGAGAGAGATAGGTTTAAAAAAAATTTTAAAAAAAGTTAAAATTTAAAAATAAAATTAAATAAAATGTTAAAAGTTAAAATAAACTAAAAAACTACATGACATCTAGGGATGTCAGTGGGTCGGGTTTTCGCAGGTGCCCCCCTCGCCCAAACCTAATTGGGACGGGCTTGGGTATTATAAATTGGGTTTGGAACGGGTCTGGGTATTATGGTAGATACCCGGAACGAGTTTGGGTCGGGTATGAGTATACACCTCTGGATACCAACTACTTTTTTCACTTTTCACTTTTTTCTCTCGATTCGAGTTTTTTTTTTTTTTCTCCTCTATTTTAACTTTTATACACCTTACTAAAATATCATAGTAAGAAATTGTTAAATTCTTAAATTTCTCAATTCATATTTGTTATAACTAGGTGAGAAATCGTATCGTAATTTTTTTACCTTATTTGTGACAAATTCGTATTTCTTACTAATAAATTCATAAGTAGTTCAGTCCACCAGTTAGAATTATTATATTTCTTACGAAATGAATCTATACGATATGTATTAATTTAGTTGATTCTAATAATGTCTATGTATTCTAACTAGTTCAATCAACCTGTTAGAATTATTCATTTTCTTACTAAATGAATTCACATGTTTGGTTAGATATTCACTAATTCTAACCAAAATGGTATGCATTCTAACCGATTGGTTAGAATTAGAGAATTTATAACCAGACATGTGAATTCATTTAGTAAGATAATGAATAATTCTACCAGATTGATTGAATATGTTAGAATGCATAGATATGATTAGAATCGACTGTATTCTTACATATCGTATGAATTTATTTCGTAAGGAATAAAATAATTCTAACTAGTAAATTTAACCGATTAGAATGTACACGATTAGTTAGAATTAGAGAATTTATAACCAAACCTGTGAATTCATTGTTGGGATTATATACTGAAAAGCATACTTTTTATGCTTAGTTGTATACTACTTCTTCCTGTTTTATGAAATAAATAAAGTCATATGTTTTGCATATTTATTCGTGTTATGGTTATGCAAATAAACGTCCTGTAGTATATATTATAGATAATATGGTGTGGGTGGTCGCACGGAAGATCATATTATCGGTTTCTTATATACTTAAATAGTGTTCGCAACCTAAGTAATCATGGACAAATTACTAGTTAAGGTTGTAGTATAATGCTTGATATTAGCTGATCTTGGCTATTAGCTTATACTAATGCATCCAGTTGCATTGAACTGGATCGCGGTGAGATAAATCCTTTTGTACTGATTTAATAAAGGATTTAAAATCTCGGACGATTATTATTTCTTAATTCTAGTTGCATGATATTCAATTATATATTTATGATAATTATTACTTTGATTTATCAATGAGTTAGAGTTATTGCAACTCAAAGTATCTCGATATTTTGGGTAATAATATTATAAATATGATAATTATATTATAGCTAGAAATCGTGTCTCGGCGGAGTCCGAGTTGATAATGTTCCCTTGAGGCGCTCTAAAGATTATTATTTCAAACCCTGCAGGTGGATTAAGTTCCGATATAATAATAAGGTCGAGCGGGTACTACTCTCGGTTGAGATATTAATTAATAAAGCTATCAGTAGCTTAATTAATTAATGGACATGTGATATCTTAAACACGGGAAATAATATAATTCAAAAAGGAGCCCGGTATGTAATAATTTGGGAAATGGACGGCAGTGCAATATTATTTCTTTTGTGGAGTGAAATAATATTAATATAATTAAGTAAAGTATTCGGGCCCAGAGAATACTTGGATTATTAATTATATTGGGAGGCCCAGTCCATATCCTCCTTAAGATCCCTAGTGTAGCCCAACAGAAGCAGACCTGGCCCAGTAAGGAAAACCCTAACCCTAATCTACCTCTATATATATAGATGGTGAGATGGGATTCCGTCATGTGTGTGACATATGAGATTAACAAGAATCGAGAGTGACGGCTAGGGTTTTACTGTGAGGGAGAGAAGAAAGATTTTCGTCCATCCGGGATTCTTCTCTGTGCTCGGGAATACTCTAGAAGATCTTGGGGTTTACGAGAAGAGCTAGATCTCGTGTGCGCAGATCTAGTGCGTGGAATTCTTCACCGAAATCTCATTTTCCGGCTGGATCTGCCCAACAAGGTATACAACTCTAGATCTGTTTCCGCTTTAGGATCTAGGATATCGTGTGTTATAATTTTGTTTAATTGATTAACATCCGAGCGATCTTCATGGATCCAACATTCATTTAGTAAGAAAATGAATAATTCTAACAGATTGATTAAACCAATTAGAATGCATAGGCATGGTTCCAAAACTAGATCATATATGTGTTGGTATATGTGGCTGTAAATTTTGTGTGATTTTTTATTTATCATAATTTCTTACTAGTATACAAGAAGTTTTGAGAGATTCAAGTCAGAGGCAAAGAAAATCTTGAAACACAACAAACCACAAATGAATCCCCCCTACAAAAGGGTAAAATATTTTTCAAATCCAAGAATTTCTAATTTCAGTTAGACTAACGCTGTTAGATAATGAAGTTCTCAATAAAATTTCAATTAATTATTTTACCAATCAATAATTTTTACCTACCTGCTAGGTTTGGGCACTCGAGAAAATGCAATTTATTTAGCAATTAATTTGAAATAAATACCCTCTCTCTCTCTCATGGAGAGAGACATACAATGCACATCGAATATTTGCATCGTCGGATACAGTGAGTTTTTTTCCACCGGCCATCAGAAAAAGAAATAGAAAAGTAAAATAAATTGAAATTGATTTCAAGAAATTAATAGTACGAACCAAAATTCAAATTAAAATATCCAACCTTAATTAATATACTAATCTCTCTATTCTCTCTCTCTCTCTACCGATCTAACAAAAAAAATTCAAATGAAAAGAAAAGAAAAGAAAAAAAATAAATTAAAAAAAAACGGAAAAGAAAAAAATGGGGGAGCATCCCCCAATCCATCACCCACCATCGTTCTGCACCGCCATTGCCGCCGCGCCGCCGTTGTCGTCCGCCCAGCCGTTGCTCCTCCACCGTCGCCGTTGTAACCACCAACCAGCCGTCACTCCACCACCGTCGCCGTTGTAACCAGTAACCAGTAGCCGAGGCAGAGGAGATGCAATCGTTCTCTTCGGCTCCGGTTGAAGAGAGAGAGAGAGGATCCGGTCCATTTCAGTTAGAGAGAGAAAGCTCATAATTGAGGAGAGAGAGGGGGGAGATGTTCTCAATAAAAAAAAAATAAAAAAAAAAAAAAAAAAAAAAGAAGAAGAAGAAGAAGAAGAAGAAGAAGAAGAAGGGGGAGATAGAGATGGCAAACATGGGTACTGGGTAGAGATGGAGGAAGAAAGTGAAAAGTAAAAGTGATGTGAATAAAGGAAATAGTGGTGGGGGTATTTTTGTCTTATCACACCAAACTTATTTACACGTTGTGTGTTTTTTTTTTTTAATTTATACTAGATATTGTTTTACACTATAATGTTTTACTAAATGACTATATTTCTTCTTTATATTATGGTAAATATATATATTTCGCATGCATATAAAAACTATATTTATATTTTAAAAATAAATTAAATTTATAACTATTAGCAATTTTTTGGTTTTTATTAATACATATAAAGTTGAAAGGATATATCTCAAAAAAATCAACTTGATAAAATAAAAACATATATCATTAATTTTGTTATTTGTTAACATTTAATTTGATAGTATTTGTTTTACATTTTGTATATCGTTCGTTAGCATTTATTGAGATACACACGTTTAAATTATAATTTACGACTGTTAATTTATAATTTTTTTATAAAAAATTATTACTATTAATTTTATTTGGGTTTAACGGGTAATAAACGGGTATTACCCGATGGGTTTGAGTCGAGTACGGGTATTAAAATTGAATTTTTAAACGGGTTTGGGTATGCAAAATGTCATCGGGTTTGGGTTTGGGAAGTGCTTAATGGGCGGGTACCCGACCCATTGACATCCCTACTGACATCTATAATTTTATTTTATTTTTTTTTTTAAAAAAAAAAAAGAAATGTAAGATGAATTTTTTGTAGTTTTTATTTTTTAATTTTAATTATTTATTTCAGTTTTTTCCTTAAATTTTATTTATGTGATGTGGCGTTCTTGGCGAGTTACGTAAGCACATAGTCACCGGAATTGGTGTTAAGATAATATCGTAAAAAATATTGCATACGTCAGGACATTATTGCAAATTTTAAAACGTTTGCATATTATTGCAAAAAAGTTGAAACGTTGGGACAATAAGTGATAATAATCCCATAAATCACTCTCCCTAGTGTCAACATATAATTAAGTCCATCGTTGGTATAGTATTATCATGTTATTTTTTTTTTTATTAAGATTTAACTTATATTTTATTAGAATTAGTTTTTATTAGAGTTTTAAAAAAAAAACATTTATAATAGTTTTCTTTAATTATATCTTGTCATGTAGAGTTGTCAAACATCGGCGAGCCCAAACTTGTGGGCCTAAGTCAACATTTTGGATCGGGTCCAGCCAGCTCGAAATTCAATCGGGCCTCAAAAATCATTGCTCATACCCAACATGTGAATAAAATTTAGTTTAAAATGTATTGGGCTTTCGGGCCTGTCCGAGCCCTTCGAGCTTTTAAGTTTTCTGTTCGGGTCAGGTCAGGTCAGGCCCGTCCGAAATTCCCATGGGCCTGAGATTTTGTAGTTCAAACCCGCCCAAATTACGGGCGGACTTAGGCTACACATTGGGCCGGGCTTTTCAGGTCGAATTTGACGTCATGTTAATTGTAAATACATTAAATATGCCCTTTGATAACAGAGTATCTCTCTCTCTCTCTCTCTCTCTCTCTCTCTCTCTCTATATATATATATATATATATATATATATATATATATATATATATATATATATATATATATATATTTCGTTTGGCGGACGAGCAATTTGTTTCATCTCTACCCTCTTGGTTGGGTGTGCGAGTACACGTATGTTATTGTAACAAATGATCGTAAAATGGAACATGAAAGCATGAAAGATGCATAAAAGTAAAGTTCAAGATAACTTCTTCTCATTCAAGTCATTCCATAATCGTAGTAAAATATATATGGCTGCTAGGGTAAGAAGTCGTGTTTCAGGTAAATATGACTTTATCTACCAAATCCAACCCTGGAAGGATAATCTAAGTCCTCCATCTAATTTATCATCCAATAGCTAGGATACAAGGCGAGAAAGTAAAGACAGAAGTAAGGGAATCGAATGTCATGACTGGGTTTACTAAGGATAATCAAGCCGGAAAATCGTGACTAGGGATGAGATTAAAGAAGCTGATAGAAAGGGGAAAGTAATTACTAATATAATAGTTCGCCCGAACCAATGTAAGAAGTAAATATTAGTATATCCTTTGGCATTGAGCCTTTACAGAAAAGAATGACATTGTGTTTGATATGTTTACACGACTCGAATACTCAACTAGAACTATCGACATTACGCAGCTGAAGTCTTACAGAATGCGTGTATGTAGACATGCATTACCGAGAGTCTTGATTTAATAAACTAGTTTGATTCATGATGATAAAAGTTTGGGCCGGCTCTCCATTCCATCTCGTTCAACCTGCACATTTAGAAATATATATAAGGCTGAGTACGAAAGTACTCAGTGGGCATGTTGCCGAAAATATACATATATAATAGTCAAGCCATTAATAGTTCGCATATTTTGTCAAATGAGATCTTGGAGAAGGCAACGTGCCATTATAATTCTGCCTTGAGTCTTGATTGGATAGAAATTTGGATTTCTAATGATATCCCAACGCATTTTAAGCATTCCAAAGCATCTTTCATTAATTATATTTCTCGTTGACGAGTGCTTCACATTAAAGAATTCCTCTGAAGTTGTTCGTTGATGTCCAGTCCTCCATTCATTAAGATGGTATGGTACCTTTGACCTCTGTAAGGCGCAAGAAACCCTTTGCCGTTTGTGTAGCCCGCGTCTACTAGATAATAATAATCTAACATTTGAAACTCTATTAAACATACAAACTAACATATAGATTGAATGTATTTAGAGTGTGTAAGATACATACCATCTTGTACTGGCAACCTGTTTCTTCTACTCAAAGCATCTCATCGAAGCACTCTACCATCAGCATTTGAACCTTCCCAACCCGCAAGTATATAGATAAATTGCATGTCTTGTGAGCATACACCTAAAACATTTGTGCTTGTACAACCCTTTCTATTAGGATATCTAGGCTTATCAGCGTCATATACTTTCACTTCAATGTGCGTACCATCAAGAGCTCCAATGCACTTTTAGAAATACTAGCAAACATAACGTGCATACGCACGTTAACCTCATGATTTTAACTTTTAATGATATTTTTATTTTAAAAGAATATTTATAATTTACGTTTTTATGTGATAATCAAAACTTTCATTTTTTATGAATTTTTTATTATAATAATTTGATATTGTTGTTATTTATATAAATAATGGTATTTATAGTAGTATCTCATTAGTGATAGAACGTATATACCTCGCACTATAAAATATTCATTTTTCTCATATTTATAGTAAAAGTGTCATACGTCGTGAATAAAAATGTCGATTGATTTGAGTAAAAGTGACAATCTTATTACGATAAAATATTATTATTCTTCTTTTCCTGCAAAAAAAAAAAAAAAATGTTAATTTTCGTGAACAAAAGTATCAATCGATTTAATCTCCATGACGGTTTTTAAAAGTGTCAATTATTTTACATAAATATATCAATTAAAATCTAATGTCAACTGTTGTGAATAAAAGTGTCAATTAAAACCGGTTACACCATGCAAATCGGCTAACAAGATTTGATCATCAATCAGTGAAATTGTAAAGAAAACTATTTTTAGTTAAATATTATTGATCTTTACAAATTTAATATAAGTGAAAAGGTAGTAAAATATAAGTTCAAATTCGTTACTAAAGTTAATATTTTTCTTGTTTCATCATAAAGATAATATTTATTTATCAATTTTGGAAAAAAAAAACTCGCATAATATACGAATCTATAATTTTCCTTGATAAATAAAGTAATAATTGAAACTCCGCCAATAGTTTTTATTGTTAATTGTCGTGTATGAAGCAATCATCCTTTTACCTTATCGTAGATTTGTTATACCTTACCACAGTACGGTATGATTGTATACCTTTAATGTACCTTAACTTTTATACACCGAAAATATATTTCTATAACAAATATTTTACATAAAAAATTATTAATGATATATATTCGATGATAATAATTAATAATAATAATATCGTGACATTATAATAACGAATTAATTATATTACTAACGTTCGATATACGATTTGGAACGATATACCTTGGCATATGAAAGTTGATACCTATACCTTAACAAAATTCTCGGTATAACTTAACTAATAATGTATTTTCGATATTTTATCAGTACGGTATGGACGATATATCGAGTTTTCGTTATTTTCCCCCGGTCCTAGCGTGTAAAAACTACTCCCTTTATTCTCCAAGTATGTTTTTGACTATTTTGGCACGAATTTCAGTATGTCCAAAATTACACATACGATGAAGTTTAGGCCGAATTCGATATAGATTATTATACATTACGTAGCGTATAATAATACTTTCTCCGGCTCATGATTTTTTACACTATTTCATTTGTAGGCCGTCTCATAATTTCTGACACATTTCCTTTTAAAAAAATAATTATCATAATAATGGTACAATAGGTTTCCCCTTATTATAATTATTTTAAAAATCATCTAATCCCTAAAAATAAATATACAAAAATAAAACCAAAAAAATTCTCAAAATTAAATCATACAAAGTAGTAGTAATAATAATAATAATAATAATAATAATAATAATAATAATAATAATAATAATAATAATAATAATAATAATAATAATAATAATAATAATAATTTTTATTAGAGATACTAAAATACTTACACATAATTAATGGTTTCAGCCTATAATAATGAATAAAATTTCAAAGGATGAACAAACATAAAAATAAAGTGGTTGTTTCAATTTTTCATAATTATTTATAATTTTACTTTAATTTTGGTTTTCGTATGTAGTATTTTTATTATATTATATAGATATTAAATATATCCTCATTAATATATCAATATACTCATAATTTGGATTATGAGAATCATTATTAAATTGCAGTATAAGTAAATTTTAACTATTAAAAAATCTTATTTATCTAGATTTTCATTCTGTAAATTGAAATTAATTGAATACTAATAATATCATATGTAATTAAGTATGAACAAAACAAAATAAATTTGTAAAGATGTATGTAATGCAAGAGGTCCCTTGAATCTCACTATGTATATAATTAATCATGCGTATTAATATTTTATCTTATATTAAGGTTAATTGATATATATATATATATATATATATATATATATATATATATAAAGTAAATCTTTTATATTAATATCTTTATATAAATAAAGGACATAAGGACATAATATCAACATACGCATTATTAATACGAATTTACTCTATATTTGTTTATATGATTGAAAAATAAATCGGTAAATCTTAATTTGTGAATCCAATTTTCTTAAAATAATGTACTCTATATTTGCTTATATGATTGAAAAATAAATAGTAAGTGTTTAAAAAATGGTAAAACTATTTATGAACAATTTATGTTATTATTTTATTATTATATCAAATTATAAAAGAACTATCTATGTTATTTTATATTACTGTATTAAATATAATTAAAGGATATAATAGGAAGTCTCTATTTTGTAAAACAAGGCTCTTTTTATATAAGTATAGATTGGATATACATATGCAATTAATAATTATGACAAAAAATAAAAGAAAAAATGTTGTGTTATAGTAATGTACCTTAAACCATTTCCATTTCACATCTGTGGAATCCTCAGGTTCAGGTGAAGGAGCTTTTAGCAAATGACCGTGAAGCTTCAGAACTGCATGTAATACTCTATTGATATATTTACTGACTGTTTCTTCGGAACGTAAGAAATTAGTTTTCATTGTACGATTCTTTTGATGATGCGCTAGAATGTACAAGAAAATAGCGGCTTGCTCATCTATGCCAAGCTCCTCGATGCTTTTAGTTTTGCAATACTAGCTTCGAGCATGTGCACTAGTTTTTAAAAGGTTTTCCTATTATGACACGTCGTGTCACTCTTGTAAATCAATCTATAGATATAGCGCGGTCGATCATAGTCACTCAAAGAATATGAGGTCTTTAGACAATTTGTTTGATAGTAATGTGTTGTGATAGTTGCAATCACAACAAACGTACATCACTATTTTTAACAAGTCCATTCTCTCCATGTGCATACGTGTTATCAAATGCAATAGCTTTTCCTCCGATTTGAATCTATCCGTGCAATTCTTTTAATGTTATATCACCTATATATAATTCAATCAAATAAAGAGACATTTAAAATTAACAGATTTACATATAAAATATAGTAATTCATAACTTTCGTGATAAATATACATCAAGTTAGTAGATTAGGGCATGTTCAATGCTAGAACCCCAAATGGGGTTCTTAAAGGTGCCACATAGACAAGATCTCATTCATATTAAAAAATCACAATGGTAAGGTTCTTAATAAAGGTTCTTATCATAATTAAAGGGTCTCACTAATTTAATTATTTGAGAAAATAAGAGAGAGAGGAAAAAAATAAAAAGGAATGTGGGCCCCACTTTTTCTTAAGAACCAGTATCTTATATAAGAACCCGAGTTCTTATTTAGGGGATCTCCAATGGGGGTGCTAATTAAGGTGTGGGTTCTTGTTTTTGCCATATAGACAAGAACCACTCCATTGTACATGCTCTTATAGATCAACTTAAATTCTTAACATGACTCTATACCAGATTATCAAATTGGGCAACCTTTTTTCATGCTAGTTCATAGTTAAACTCCTAAATTTGGTAGTCTTTTGCAGTTTCCCTGAACAATGTCATGGAGGATGAATGAGATATCATTCAATTATGACTAGCGTCATGGTGGATGGATGAGATGCAATAATCAAATTGTGTAAAACATTTTTTAGTGTGCTTCTTTTCTCCAAATTTACCCACCTTCTTTTTTCTTTTTCCATTTTCTTTTTTCCCCTTCTAACACATACTCTATTCGTTATCATCTACAGTGATTCAATTCAACAATACTCCAAAATAAATTCATAATAACAATGGTGCAATTAATATTCACATGAGTGATATGGATAGAACAGAAACAACACCTTGAAATAATAAAACGATGCCTTGTTTAGACACCATAATTTGATTGAAAATAGTAGTACCATAACATGAAGAGGACACAGAACGAACGTACCTGAAGAGAGACAGAACACAGAAATGCAGTAGTGAGTAAAAAGGGAGAAGAACGGCGATGGCTTGGAGAAGATATGTTAATTTTTTGTGTTTCAATTAAAATCCCCCGAGTCAATGTAAAAGAATAATTGGGTTGGGTTGGGGAATTAGAATCCCAGAATATTTTGCTATTTTCCTTGTATTTAGGATTCATATTACTTTCCTAGATTTTATCAAAAATGAAACAAACACGGGAATTTAAAATTACAGAATAAGATTACTTTCCTCGAAAGTTATTAGGAAAGATGAGCGCAAACTTCACTCACCATAGGAAGCTGACACGTGTCCATTTATATCGGCAAGGGAAAAAATATTTTTTTAACATCGGACCGGATTTTACACTATTCCTGGTTTTTTCATTAACGGGCATTAAGTTTTTTCTTTATCTTCACAAATTATCGGCGTCGAGTAAAACTACCGATCTGTTCTCTTAGCGCCAAAAATCAAAACCACCCATTTTGCCTTGAAGAAGGAGAGCCCTCGTTCGTCGCCTTGCGTAAGAGGTAGCGTGAGATACCTGAGTGAAATCTGTCCGGTAGTGTTGCTTTGAAGCTTCGTGTTCTCTGTTTGCCCCGTTCGTTGCTCTTCGACAAAATGCCGAGACCTAAGGGAAGTGGACAAGGTGAGAATCTATTGTGCATGCGTAGCATTTGTTTTCTATTCCTCGTTAACAGATGTGGATTTCAGTGTTCTTCATCTCGCATAGGATAGATTATTGGCTTAGGGCACACCGTCCCCAGACTGAATGAATTTTTGATGGGTTACGCTCCCCCTCGTAATTGGATGTGTTAGGGTTTTGTTTCGTTGATAAATTTGGTAGTTGGTGGATTATCACACTCTGATTTGAGTAATTAGGGTTTATATTGATGAATTTGTGTATTAGGGCTTCTGTTAGAAATTTAATTGGGGAATTTGGGTTTCCGATCCCAAATTGAATTGGGGATTTTTGGTTTCTGTTGTCGAATTTACTTGCATGTCTGTGATCCAAATTTGAAATTGTGATTTAGGGTTTGTGATCCCAATTTGAATTGGGTAATTAGTGTTTATGATTATAGTGATATCTGGAGTTTTATGGTAGTTGATAAACCGTTCATCCTTGTTTTTTCAGGCTTTCTCGTCTCTAAAAGGCATCACATTCATTGGGTACAGTGGGTGAGAGAGGTATCAAATGGGCATTTGACAGATCTGATGGCTTCTCCGTTTGGCCATCTATTCCAGTTTGAAGATGACGATTACCCATTTCAAGGACAGGTATATATAGTAATGTGCAAGCATCTGACGAGCAGTTCCTTGAAAAATAAGTCCTTAGTATACGAAATAGGTGACTTTTCACTTGAATTTGGGCCAACAGATTTCGCCCTTATGACTGGGTTGAAGATCGGGGGTAATACTGAGCTCCCAGACAGCTCGACGTTTGTATCTGAGGTTTTCAGGGATGTAGATCCCAGAGTTATAAGTTTAAGTAAGATTCAGGATAGGTTGTTGAAAGAATCACAGGCCAATAAATCCTCCCAAGTCTGTTTAAAACTAGCTTATCTGTATCTAGTTGTGGGGGTGATTATTATAGACGGTAGATTGGATAGCAGGGTACCCACTGGCTACCTGCATCTACTGGATAACCTAGATAATTTCAAACAGTTTCCGTGGGGGAGGATAGCATACGAGCTTCTCGTTGCTAAAACCCATGCTGGAAGGAAGTCCATCCTTGAGCCCAGTAGCTCTAATACATGTGAGGCTCCGGGGTTTGTCTTTGCCTTGCAAGCTTGGCTGTACGAAGTATACCCCGAGCTGACAGGTTTCTGTGCCAAGAAGGTGGAGAACCCAGATCTAGTATCTCCCTGTCGGATGATGCGCTGGAGTCCTAACAAGCGGCCAAGCCACGACGATCTAGCGCCGTTCTTCTCTGCCGGGTCTGTATACAGGCCGGTAAGACCCTTTAAATTATTCATCTTGTGCAGAGCTATAATTTATTAAACTCAACCTAATCAAATTCAAATTACAGGTTGATATTGAGTTGAGCGAGGCCGAGGTAGAAATGCTTGAGGCTCTCGGTGTTTCAAGGGAAATGAGGACTGCTAAAGCTTGCAGGATAGATCGGGTTAAGAGAGAGAAGAAGAGAAAGGCTGCTGAGGAGTTGCCTGTGCCCCGATCGTCCCCGCGCTCAAAGGGTGTCGTTCGACACGGCCATCTTCCCATATGCACCTAAACCAGCTGGGACCGACTAGGCTTGAACCGTTACTGACGACCGTTAGGACTTCGTATCTAATTAAAGAATATAGCACAACAGTTATATACATGTATATTAAAATAGTTATATAATGTATGTGAATGTGCATTTGAATCTTTATATGTACCTCTTATTGTGATCATTAATGGAGCCGTTGTACCATTTTTCAAAGGCCATTACTGAAGAGTGATCATAAATAGGGAAGTTCGGGTCAGGAGAGTTAATCAACTTCCTTTTTACTTTATGCAGGTTCGCTCCTCCTAACTTTCTCTCCTTCACATGCTCGGCTGAATGATGAACGTTAATTAATGATCGCTCGTCAAGAGATAATCGAGCAGCCTTATTCTGCGGATCAGTCTGAAAATTCAAGTTTGGATTGCATTTAAAGGTCGGCATAACGGGAAGGGTATGAGGGGTGTGCATGGCATCTTTCGGAGATGATGAAGACATGATCTTCTTCATCTCAGCCAAGAAGGTTGTCAGCTGTTTGCTGATATCTTGTTGATGCAGCTTTAACATCTCTTCGATGCGTTCGATAACATCGTGGTTAGGTGCCTACATACAGTTAATGAAGACAAAACTAAGGGACTCCATTAAAGAAGTGGAATAATATACATTATTGGTTGACAGCAACTTATTTTTTTGCAATGAATCATGACGATTGCTTACAATCACGTGGTTTTCACCGCCTCCAGAATGAGATTCTTCATCCTCTACTGCAACCCTAATGTCCCTCTTCGACATCGTCGTCGTTCGTAAGGAATCAATGAAACCTAAAGCGTCTGGTTAATAAAATGAACTCATATAAGATACAAAAACAAGTTCGTGAGGATGGAATAGATTTAAACAGCATGAAGCTTGAGTTAAGCTATTAAAATCAACATACAACTTTCATACACGTAAAACGCCTAATTTCAAGCCCCTGTATTAGAGGAAACAGGCTCAAACACTTAATTTTTTTGTTAGAAAACACTACGGCAGAGTAAATCGTTCAACTAAACTAGAGAAACGTGGAAATATCGGTGTAAAATACGAAATAGATGAAACGAGAGCCGCTGCTTCAAAATCTGAGATACATACCTTCGGTTACAGCCGCCCCTTTTCTCTAGGCTACAGCTAGGTTTTAACGCCACTTCGCCGGTCTGGAGCGTGGAGAATGGCCGAGCTCGTCCGAGAAGCAGAGCGCCGTTTCTTCTTCGTCGATTTCGCAGCAGGGGATGAAGAAGAATACGTAAAACCTCAAAAATAAGGGCTTTATGGTCAGCATGATCTCTTGTCCAATCAGATGAAGTTTAAGCAGGGACCAAAGTGTAATTTCAGAGTTTATTTTTCTTGAAACCTGCGCACCATACCCACCATACCCTGACAAGTGAAAAAATTAGGATTAACTTCTAAGTATAAGTTTTTTTTTTTTTACCAAAAATGCACTTTAAAATTCACAGATATTGTTCAGTACAATGTAATTTTAATGCCGATTACTACAAATTATGATCCAAATGATACGACCATGAACAAAAAACGGCGATATATAAACGGTTCAATATATGCGAGATCAATTCGAAACGATATTTAATTCGATGAAAACTCCACTAAGAACTTATTCTGTATTTTCAAAATATTTAAGATCTCTTTCCTTAATTTCTTCAAACCGAGACAGATCTAATCATATACAGTCAAATTATTTTTTCGATTAATCAAAATTAACATCTACACTATCATCACAATTACGTTACTCGGCGATGAAAAAAGGACTTAAATATCCAACTACGAATCAAAACGATGTTTATTTCGATAAACTGTCTAAAATAAACCTAATTTCATAGGGTGTAGCATAAGAAAATAATAAATAAAATTTAAAAACAATAATTGAAAGAAGTAAAGTTTTGCCGCCAAAAAAGGAGCAGAAAAGGACAAAATAAACGGAATGAAAACGGCAGTATTTAACGGAGGACAATAAACCGGGCCGATGGAAAAAAAACCGTGCCGATAAAAACTATTTTCGGCCGATGAAAACGGACACATGTCGACAGTTTATGGTGAGTAAGTTTGCGCTCGCACCTCCTAATAGGCTTCCTTACTTTCCTTGTTAACACCAAACAATGGATTTTAATAATTTGGAATTATATTACTTTCCCAGTGCAGAATCGTGCCAACCAAACAGGCCCGAAAAGTTTTTCGGTAGAGATGGCAGAAATTCAAAAAGCTTTTAGGCAATGTAAAATGAGGGAATGACTTATTGAGGAAGTTATTCATACCCTAGTTTCCGCCTGTTCACTTTCACCCGACTGACTCATCGAGCACCAACTTTATTGGAACCTCAACCGCCGCATGCATTAAATGGCAGTCACACATATCGTGTTTGTCTTCGGCGAGATGGTACACGTTCGACTTTGTATGTCACTCTTTTGACGAGGTAGTGCTTGTCTTCGGCGAGACGGCACACATTCGACTTCGTCACATGACACTCTTTTGAAGAGGTAGTGCTCATCTTCGGCGATATGGTACGCATTCGACTTCATCTCATGTCACTCTTTTGACAAGGTAGTGCTCGTCTTCGGCGGGACGATACGCATTTAACTTCGTCTCATGACACTCTTTTGATGAGGCAGTGTACCTTTCTTCTACACTACTCCTAGCTCGGCTATCTCTCTTACGTCACACCCTCATTTCTCCATCTTTTTTTTTTTTTTTGGGGGGGGGATATGGCCCAACTACTAGGCCCAAGCATAGACCCAATATAAATGGGCATCAAGCTCGACCTATGCAAGTTCGACCCAAGTAAGGAAGACTCCTTGATTGACTACAACTCAAACTCCAATTAGAGACGTAGAAGAGTCGGATGGTTATCACGAAGATGGAGATAAACTCAAAGAGTCCTTATAGGAGAAGACTTCGAATTAAGATCGAGCTCAAGATGATCATATATAAATAGGGGCTTGAATAGATAGAGAAAGGACAACTACTCTGTAATCAATACTCATATTACTCAATAAAGATTCATACTCTTTCTCCGTAAATGTATATCTATTCTAATATATCGAACAATGCTACTCCCCTGTGTTCTTTTTACATTATCGTTACGTATTTATTACCCTACGAAAATAAGATCGATCAGTATACCAACTACACATTTATTTTGTAGAAGTTCTATTTAAAGAGAAATGTTCCCTACCCACCGTGTGCACTTTTCATGCTCTCACTGT
Organism: Thymus mandschuricus; assembly: GCA_029379335.1. Classification (NCBI taxonomy): domain Eukaryota; kingdom Viridiplantae; phylum Streptophyta; class Magnoliopsida; order Lamiales; family Lamiaceae; genus Thymus; species Thymus mandschuricus. The sequence continues at coordinate 30,409,761 of CM057082.1, read as the reverse complement.
TGTGGTAGAGGTAGGGTTTACTTTTTTTAATAGGTTAGAATATATGTTTAGATTTTATTCCCCTTACTAGTACGACACATCATCCGTGAATATATTAAGAACGCGCACAGTGAGTAGGGATCATTCCTCTATATTTAAATATGTCTTTAAAAATTAACACAAAACAAAATCTACTAATTATGGAATAAGTGAGCTGCTAAAAAGGACAACCTGTAGATCCTATTATTAGTACGTAGGTTACTTCCATTTTGAATCTTTATTCGGTTCGATGGTATGTTTGCTTGACAAACAAATTGAGTACTTGAGAAATATTCATTGTGCTTACATGTTACTTTGTTATTTGATATGTAGATATAAACACCTATAGATATTTCAATTTATATCTATTAGCGACGAGCACATTAAATATTTTTTTTACAAAGTAAATTGAAAGATTTGTACATGTTTTTAATAAACTAACAACAACATGTAAAATGTTTGCCACATATGTATGCATAGTGGTCTAGCAATCGTAAAGTTAATACACAAGACTTCTATATTAAAAAAAAAAAAAAAAAAAAAAAGGTTTGAATCTTCATAGAATAACTTTTAAGTTAAATTAAATTGTTTAAAAAAAATAACCTCACGCATCGCATAGATAAATTGCTAGTATATAGGAAATAATAACTACATATGTGGTCATAATTCTATTTTCCAATTTGTGGGCACAATCTATTAAGATAGAGGTAATTTATTTTCATAAATATATATGGCTATATACGATGCCATAATATGCATGCCAAGATTTATGTGGCTGGTGTTTGATTTCTTCCGGTTATCCTATAACTATACTACTAATTTATCAAAATCTGACCTTCTTATGTTATTATTAGGGTGGTGGCCAAATATAGATAAGGGGTTTCATCTATATATTATAGGGTGCGGCATTGATTGTTTCACAAGCTTTTGTTAGATGTACATATATATGAGAAATGTTCTCTTACCTGTCATGAATAATATAGTAACGTGTTGTTGTTGTATTTAAAAATAATTAATAATATTTTTCAAAAATACACTTTATTAAAATAAAATTAATAATCTATATAATATTACTAAAGTATAATAGTTTAGTTTTCCACTTTCCCTCCAATTTTCTTGATGTTTGAGCTTTTTTTATTTTTTATTTTATTTAATTAGGTTATTTATATTTTAGAATTTATTAGTATATATCATTTCCATGCAATACTTTATTTAAAAAAACATAAAATTCAAAGCTCGATTTGTTCGTTTTTCCTTATAAGTTCAAAATGTGAATAATAAATTAAATCGAGCTTTGATTTTTATGTTTTCTTGAGATTTAATTATTTCAATATTAATTTATAAGGTACTAGAATATATTACAATTGAAAAAATCGAACAAAATAATGTAGAAGCAAAAAAATGACGAAGGTGCTCACGAAGGTGAGCACCATTAGGTGAGTAGCACATCATTCTTCTTTATTAGTATATATCATTTCCATGCAATACTTTAACACATTTATTATCATAAAAGTTCTCATATTTGATACATGAAAGATCAAGATATTTATTAATATTAAGGTATTAATGTTAATTCGACTAATTAATATTAATCTCAATTTACATTTTACATGAATTAGAATTTCATAACTTGAAAAAATTATATGGAATAAAATAACTCAAATCCTCAATAATGTTTATACATAATTGCAATATAAAAGAGCAAATATTATAGGTACGATTATTGCATGCTGTCAAGATCAAGATTTTACTATATTATTAATTGAATTTTCATAACTAGAATGTTAGTGTATTGAAAAAATACGATGAATACCTAAAAATATATTCTATTGATGGGTGGAATATGTTTAAATAAGTACAATTCAGTTATGAAACTACAACATTTATTTTTACATTTAAATTATACATTTGTATTTGTTGTTTATTCGATTAATGAAATTTTTCCCGTCAACGCGGGAGTACAGTCTAGTTAAACTTTAAAGATAAAAAATATTATCGTGATATTGTTATGTTATGGATATTGTCATAATTTCTACCAAAATTTTGTGATAATTGTTTCGTATAATCATATCCATAAATCATATAGATTCCAAAAACATTTAACATTGAATTATAGCCAGCTTATATCCACGTAAGTGACACGTGAAAAAATGAATTCTATATACAACATGTGATGTGACTCCACAATAGAAATCCCTAGAAATTAGAAGAAACCCCCTATTGCTACTAAAATAAATAAAATTAGGAGAAAAAAACACTGACTAATTGCTTTCTTCGGTAGTAAGCTACAGTATTCATTAGAGTAATACTTAAATCCTCAAGCTTTTAATTTTCTATTATACTTTTGGGTCCCGCGGAATATTAAATGATTTTTCATGATAATTTTTTTTACCCACTGTACCGAATTCAAACCGACCAAATTTAGAAGGGTTTATCAGTCATTTAATGTCGAAAGGGATTTATCTAACCGCAACGATTTTTAGTACCGACAAACTAACCTGAAGGCCAATGGTTGAAGGCCGCGTGTAGATTAATCGAATCTTCCCTCTAGAATTTTTTACTGCTTTTCCGAGGTGTCTAGTGTTTCTTGGATACGAAATGCTTACGAGCGTTTCAAACTTATGGATTAGATTCAGACAAAGGTCTCCATTCTCTTTTTAGATTTCGAATCTCCAACAAAATGTCGGAATTTCATTTGTTTAAAAGTCTCAAGTGTCATTAACCACCTTTGTTTCAACTTGGAAGAAGAGAGAGAGAAGTCGGCAGGAAATAAACTCTATTCTTATGGCATGACCACTAATATATTAAGATATACTACGTCTGTCTCACTCATAAAGGGATGACTTTTTTTTCGATACGAGAATTAAGACGAGAGTAATAGCTTTAGATAAAGTAGTATGAATGAACGTTAGTTGGTTAAATTTTTGTTATTTAACGTAATACCCCTATATAAGTATAAGTGAGACGGACAAAAATAAAATTTATCCCTTTATAAAAGGGACTGGAGTATTGATTTATGAAACCAAACTTGGATTTGAATTGATAAAAAAAAAAAAAAAAAAAAAAAGCAAATGATAAATTAATCCTTTGTTGGAATAAAGGGACGAGATTCAGTTTCAACATTTTCAATACAAAATCAACCGTAGGGCCATCATCTCTACTCTCACTGTCTTTATTCACTAAAATTAATTAATCAAAACTCTAGACTCGCCCAATTTTGCCGGGTAAATGACATAATACTACCCTGTGTTTTAGGTAAAAAACATCAAACTCCCCTGTATTTTGTATTTTGCATAAAACACCCATGTGTTTTGAAAAACCCTGCACGATTAACCCAAACCGTGAGCACCTCTCGCCGTTTGATCACTTTAGCATTAGTTTGTTCGATTTTTTCGATTGTTTTATACTCTAGTATTTTAGAAATTAACATTGAAATCATAAAACCTACAAAATATATTATAATCGACATTCGGTTTGTTATTTTTCCATCAAACATAAAAAATGAATAATATGATAAATCGAATGCCGATTATTATATATTTTGTAGGTTTTATGATTTCAATGTTAATTTCTAAAATACTAGAGTATAAAACAATCGAAAAAATCGAACAAACTAATGCTAAAGTGAGCAAACGACGAGAGGTGCTCACGGTTTGGGTTAATCGTGCAGGGTTTTTTAAAACACGTGGGTGTTTTATGCAAAATAAAAAACACAGGGGAGTTTGATGTTTTTTACCTAAAACACAGGGTAGTATTATGCAATTTACCCCAATTTTGCCTATAAATAAACTCCAATCAACCGACCTCTTCTCTCCATCAAGTTCTAGCAATATTCATCATATTCCAACACAAATCTTTCATTAATCATTCAAAGTCTCTTACAGTACTGAAATCTCCCCCCTTCAAATTTTATTCAAGAATTTCAACATACTCCTGAGAGGATAACTTCGTTGATACTTATTCTGTTAGCCGTTTCAGTCATGTCACCACCTAACTTGATTCTTGAAAAGATTTCAAGTTTTTTCCATAGAGGAAAATCTCAACCCTGTAGATTCGTGCTGTCTTCGGACAACGAAATCTCCATAGACGGAGTGAAAATTCTGTCCCAAGTTCCGGAAAATATAACACTCTCTAGTTTCGCTTCGGTCTGTCGTTCTCCCAACTCCGACACTCCCCCTCCGACACACATCCTAAAAACAGTCGAATCCAACGCCGAAAACGGCGCCTTTATAGGCCTCTCGGTTGATCGCCCTCTCGATAGAATCCTCAACTCCATCGGCAAATTCAGCAACAGGAAATTCCTGAGTATTTTCCGGTTCAAGACATGGTGGTCCACCATGTGGACCGGTTCGAGCTCCTCCGATCTCCAAATGGAGACGCAGCTCATCATCTTACAACTCCAAGAGCTCAACTCCTATGTCCTAATCCTCCCCCTAATAGAACGGAGCTTCCGATCTGCCATCCACCCGGGGGCGGATGGCGAAGTAGTCCTCTGCGTGGAGAGTGGCTCCACCAAGGTGAAGGCGAAGTCCTTCACCTCGTGCGCCTATCTCCACGTAGGAGACAACCCGTACAATCTCATGAGGGACGCCATCGCGGCCATCCGAGTCCATTTAGGTACTTTTAGGTTGGTGGATGAGAAACCGGCGCCTAAGATCCTCGATAGCTTCGGATGGTGCACGTGGGACGCATTCTATCTAACGGTGGAGCCCGTGGGCGTGTGGCACGGTGTCAAGAGCCTTGCGGAGAATAAGATCCCTCCGAAGTTCTTGATCATCGATGACGGGTGGCAGAGCATCAACATGGAACACGAGGATCCCCTCCGTGACTCCGACGCCCTCACGGGCCTTGGGTCCCAGATGCTTTGCAGACTTTATCGTTTCAGAGAGAACGAAAAGTTTGCAAAGTATCACTCTGGGGCGCTGCTCGGCCCAGGAGCGCCCCAGTTCGACCAAGAGGCGCATGACCGGATGTTCAAAGAGATGGTCGAGCTAGCCGAGAAGAAAAAGGCTCTGGAAGAGGCAGGCGAGGACTGTTCTCACCTGCCGGAGGCCAAAACCATCGAGTACCTGCGAGAGCCGGAGGGAGTCGAACCAGGAGGTCTTAAGGCTTTGATTGGGGATTTAAGGAAGGAATTTCCTAGTTTGGAGGATGTGTATGTGTGGCATGCTCTATGTGGGGCATGGGGTGGGGTTAGGCCTAATACTACTCATTTGAACAGTAAGGTGACAAGAGCAAAGGCTGGTCCAGGGCTGGCTAAGACCATGTTCGATCTGGCTGTTGTGATGATCAAAAAAGGTGGGATCGGTCTCGTTGATCCAGACGAGGCAGCAGAGCTCTACGAGGCGATGCATTCGTATTTGGCTGGTGCTGGTGTCACTGGGGTGAAAGTCGACGTGATTCATGTAAGTGTTGTCCTATTGATGCTTATTTTATTCCTAGTAACACCTTCATATGTAAAAAAAAATTCATGCTCTGTTTAGGGCTGTAAACGAGTCGAGCGGCATCATCACACAAGGGCTCAGCTCGTTTATAGCCTTAATTAGCTAGTAATCGACACAAGCATATTGATCATATATATATATATATATATATATATATATATATAGAGGAAATGTAGTGTTTTACCTATTCTCTTAAGTGTTTTTACACTTTTGTTCAAAATATAAAAAAACTACCAATACACCCACTTTTTCAACCTTCTTCCCAATTTACCCCTACTTTTCCCACTCTCCTTCCTTTTCTCTTTCCTACACATGCACATGTCAACATCAACTTTTACTTTTTCCTTTTTCTTTTATTTTTTTAATTTCCATCAAGAACCATATTTTTTATTTATTTTTTTATCTAATTTTTATTTCAATTTTCGTGTTCAACATTTTAAAATGAACATGACTTCTTGCACAACATTTTATAAGATTATACATTGTTTCTTACCATGAGTGGTAAGAATGAGTCATTTTCTAACCAAATGCCTTTTGCAGTACTTAATAAAATTAAATAAAAAAAATGAACATGAAAATTGAAATAAAATATTAGAAAAATAAATAAATAAAAAGGTTCTTGATTATACATGGATTCTTACAATATATAATAGGTGGTAAGATTGTACATGGATTCTTACAATATATAATAGTTGGTAAAATTGTACATGGATTCTTACAAAATGAACATGATATTTTACAACAGGTGGTAAGAGTGTACATGAATTCTTACAATATATAATAAGATTGAAAAGATTGTAAATAAGAATGAGTTTGTTTCTTACTTAGCAAGTTTTACTGAAGCACTCGTAAGATAGATAGTTAGAATGAACATGACTTCTTGCACAACATTTTATAAGATTATACATTGTTCTTACCATGAGTGGTAAGAATTGGTCATTTTCTAACGAACTGACTTTTGCAGTACTTAATAAAATTAAATTAAAAAAAAATGAACATGAAAATTGAAATAAAATATTAGAAAAATAAATAAATAAAAAGGTTCTTGATTATACATGGATTCTTACAATATATAATAGGTGGTAAGATTGTACATGGATTCTTACAATATATAATAGGTGGTAAGATTGTACATGGATTCTTACAAAATGAACATAATATTTTACAACAGGTGGTAAGAGTGTACATGGATTCTTACAATATATAATAAGATTGAAAATATTGTAAATAAGAACAAGTTCGTTTCTTACTTAGCAAGTTTTACTGAAGCACTCGTAAGATAGGTAGTTAGAATAAACATGACTTCTTGCACAACATTTTATAAGATTATACATTGTTTCTTACCATGCGTGGTAAGAATGTGTCATTTTCTAACCAACTGCCTTTTGCAGTACTTAATAAAATTAAATAAATAAAAAAATGAACATGAAAATTGAAATAAAATATTAGAAAAATAAATAAATAAAAAGGTTCTTGATTATACATGGATTCTTACAATATATAATAGGTGGTAAGATTGTACATGGATTCTTACAATATATAATAGGTGGTAAGATTGTACATGGATTCTTACAAAATGAACATGATATTTTACAACAGGTGGTAAGAGTGTACATGGATTCTTACAATATATAATAAGATTGAAAAGATTGTAAATAAGAACGAGTTTGTTTCTTACTTAGCAAGTTTTACGGAAACACTCGTAAGATAGATAGTTAGAATGAACATGACTTCTTGCACAACATTTTATAAGATTATACATTGTTTCTTACCATTCGTGGTAAGAATGAGTCATTTTCTAACCAACTGACGTTTCTTACATATTACATAATGAGTCATTTTATAAGATTGTAAACACAATGACGTTTCTTACATATTATATGTACATGATTTCCTACCATTATAAGATAGTAAGATTGTAAAAGAAATTGACAGATTCTTACTAAATTATTTCATTTTCTTATCAAGGAACACTTGTTAAAAAAAAAAAAAGAAAAAAAAAAAAAACTGAACACGAAAATTGAAATAAAAAATTAGATAAAAAAATAAATAAAAAATATAGTTCTTGATGGAAATTAAAAAAACAAAAGAAAAAGGAAAAAGTAAAAGTTGATGTTGACATGTGCATGTGTAGGAAAGAGAAAAGGAAGGAGAGTGGGAAAAGTAGGGGTAAATTGGGAAGAAAGTTGAAAAAGTGGGTATATTGGTGTTTTTCTTATATGAGGGTATATATTAGTCTTTCTCTTAAGCATAATAGGTAGAAAGATTTTTGCCCCTATATATATATATATATATATATATATATATATATATATATATATATATGTTTATTAGAAATTCTAGTTCATTTTGCACCAGAAAATTGAGATCGTCATCATTAATATATATGATCATTATAAATAAAATAAAATTGATATTTAGGATCATTTAGTATCATCATCATTGTCGTCGTCATCACCATCGTCGATATATATTGTAATAATAGGGGCATTAAAAGACTGTAAGGCAGCAGTATGATACAGTTAAAAGAGATATGAGCAGCCTACTTGTGAAGTGCAGTGTAAATTTACCTGGTAAGTGGTAAGTATTATGTTTGTAACAGCATGCATCTTACATGATATACTTTTTTACATATTTCATCCTCTGTACTTTTATGATAATTTGCATTTGAGATCTTTCAAAATATATACAGATGTATATTTTTAAAAAATTAATACATTTTAAATGATATTTATTGAAATCCAAGATGAAATATTTTGTGTTGGAAACACAATTTTTGTTTGAATAAATGTTATTCTTCTCCATGAACACACTTTCTTAAGTTAACCATTTTTTTTTATCAATGACCCTGTACTTTATACATGATCCTCTACTTAATATCAAGATGGGAGTAAAAAAAAAAAGTTTTCACACAATCCTCTATTTTATACATGTAATTCACACTATGATAATTTATTTGGTTTCGATTCGTTCTAAAGTTTCGTTTGGATGTCGTGTGCTGTGTTTGTCAGACATTGGAGTATGTGAGTGAGGAGCATGGAGGCAGAGTGAAGCTAGCCAAGGCATACTATGATGGTCTATCCAAATCCTTAAGGAAGAACTTTAATGGCTCAGGACTAATTGCCAGCATGGAGCAATGCAACGACTTCTTCTTCTTAGCAACGAACCAAATATCCATGGCTCGAGTTGGTAAGAACCATGAATTCAAACTTCTAAGCAATATTAGCATTCTATCTAGCTCTGAAGAGTCGAAATTATGCAGGTGATGATTTTTGGTTCGAGGACCCTAATGGCGACCCGATGGGAGTATATTGGCTCCAAGGTGTCCACATGATACACTGCAGTTACAACAGCCTATGGCAAGGCCAGTTTATTCGACCCGATTGGGATATGTTCCAATCGGATCATCTCTGTGCGGAGTTCCACGCGGCCTCCAGAGCCATATGTGGAGGGCCAGTGTACGTTAGTGATAAGGTCGGGCGCCATGATGTGGAGCTTCTGAGGAAGCTGGTTTTGCCTGATGGAACCATACTCAGGTGCCAGCATTATGCGCTTCCAACTAGGGATTGCCTCTTTGAGAACCCTCTCTTTGATGGCAAAACTCTGCTTAAGCTATGGAACCTAAACAAGGTTTGGTGTTTTACACTATTTTGTTGTCTTGAGTAAAATTTCTGGCTCTGTCTCTGGACTTAAATATCGTGTGTTTTTTGTTGCTGATGCAGTTTGGAGGGGTGATCGGGGTGTTCAACTGCCAAGGAGCAGGTTGGTACCCCGAAGAACAGAAGTGCAAGGCTTACCCTGAGTGCTACAAGAGCATGTCTGGCTTTCTCTCTCCCGACGATGTTGAGTGGGAGCAAAGAGAGTCAACTGCTGAGTACAGAAAGAATGGACTTTTTGTTGTGTATCTCCACAAAGCCGGAGATCTTCACCTCATGAAGACCGGTGAGAAACTAGAGATCGCTCTGGAGCCCTCGTCGTTTGAAATCGCAATGATTTCACCGGTTTTGGAGTACGGAGAGAAGATCAAGTTTGCAGGAGTTGGACTGGAGAACATGTTGAACAGTGGTGGAGCGATCGAGCTTGTGGAGGAGAGAATCGGGGCGAAGAACGTTGGCTACACGGTGAAGATTAAGGGAGTAGGGAAGTTCCTGGCCTATTCAAGTGTGAAGCCTGAGAAAGTTATGTTGGATGATGAGAGTGTTGGATTTGAATGGAGAGATGATGGGGTTTTGAAGTTTGAAGTGCCATGGAATGGTGGAGAAATTAAAGATGCTCAAATATTGATTACCAAATGAGTCTTTGATTATATAGACTTCTCTGTTGTATTGTATGAGTTGTGTGTTTTATTTTATTTTTGCTTGGAAAAGTGTTAAATTATGTAAATGTTTGCATAAACTGAAATTTATAGTAATTTGACCTGATGAAATTTGTTATACGCATTTTTTCTCCGTCGTTGTTTTATTACAGCTATTGGTATCCGTCGTAGTTCACCTACGAATGAGTGTTCCCTCGTTGATATCTAGCTATTCAGCTACGAACACATTTCAGTTGCTGAGGTTGTAGTTGGTACCGAGATTTCCTGTAGTGTTTCGAACAATTGAGCTCGAAGTCTAATCTGGAATGTTGATCGAGTTCCAATCGAACCTGGCACTTGATTACGCCTCAAATCACAGTCTGTATGAATTCTTCATATTAGAAGGAGCAAGAAAGAAAATGTCGTCAATCATTTACAACATATATATTGATGATCCATGGTTCGATTTTAACAAGAACGAACAGAAGTAAACTCTTTCGAAAAATAAAGAAAAAAAAAACTGAGGATTACAGTTTCGATATTGGTTTATTTGAGCTCTCAATTCCTATCTGTGTTTGAAGCATCGATCAAGGAAGGAAAGTCTTCGAGTAATCATCACCGTAACTTTAAAAATTATGGCTACGTAACAACCATAAATGGAATCAAGTAGTAGAAAACATAAAAGTGTACTCAAATCTTCATTCATCGATTATAGAAGAGCAGTAGTTAAGCAATAGCAAGGCAAAATGCATATTTTTACCTACTCAAGAGCAAGTCCGCGAGCAAGATCCAGTTTAAATCCAAGTCATTCATGACTGCTTTGTACATTCGTACCAAGCCTTGATTATTCCTGATCATGGCTTCGGAAAATCTGTCGAGTTTTGTTCAGAAGATTGTCCCGCTCGACTACATGATTAGCCAAACCCCATTTTTCAGCTTGTTCAAAAGTTATAGGTGCTGCAGTGAAGAAAACTTCTCAAGCTCGACTAGGTTCTATAATTCACGAAAGCTTCTGGGATACACACCAAGTTCCAAACCTGCAAAATCAAGTTCACTTTTGAGCATATGAATGTGTGTGAGTGCGTATGTAATTTTAGCAGCAGCAATTAGTCCCGAGGAAAATAAACATTGCTACACAATTTGAAACCCGGACAAGATAAACCGAACCCAAAACAGTTCCAATAATTCTTAGGAAAATACTGATACGACAAAGATGAGACAAATAAATGTGCAAAGAATCAATTTCATTACAGAAGTTATCCTCACTGTAATTATAGTCCGAATCCAAGGATATAGTGATCTCACTCAATCGAGCTGTAGATGCACCTCGGCATAAGTTAGGAAGCTCGAACGATTGATTATTCTTTCACATCATAAAGAGACTAAAATCTAAGCCTCGGGTTTAGCTGTATTAGTAGATCAGGCTCAAAACTTTGACCATTCATGAATCAAAACAAAAATTCCAAAACTCATGTTTAGCTCTACTAGTACTCAGTCGCCCAATCTAAAGGAATAATGAACTTACACAATCAAGATGTAGATAGAAATCATCAAAATTGACAAAGCTCGAACCTTTGATCATTAATCATAGCTAGCATAAAGAGACTGAAATTCATGTGTCGTGTTTAGGTCACTTAGCAAGCTAAGTTCGAACCTTTGACCTTTCATAAAATCAGAAAAATTGTTTAGCTCTACTAGTAATCAACCGAACTGAGCCCATTCATGAATCATAATTAAGTAATCTCCAACTAAAAAATTTAACATTTGATCCATCCAACTTAATAGTGGTCTCACTCAATCAAGCTGCAGAAGAAGATCAACAGAATTATGAATCTGAATCCATACACACAACAAAACTACAAGTGTTCATTCATACATGATAACGAAATCATCCTCCCTAAATTTACACACAAAAAGATTAACATCCATGCCTACTCTTAGACGAAAGAGTACTCAATCAAGATCTACTCATCTTAAAATCATCAGCAACAACCTGGTCAAGTCCAACACCTAAAAGCCATACTCAAATCAAACTTTATCAACTCAAGCTCAATTAATTCATCACTCGATGAACGTTGAAAATCTTAAAGAATCGAGAAATATGCAATATGGGCAGCTGAAACCCCAACACATCACAGTCAAATCCCAAATCAAACCTTAACACCGTTAGTCGCTCCAATTATGGGATTCTTACAGAGCTCCATCTGGATAACCGGGTTGGTCTCCGCATCCTTCACATTACCGTTTGGCTCCCGGTGAATGAAAATCAGTTTTTCCGGCAACGACGCAGGGATTTCCACTGCTCCCGGTGCATTGAATCTGTGCATGAATATTGATATTAAACATACCTTGTTATTCAATTATCACATATTGTCAATCATTCCTCCGATCCCAGTTGCCAAGAAGAAGAAGAAAAGGAAAAAACGTACGTCAAATGTAAACATGAGTTTGTAAAGCTGTCTACAGATGATGGAGCTAAAATGATCATGTGATTAGTAATGATTCTGTACATCATGTTTGTGCCTTTTGTAATATCTGAGTTATAATATGATCTGGTGATATTGGTTAGTGAACTGAAGAGTGTTTCAAAAAGAAATTAGCTGTTTCAGGCTATTTAAATAATGTGATTTTAGGCTGAAAAAAACTCTATTAGGCTTCTAGAAGAAGATAGAGGGGGCGGAGAGCTCACCTTTTCGGCGCGGAGAAGAGGCGGCTCCACGGCAACGACGGCGGCTTATAAGTTGAGAGAGAGAGAGATGACCTGACCGGGGAATGCGACGGCGACGGCGACGGCGAGCGGATTAATCGGCGGGTTGGCGGAGGTGGTGGGCGACCGTTCCGATATGCCGGCGTAGTAACTCCCTTTGTCTCATTCCTTAGTCAATTGTGTCCGTCACAAATTAAGTGTCGTGCTCAATATCTATTACTCTCTCCGTTCTATTTGATCAAGTGAAATTGGACGGAGTATCTATTACGAGGGAAATAATCTTCTGTCTACGTTGGACATTTTAATCAGTTCATGTATAACCTGTGTCGTATTATTAATAGGGAAAAAAAAAACTTAAATATATTATCCTAACATATCTAAAAAAGTTAACCATACTCCTGTAATATTAGCGTTGGACACATTAAGAGTCCACAACAGGTAGAAGAACATTTCTCTATCTATTATACTACCTCCATCTCACGAAAGTAATCCATCTTTCCTCTTTGGTCCGTCTCATTTATTAGTCTACTTTCTAAAAATGGTAAAAATTACTTGGCCACAATTAACTCTCTCTCCTAACAATCAATTACAACCACATATTTTCTTCTTTATTGTTCTCTATTGGTTCATGTGCCAATTCAAAAGTGGACTACTTTCATGAGATGGAGGTAGTATATATAGTAGTATTATGAAAGTGTGTATTCTTATAAAATATATATTGCCAAGTATACCCCTTCTTTCATATTAAACTATTATTATTATTATTGAGATTTATTTTCCTCACATATAATAATATATAATCATATATGTAGAAATGTCAAACGAGTCAACCCATTCAATTTTTAGTCAGTCATATGGGGTTGTGGGCTATTCATCATGGATAATTCAGTTTTTTTTCTTTCGGGCTACATATTTTGTTGGCCAACCCTAACCCTTTCGATTTTGGACTAGCCCATTGGGCCATAATTTTTTTTATTGTTTATTTTATATTTTTTTTATTATTATTTTTTAAATCGGACAAAAGTTAGTTGTTAGATTAGATGTCAGTACACCAAGTTCCCAAACTCCAAAAAATTCTCCAAACCCACCTTATATCTCCCAAATTCGCTCCCAGAAGAAATCGAACTCGGGTCCCTCATTAAAGAGAGAAGCCCGGTGACCAGGTGCGCTAAGTCACCTAGTTAATTTATGCATTCTTATAAAATATGTATTGTCAACTATACCCCTTCTTTCAAAAAAAAAAAAAAAAAAAAAAAAAAAAAAAAAAAACTTCTTTCATATTCCAATCAGACTTTTCAAATTGTTACATTTCTTTTCGATACGAAAATTAAGATAGAAGTGTTTAGTAATTTAAGTGGATTTGACAATTAGGAGAATAATGAATTAAGAATTATAAGTAAAATTTATTTTATTAAAAAATAAATAACTAAAATTTCAAATTTGAATAATTTAATTATTACAAAATTTAATTTATAATTTATCAATTAATTAATAGTTATTTCGTTTTTTTCATATAACAAACTAAAATTTTATTGTAAATAATTTAGAGCCCGTTTCATTAAAAAACTAAAAATTTTAATAATTTATTTTTTTGATTTTTTATAATTAATTAAGTAATTATTTTTTTGTTTTTATTTGCAAATAAAAAACTAAAATTTAATTAAAAAAAATTAGGGTCCGATTAGTGTCCCTAATTTTTTTTACTAATTGTGCATCTAATCACTAAATTTTGTCATAAAAGAAAATGTAACAATTTGAAAGGGATGACCCAAACAGAAAAGTGTAATAACTTAAAAAGTCCGAGGGTATTAAACTATTACTATTATTATTGAGATTTGCACGAATTCTTTTTTTTTTAGGAAAAAGAGTTAATAACTAGTATTAAACTATCATTATTTAAGGTAGAATAAGATTTGGACAATTTTTTTCCCATTAAACCACAAAAACGTAATACTGGTTTCTTTCATTATTGAGACCGTCTATGCTTCTTCTTTGTAGTCCTGTTTGAAAAGGGGTTGGTTGTGTCAGTTACAGATACAGATTCGAATTCTCAATTAGCCCCAGTAACTGTGTGACGTAACTATGTTTTTGCATTATGCTAAATAATAATTATATGTATTTAAACGTGGTTATTCAATTTTGTTTGTGTTCAGGGCATTTCAAGGGCTTTCTATTAACGAATTTAATGGAATTTAATTTGACCATATCAGTTCATTCGACATTCAGACTAGTCAACAACTGAGTATAGTCAATTAGTCATTCTATTAAAATGTTTAATACATTTTAAATTTGGTCTCTATTAGATATGTTTATTTTGAATTTTATTCAATTTACCTTTCTGTCGTCACGAGTTGCTAATTTTTTTTTAAATTTTAAAACGTTCAAGTTTAATTATTTCAATTGCTACAAAGATATGATTGATTTAACATATCTTGATTGGTTCTTTAGATCCACATAATATGAAGTGATGAATTAGTAGTATTGATGGTTTATTAACATTGTCTTTTATACGATGGCTCGTACACCTTTCATATTGGAATTCTATATTATTGATATTATATTTTCTCTCTCTCTCTCTCATCCTGCTATTTAATTATCTACACCTTTCTTCTATAATAATAATTTTTTCAAACTTTAAAAGTTCAAGTTTAATTATTTCAGTTGCTACAAAGATATGACTGATTTAACATACTGCGTTTACCTAAATTAGAATTTAATTTAGCGGCTCTTTCCAAAAGATGTGAATGCAAATAAAAAACATCTTCTAAATAAGTTTCACACACCGGCGGTCTTCGTAGTAGAAGAGACATTTGGCGATAAGCTTGGGCTTCTTTGGAGAGATCATCATAAATAATTAAAGTGTGTTATTTACGGTACATAAAATATTTAGCCAAAGCAGGTCCTATGTATGGAGCGAGGTATTGTAATAGCAGGGTAATCCGCCGTTTTGGCTACCACAATAGTACAACACCCCCCCTCCCCCAAAGTACTTCATCCGTCTCACTTTATATTTAAATGAGTATATTATAATAATAAAATGAGATAACATAAATGGGACGGTGTTACGACCCCGCTCCGAAATTGTATCGGTCGCACAACTTGAGCCTGCGCCTACTCCGATACCCTCGACTACGAGAAGAAACTTAATTCATAATAATCATTCGATGACTAAAACCCTAAGTTACAACTGAATAAATAGACTAACTAGATGCACCCTAATGGGCTCAACTGGACAACGGGCCGATAAACATCGCGATACCCGTTTAGACCATCTCCAACCCTATACTCTATTTTGCAGTATGCTACACTTCAAAATGCAGTATGACATACTCTATTTTAGAAATTCATTCCAACCGCGTACTTTATATACATATTCTATTCGTAGTTTTTCATTTATTTTACATAATTAACTTTCCTAATGTATCATAAATATTGAATAATTAATAAAATTGTATCTTAAATAACATAATTTAAGTATATCGTGGATTGCTAATGTTTTATTCATATAAAATTAAATACGTTAAATTAAATAATAATTATAAAATTTATTTATAAATAAAGAGAAATGATATGTTATTCATCTTATGCTAGTCACTTTCGTGGGCACCTTCGTGTTCGACAATATTTTATTCGATTTTTTTCAATTGTAATATATTCTAATACATTATAAATTAATATTGAAATCATTAGATCCAAAAAAAATATAAATATCAAAGCTCGATTTATTTTATTATGCATTTTTTTTAACTTAGAAGAAAAAACGAACAAACAAAGCATTGATATTTATATATATATATATATATATATATTTAGATTTAGTGATTTCAATATTAATTTACTACTATAAGGTATTAGAATATATTACAATAGAACAAATCGAACAAAATAATGTCGAAATGAAAAAATGTCGAAGGTGTCCACGAAGGTGACTAGCATAAGGTGAGTAGCATATCACTTCTCATAAATACTATAAAATACAATAAATTATAAATCAAATTATATTAATGAAATTTAGTTAAATTATTTTTTTTATAGTTTAATATTGTTCAAATAGTGAAAATAGAGTATGAAGTATTGAACAAGTTTTACTGTTCAATACTCTATACTCTTACTGCAAAATAGAGTAAGGTTGGAATTCCCTCCGTACTTCAAAATGAAGTAATACTCCATTTTAAAGCATGGGTTGGAGATGCTCTTATACAATTATTTATTAACTAGACTATTAAATATAAATAATATAAAATACTAATAAACTAATGACGTATCATTCCCGACCCCTTCAAAACCACATTGTTCTCAAGGTGGAACAAGTAAAGTTCATCTAACCAGTTCTTGAAGACTTCCTTGAGTGCATCTCTGTTTACTCAAAGTGGATCGAGCCAAAGTTTGAAGACCTCCATTGCCATCATTTCTTTTGCGAACCTCGTATGTAACCTCACTTTTCTCATCGTTTAAAAGCATCGACACAACTTTATTTAGCACATTTGAGGCGCACTTAGTCATATGCCTCACAAAATTCCGTGTGGCATCAACCATATATATCCCATGCTCAAGAACGCCAACATCTTCAACTTCCACCTTAACAAATTGTATATCTGGAAGCTTATCACCGAGTAACTGAGATTGATTATCAAGATTTCTATCACTTTGCACCAAAATCGAATCATCTACTTGTTCACTCTCTTCTGGCTCACAACTAAAAAATAGAGACTCTCCCAACTGTAATATTGAAGCACTCTCCAATTGAAGACATGAATCAACTATATTCCCAACCTTGTCTCTTTCGCGAGTCAAGATTAAACACTCTTCTAATGGCGCGATCTCCTCTTCAAGTTTGTCTTCTACTTGAGCTTCTGCAAATCGATTCATCACCTTCTTTTTGAAATCTGCCCAAGAAGATAACAAACGATCTCTCTTCATTGATCTATACCACTCGGCACCTTCTCCTGTCATATCAAACGCTACAAGTCGAACCTTTGCACGACATAAATATCATAACAGTTAAAGTACTCTTCAGCTTGTAAAATCCAATTTAATGGATCGATTCCATCAAATCACGACAAATTAACTCCCTTCCCAACATATTCCAATATACTTATTGCTAAAAATTCATTTAATTTCTCGAGTAGTCTCTCATATATTTGCTGCTCATTCGCCATCTATATATATCCAATTTTATTTTTTTAATTGATCGCCGTAGCACACCAAGGAACCACAATCTAAACCCTTTAATCAATCCAACCTTCTATCGTCGGCCTAGAACCCCAATCAAACTTTTTTTTTTTTTTTTTAACTAACTAAATCATAGAATTTCCCTTAGATTATGTTTCCATATATATTTCACCTCTATATATTCTCTAGGTTTTAGCATTGTCTAGACATCCTTGGATATCATATTTTTAGAGTATTTTACATTCAAGGTTTTAGAGATTCATTTTTCGGAATTCGAGTTTATTATTGACGATTCAAGTTTCTACCTTTCGTTCAAGATTCAATTCCAAGTTTTTCTTACTCTTTCTCTTTAAATTATGTTCTTTAAATTCTTCATATTTATTTCTACTTTGATTATGTTTAGCTAATTTTCTTTAGTTGATTTTAGGGGTTTGTATGTTTAATTAGATTTGCATAAGTTCTTTTAATTCCAATTACCCTTCCAACTTATGTGTATGTTTCATGGTGCTTATTTCATGTATGAATAAATGATCACTATTTGTGCATGTTTAGTTATGTAATAATTGCAAAATGGAATTCACACTATTTTGACCGGTCCGTCTATTCTGGTGGCGCTCTTATCTTTTCCGGCCACTTGACTCTATTGCCCAATTGTTTGAGGGTCATCACTGCTTCAGCGGGCGAGATTGATAAATTGTATTCTGGCATTTTCACCCTCTCCCTTGGTCGCGTCTCAGATGTTTGGCTATAATCGGAAGTGGGTGTGGTTCGGAACGTCTGTCACTTGACCTTCTATAGGATCTGGTGTCTCTCCTCGGATATTTGTGAGGGGAGAGCTCTGATTGTTGTACTGGTCTTCCTCCAACTTGATTTGTGCCCACGCCTTCGCCAAGATATCTTCCATCATTTTGCACGGGTACTTGTTGAGCTCCTTCTAGAGATCCAAGCCATGGAGAAGGCCTTTACGGAAGGCAGTGATGGCAGTTTGCTGGTTGCAATTGGTTATCGACCCCCTTTCTTTGTTGAAATGTCCACCGTAGTCATGAAGAGGCTCTCCTCTGTGTTGGACTATCACGTACAAGTCCTCCCAAATTTTCTCCACCTTCCTGCTACTGACATATTTCTGCACAAACATATCGGTTAGTTGAGCAAAAGAAGAGATAAAAGTTATTTGGAAGATTGGTATACCACTGGAGGGCTGGTCCTATCAAACTAGAATCGAACCCCTAACACATGTAGGCTTCCCTCAACTGACGGGGGATAGCCATAGTAAACATCATCTCCGGTATTGAGCGATGTGGTCGTCTGAATCGCTTGTCCCATCGAACGACTTTATATTGGGAAAGCTGAATTTAGGAGGCATCTCCACCAACGCAATGTCATCCACGAACGACGAGTTGGCATAGTAGCTCGCAGCACGCTTTTTGATTGGTTCCGGTACTCCAGGAATACGCTGGATCATCGCCTCAATTCCGGCCAACTTGAGAGACAAATCTTCATCTAGGTTCATGTAAGATCTTGTCGCGGCAAACTGCATCGGGTTGGGAGTGACAATTTGCTCCTAGTGGGTGAAGCCAAAGCTTTGTTCAGCCTGCATGGTTCCACCTGTCGAGACTGTGGCAACGGTTGCCGCATGATTTGGCTGTCGAACACCTTTGTGCCATCTGACCCGTGCCTCCAGTGATTGCATAGCTCGAGCCCACTCCAGGTGTCACATAAATAGGCTCAGGATTTGTCAGTCAGTGGCTTGATGGAATAATTCGGTTATGCCGGCCGTTGGTACTTTTGATTCGATCCCGACAGATATTATTGCACAGATCGTGGTTCACTGAGGTTCGAGGTCCAAGGACACTCGGTTACCTGTGAGGAAAGATACACGAGTATGATTAGTAATAGGATGTTGAATATTTGGATTTCTTACCAGAACGGACGACTCTCCAGGGTTGACATTGCTGGCTCGTCGTCATCAGTGACGTGGAAGTAATCCTCACTCTCCAGATATCGCATCAGGTCAATCGGAGCCCTAAACCTAGATGTCGGAGTCTCTTGGGTTTGATTCGCAATTGCTTCGAGACGCTTGAGCAGATCGAAATCTTCTTTTCAATCTTCTCCCTAGCCTCCCGCTCTCGGTTCATCTGTTCGATAAGGGCTACAGGTTAAGCGGCAAAATTGGTCTGCACGGGTGCATCAGACATGTTGTGTTCGTCACCCATGGTTGAAAATTTGAAAACATTCGGATTGTGCTAATTTGTTTGATTGCTAGGGCCCCACAGGGGCACCAAATTGAAGATGTAGAATCTACAATTTCGGATGTTCGGACGATTCGGTCGATCCAGTCGATTAGGGCACTATCAACCTGTAACCAACACAACGTACACGTTAGAGCCCTAAGGAGAACGCGGGAGGGGGTGTCAGCCGTAGGGCCTTCGACGCTCAAGTTAGTACGATATTCAAACAATTAAATGTAAAAGTAAATAACAATGAGTATAAGTGATAAAGCAATGGTGGTGGTCGCGGACGACTATGAGCGTTCGGTCGGAGGGGGTGACGTGAGAGATGGATTGATGGCGAAGAGAGCTTGTACGACTGACTCCGGCACCGGCGGACTTACGGTGAGTGAAAAGAGTGGGTGAGAATTCAGAGAGTAGTGGAGAGTGTGAGCGTAAGATTGGATGTGTTGTTTGACCTAGTCGGCCGATATTTATATTACGACCCCCCCCCTAAGGTTTTCCCTCATGCGGCCGTATTGACCGTTGCCACCTTTCACGTCGGTTCCTATTTCTTAGCATGTCATCCTTATCATTGACTCAGTCTTTCAACAGAGTGGTGAGTCAAGTTGTTGGCCACGTCGGCCATATGGGCCGTAACGGACGATTTTGTTGACACCTTGATATGGATAAGGTTTGTGGCCCAATAATGTTGTTGGACTATTTCGGCCGTATTAGGCTGTTTTCGGCCGGATCAGTTGTTTTGCCTTATTGTTGGGTTGTTTCGGCCGTCTTAGCCCGACTTATTAGGCTCTTAGGCTAAGTTTATTAGGCTTATGAAATTTACCCACTACAGTACTAAATCCTCACTTATCTACTCTCTTCTTTAATTAACTTGAAGATAGATTCACATCTAAGTCCACCCAACTTTGATGTTTGTAAACACACAATTCTTTCCCCTTCAAGTTTATAGATTACTCGAGAACAAGTTTCACTCACAAACCGAGAATTCAATATTCAAGAATAAAGATTGAATGAACATTTAAGGAATCAAAGATGATGCTCTCAACTCTCACAAAATAATCACAATATCTCTTTCGAATACTTCTGTTCATGCGGCCGTTAGGTCACCTATTTTTATTTGCTGAAATGGGACAATTGGAAAATGAGATTCAAGAATGTTGTAGAGTACTATGCCAATTTGGTAGGAAACTTGTCACCCCCACAACCAAGGCCGAATCGTGATGTACTATCATGTGAGGAAGCGAGAAAGCTCTGGAAAGTTGCTTAAAGAAATTGTTTAGTAAAATTTTTTTTCTCAACGTCCTAAATCTAATGAATGTTTCTTATATATATGAGGGACATGCAACCCTAGATATTTTTCTTCTCCAACATGGATTCAAATTCTTCTTAATTTTTGGTAGCTTGAATATATCTTCTAATTCAAGTATGTCTTCTCCAGACCAACAAGTCTTCATAAGATAATCTTCCAATAATAAAAGATATCATATACCAAAAAGTTCAGAAGCAAACTGTAACCCTGACTTTTGTCGTTAAGGTTTTATATAATCTAGAATTTTAATTTAAGATGTTGGTCTTGGATTGATAAGTAGGGTTACACGTAGAGGGAGGAAGGGGGGGGGGGGGGGGGGGGGGTGAATACGTGTAACAGAAGTTTTTCAACTTCTTTTCCAACTTATCTCAGAGTAAGAAAGACTGGGGTCGCTTGATACTTAAGATCTAAGCGAAGGCTTGATCTACAGTTAAGCTTTACTCAAGACCTAAGCGGACGCTTGATCTCAGAGTGGCTTGCTTGCTTATGTGCGAAATTTAGTGAGCTAAAATCTTTCATAGATAATTAAAGCTTCGTATTGTGTTTGTTAATATGCTCGTGCAAATATGAAATAATCAAAGCAAGTAAACAATGAAAAGCTTAAGGACAGAAAATACGAGACCAAGGATTATAGTGGTTCGGTGGTAAAACACCTACGTCCACTTTTTGTTCCACGCAGGAACAACTTCTCTTCACTTAAGAAACTTTGAGGATTGCAGGTTTCTCAAAAACGAAGACAGGGATCGAGCTTCACAAGCTTGGATCCACAACACACTGGGAGATTACGGGTTCTCCTCGAAAACCTAAGATCGAGCTTTGCACAGTCAATGAGCGTGCAAGCTTGGATCTTTTACTAGAAGATTACGGGTTCTCCACTAACCTAACACTGATCGAGCTTTTTGTAAAGCTTGGATCTTACAGCAACCTTTACAACAACAACACTAACACTCTTGACAAACAAGGGTTTGTGATTGGTGTTTAGATGTTAGGATTTTCGTAGTGTTTTCGAGTCTGTTTTCGTTATGTTTTCGTGTCTTTGTGTGTGTTTATGGCTATGATTTGGTTGTTTGGAGTTTTTGGTTCTTGCAGGTGTTTATGGATGAAAAGGAGCGGAAACGGATCGAAAAGAGGGAAAAGACGATGTTCGGACGAAGGAGGGCAGAACGGAGAGTTGGACGGGCCGTCCAACTCATCTGGACGGCTGTCCAAGATCACATCCAGGAAGAGCTGGACGGGCGTCCAGTGTTTGAGCCAATTCATGCAGTGTCATGAGTTGGACGGCCGTCCAACTCCGGCGGCCAGCTGTATTTCCTTATATATCTAGGATTTTATACGTAGTATATATATTACCTCTTGTGCACGAATTTGTATCAACTTTTACTCTCTTTTAGCTTCAGTTTTTACATTCAAACACTTTAGATTAGCTTTTTATTGTTCGGATCCGAATTCTTCGTTCGTTGCAATTTAATTCAAGACTTCTTTATTTAATTCAAGTTCTTCGTTCTTCGTCTTACTTTCGTAAGTTATTTTATTGCTTTCGTTTACTTGCTAAAATTGCTTTCTCTCATTTTAGATTCGATTTCATAATTGCTTTGTTTAATTTCCTTAGTTTAATTTCGTTCGTTCGATTTCAAAGTTCTAGTTTAGATTCGTTTTTCTTTCGATTTCAATTCTCTCGTTTTTCAAAGCTTTCATAGTTAGATTTATTTGCTCTTTTAATTTCCTGATTTTATTAATCATATCTAGATTTGTTTATGCTTCTTTCGTTGCTTTCTTTATTGTTTCCTTTTCGATTTTTGCCTAGGTAGATTAATCGTTTTATTTTAGTTTAATCCTTAGATTTATTTCTTGCTCTTAGATTAATTATTTACTTGCTTTTATATATTGCTTTGATTTATTTTCTTGCCTAGGACTTTAAACAAAAACCCAAAAATCTTATTTACTTGCTTTCCTAGATTTAGGCTAGATTAGGATTTACTACATAATTAATTGCCCTGCTAAGTTTTCCTTAGAGATTCGACATTGGGTTTTACTTACTAGTGCTACGATAGGATTTCGTTCTATTGCGAACACTTTTTGGTGAAACAAATTTTGGCGCCGT
This sequence comes from Thymus mandschuricus, assembly GCA_029379335.1. NCBI lineage: Eukaryota > Viridiplantae > Streptophyta > Magnoliopsida > Lamiales > Lamiaceae > Thymus > Thymus mandschuricus. The sequence goes on along the minus strand of CM057082.1, from coordinate 30,386,485 downwards.
TGCCGAGGAAAACTTTAGGCGTTTAATTGTGTAGTATTTTTATTTGTTTTATTTTAATTTGTGTTTATTCGGTTTCTTGTTTCTCCCACTCGGTGCGTTTAACCCTTTTGTTGAGTGTTGTTTATGCATGGTCGCCGAAGTCTTCAAAAGAGTTTAGCGCCCTACATCGACAACATCCATCAAAGGAAAGCGATTTTAGCCGCTAAGGAGAAGGAGGAGATCGATTCCCAAGACTTTTCTTTGGTCTTGTTATTTGTAGAGCCCGAAGCCATGGCAGCTAGAGTCATGGGCGATTTTGCTCGCCCCACATTCACGGCCACCACTTCGGCGATTGTCCTGACGGAAGCAGTCAGGAATCATGAGCTTAAACCTCACCACATGGCGTTGTTCCCATCCTACCAAGGGCTGCCCAACGAGGATGCATTGACGTTCATTCGAGAGTATTGCACGGTGGTGCAAACCTTTCCACTCTCAGGACTCACGGAGGACAACTTGAAGATGAAGTGCTTCCCGTACACCCTCAAGGATCGAGCAAAGTCATGGTATTTGGCGCTCCCGGCCAACTCTCTTACCACATGGAATGCGGTGTGTGAGAAATTCATGCTCAAGTACTACCCGAACCGCAAGACTCAAGAGGTGCGGTCGAAGATCATGAACTTTTCCCAAGACAACGATGAGCCATTTCACGAAGCATGGGAGAGGTTCCAAGAGCTACTTCAACAATGCCCTCATCATCAAATGGCATCGGAGTTGCTTTGGCAATATTTCTACGACGCCCTCAATCAAACTTGTCAGTTCATGGTGGATAGTTCGGCCGGAGGCAACATAGCGGTCAAAACGGCTGACGAGATGAGGACTATTTTCGAGACGCTCGCTGCGAGTTCTCAACAAAAATCAGCTAGGCTGAGGAAAGTGGAGGCGAGTGCAATTTCGATGAGCCCCGATTTGAAGAAGCAAATTGCCAACATGTATAGGGATCTCGAGAACTTGAAGTTGAAGCAAAGTGCACCGGCCCCGAAGGAGAAAGAGAGGAAGCCGGACCAATGCGAGATTTGTGGAGAGCTTGGACACATCAAGGAGGTGTGCCACAACATGGGGGAGTTTCCATACGAAGGAGGAGCCGAGGTGTACGCCGCTTAAGGATACCCGCCTCAAGTGCCTCCACCTCAAGGATATCAAGGGGGATACAATGGGCGTTTCCAAAATCCAAGGCCGACACAAGGGCAAGGTAATCCTCCTACCTATCCTAATAGGCGCCCTCCACCATATAATAACCCTTATCCTCCACCAAATCCTTACTACTCTCAACCACCGCCATATTATCCACCTCCACAATATCCTCCCAATCCATATTATCCACCACCTCCATACTACCCCCCTCAACCTACTCATACACCACCACCACCACACCCTAATTCTCGTCCCCAAGGACCTCCTCAAAAGCCTCCCTTCGATGAGAGCCTTTCCACATTCCTCCATGAAGCAAAATTGGCCGGAGAATCCCAAGATGCTACTATTAAGAGGCTCGAGACGGCCATTGGTCAAATTTCTGGTTCTATGCACTTGATGCAACAACCGGGGTGAATTCCGAGCCAAGGGATCCAGCCACAACAAGCTCACGAGGTGCAAGCCCCATATCCTCCATTCGTTCCTCCTGTTCCACCTCACCAAGCTCATGCAATCTCGGTGTTACAACGCAATGGAGTTACGATGCCGCCTCATGGCCATTCAAGTGATAGGAGGAGCCCGAATCCACGTTGGAGCTCGATGCAAAATCGGGCAGATCACGGAGTTGGACGTGCGTCCAACCCAGTTGGACGTCCGTCCAACACTGGACGAGCGCAATATTCAACAGTTCTGGATGTTGGACGTACGTCCAACATAGTTGGACAACCGTCCAACCCTATTTTCCAGCGTCCAACAGTACACGAAGTTGGACGTCCGTCCAACCCTACCGGACGGCCGTCCAACCCCGACGAGCCGCGCACGGAGTTCGAGGAAGCCGAGAAGGAGGCCAAAACTTTTCACAAGATGCTCAACCCTTATGTTCCGCCTATTCAGAGTATTGTGAGGAAGGAGAAAAAGGATCTCGAGTCTATTAACTCGTTTCCTAAAAGAGAAGATCCGGAAGGTTTCGACTTGAGTATTATTTTGGATAGCGGAGAGACCGTCTCGGGATTGATGGATTTAGGAGCTGCGGTGAATTTAATGCCGTACTCTATCTTCGAGAAGATGAATTCAAGAGTCCTTCAAGCCACTGACATTCGCATTGAGCTGGCGGATGGCACCGTGAGTAGTCCACTTGGAGTTGTGGAAGATGTGACTATCCTTGTTGGTGGGATTCGGGTCATTACCGATTTTGCTGTGCTTCATGAAGGCAAGGGAGCTAAGAGTGCAACCGGACATCTACTCTTGTTGGGACGACCATTTATGGCCACTACTCGAGCTCGGATTGATGTAGGTACCGGCACAATGAGCATGGCCGGTGAAGGAGGTTCGGTAACATTCTCGGTATTTGGAAATTCACCTTCTATTCCTACTTCCTCTCTTCATTCATGCTCTTTTGTTAAGCTTGCTAACCCTCGTGTTGAGGAAAATATTTGTGAGATTTCTAATAGGGTAGCGGCTTTTGAAGAATTCATTGAAGATGAAGAGTCCATTGAAGATGACGAATTCTTTAGTTGTGTGGATGAAGAAGAGGACATAATCGAGCAATTTCTACGGAATTTGGAGGAGGTTGAAGAAGTAGAAGAGGAAAGCTCGACACATGCATCGAATGAGGAAGTTGTCATTAACTCTTTTCTTTCTAACCTCACCAATTGTGAAACATCTTTTCTTGCAGAGTTTAGCTCGAAGATGTTTGAGGAGGAGTTCGAACTAAGTGTGGGGGAGTCGAGAGTTGATGATGACCAAGTTCTTGATCTTCGAGATTGTTCGAGAAAGAAGTGTGTGTATGTCGCAAAGTGCACCAACACGTCGCTTGGTGCCACGGGCTTAGGTTGATCACATCATACGTCAAGGTAATGACGATAAACAAGCGCTTGGTAGGAGGCAACCCACGTAAAAAAATATAATATAAATATGTAGTTTAGGTTTCATTTTTGTTATTTTCGTGTTTCGTTTGTTTTCTTTTTAATTTTTTTGTGCAGGGAGTAGTGTACAAGGATTGGCGTGAAGAAAAACCCAACTTTCGGACAGATTCGAGAGTTGGACGGCCGTCCAACATGTGTTATTCCAACTCAGTCTCGTGAGTTGGACGCCGTCCAACCTGAGCTAGACGGGCGTCCAACCTTCGCTACACCGGACCCGAACGATCCTCGCTATTGGTCATCTCTCGATCCCCGTTGGCAAGGCCCCCGGTTCCGAGGGTCCTTTCAACTAAATAGCCGTGTTTTGTGTCTTTTATTTTTGTATTGAGTCTTTAATTTTGTTTTGTGTCGTTTCTTTATTTTGTGCACTTTTACGCTTTTGTGTTTTGTTTTCATGTTTGTTTTGTAGGTGCTACTTGGAGTCTCTCGGGATTGCAAGTGTTTTGGCTATCTTCTTGCGATAAGTTTCTCCTATCCCTTCTCTATTTTATTTTCTCGCAATGAGGGCATTGCTTGATTTTAAGTGTGGTGGTGGTGGGGGGTGGGGGGTGGGGGGGGGGGGGGGGGGGGGGGGGGGGGTCTTTGAACTTTTGGCATGAAGTTTTCGTTTTTTGTGTCTGATCGAGTCTTGTTTGGTTTTATTGAGTCTTGTTTAGTTCGTGATTGATCATCATGTTCCCTCACTTAGGAATTTGTTTGAATTTCGAGCCTATAAGCATGTGACTATAGGATCAGTGTGAATGATTCGATGATGGAATATTTAGTTGCTGGAATTGATTTGAGCATAAATTAGGTGGGTTTAATCTTGAGTTGTGATTGATTATGATTTCGGTGAATTGTGGGGCATGAATTGATTTGAGTTTTGAGGAAATGATTAATGATTTTGGTTTATGAGTGATGGAATCTAGATTGTTGCAACTTTGGATTGCTAGTTTACTTTCCCCTTTAAAGAGAAAAAAATTAAAAAAAAAAAGTGTTTATTTGTGAATAAACAGTTTGATAGGATTCTGCTCCTCTTACTTGTAACGTATTTTAAATACTAGAGTAATGAGCATGGGAAACCACATGAAAAGGCTTCGAGAGACCCTCGAATGATTAAATTTCATGAATTATGTCCTAGATGATACTCGTATATGCGTGAATAATGTGTTCGTAGGTACTCTACCCCTCTTAACAATGGGTACGGGAAACCGCACTAGGAGGCTCGATGTGATCCATCGATGATTAAACCTAGTGAATTATGTGCCAAAAACGTTCACTTATTTTTTTTAAAAAAAAAAGAGAAAAAAAAGAGTTGTTTATGTGTTGAATAAAAAGGGGAAGTAGGCTAGACGTCTAAGTTGTGGTGATCTAGATATTTGTGAGATGTGTGTATCATTGCTTTTCCTCTTACTTAGATTGATTTATAAGCCACATAGTTTGTTGATGATGATTGTTCGTAACTTGGGATTAAAGTTACCTCGTTTGAGTTTGTCGATTCCGGTGATTAAATGTTCTATGATTTGGATTGTTTGGATTGAGTCTAAGTTGTATGTTATATTGCTTGAGGACAAACAAAGTTCTAAGTTGATAGGGTGTATTTTTTAGCATATTATCTAAGTGTGTGTATTATCGTTTTCTTGTCGTATTTTGATAGTTTAGCTTATGATTTGTATTGTTTACGTTGTTTCGAGCCTAGATTACACTTTTGGGTTGTTTTGAGTGTTTATAGGGCTTTTGAGTCAGAAAATCCCAAGGCAAGACAAGAGACTACGAAACAAAGGAAGATGATGAAGTATTGATCCAAAGTTCTGACTTCTCCCGATTTTTGGAAGAGTTATTCTGTAAAAGTGAATGCATATAGTTTAAGAGGAGTTCGATAGAAGCGTGTAGGCGAAAACGGAGGTCAATTCGGAGGACGAGAAAGATACGGACGAAACAAGAAAGACGCGCAAACTGCATGGATCCACTCGGCCGAGCACGTGGCTGAGCCAAACACACGGAAATCTTTAAAATTCATATTTTTATTTCCTTAACCTAATCCTTGCCCACTTAGGTAACAATTATGAACCCCTACCTTATAAATACCCCAAAACTCATCTGTTGGGAATTGTTAAGAACAACATGTTAAGGGGGAACCTATAAGGGACGTTCTATTGTTTTGATTTGATCCCAAAACCCCAAAGCGTTCTGTTCCCAAGTGACCCATTTTGATGTAGTTAATAGGTTAGAATTATTCTAAGCCTACTGTGTTAGGATGGCTCTTTATTTTTGCTTAGATTATAGGCTTCAAAAGTTCAAATGTAGGCCACTCACTTGAGTGTGTTTTCCAAAGCGAAGCAAGTCTAGCAAACTGAAGTGAAGCGTGCTGAAGAACAGTGTAGCGAAGCGAGCGCTACAGTAGATTCGTAGTGAGTCTGCCAAAGCGAAGCGAAACGAGCGCTACAGTTCAAAGCCAAAGCGAATCGAAGCGAGCGCTACAGTTCAAAGCCAAAGCGAAGCAAAGCGAGCGCTACAGTTCTAAGTCAAAACGAGTCAACGCTAGTCAACATTTTCCAAAGCAGTCACTAGGGAACTTTATTTCCTGAAGCGACTCACTACAGAATGACTACGAAGTGACTCAACTAAAGCGGACGGTACAACTTCAAAGCGAAGTGAGCCACTACCTACCAGAAAGCGACAACACAAATTCCCGCTCCGAATTTGAACTCCAGTCAACTGGAGATCTCCGCATTTATTACGAGATCTCCACGTGTCGAACACGGAGAGGAGCAGAGGAGTTGACTGCCAGGCCGACAAGGCGCCGTAACATACTGGGTCGCTCCAGTTACTGTTGAAATTGGAACTTAGCCATTTCCGGCAAAAATCCAAAACTGCGCGTCTGAAAAGCAGCCAGCTTGTGCAAGTACTGTCGAGAGGAGGAGGGACAAGGCCACCAACCAAGCAACGGATCTCGGCCAACCCTCCGCCTATAAATAGAGAAGGTTGAAGACGAAGAGAAGTAGAACACTACTTGAGCATTCGAGCACCCACAGCAAACAAACACTCCCAAGCCTTTGAGCAAATCTTCGAGTCTTTGTTTTCAAGTGTTCTCCGAGTTTCCAATTCATCGGAACTCGTCTTCACAACCTTCACACTTAGAGTCTAAGCCCACTTCAAATATCCAAGCTTAGAAGGAGAGCTCTAGCCTACTTTGCATCTACTGTAAAGAGCTCTTCATAGTGTGTTCGTCTACCAAAAACCCTAAACTCTGTTAGGTTTTTGAGTCGTCGTTAAGTTGTCTCGATCCAAGGCTCTTCTTTCATCGATTGAAGAAGTCTCGATCATAGAGTTGAGATCCAAGCTTACACCTACATCGTTTGTGTGAAGCTCGATCGAAGCTAGGCTGTAAGGAGAGCCTGTAATCTCCCTGTCTGTGTTTGACTGAAGCAAGTTAAGCTTCCAGTCTTGTTTAGGTTTGTGTAGTGAACCCACAATCACTACGTCTGTCGTTGGATCCAGGCGAGTGAAGCCCGATCTCGACCAGGTTTTTGAAGGACCCGCAACCTTCAAGTTCTTGAGTGAAGAGAACAGTTGCCCTCGTGCAACAAGTGGACGTAGGAGCCTTCATCTCCGAACCACTGTAAATCTCTGCGTCGTATCTCTCTAACCCTAAACTCTTTACTTTGATTATTCATTGCACGCGCATCTAAACAAACGAAATTGGATTATTTAATTACTTAGGAAAGATTTTAGCTCACCGAATTTCCGCATACACGAGTAAAGACTCCCTCTTGATCAAGTCCTTACTTCGGTCAAGCAGGCAAGCTACGTACTGTAGATCTAGCTTCAGCTAGGTCTTAAGTGTCAAGCGAGCTCTTTACTTGTCACTCTGAGTTAAAGGGAAAAAGGTTGAAAAACTTGAAATACATTCACCCCCCCCCCCCCCTCTACGTATTTCCCCTATTAACAAACCGGGACCAACATCATCATTGTACTCAAGTTTTGATAGTTTTCTCAAAGTTTTCATAGTTTAGAGCTCTCTACTCTTTTACATACTTTAGATTAGTTTTTATTCTTTTCTCTACACTTTTTACATTCATGTATGAAGACCATTGAAGATTGAAGATTTATTCAAGATTCAAGAGTTTTTCTATCCCTTTCTCTTTTATTTATGTTTTTAATTATGTTTATTCTTCCTTCTACCTTTCTTTTAATCATGTCTAGCTAATTTTCTTAGTTGATTTTAGGGATTGAATGCCTAATTGAATTTATGTGAGTTCTTTTGATTATAATTAGCCTTCTAATCTAGGTGCATGTTTCATGGTGCTTATTCTCATGCATGATTACTTGATCACTAATTATGTGTGCATAGTTATGTTTTTATGCCTTAGTAGGATAATTGCATAATAGATCTCATGAATGCATGGTATGATGATTTAATTATCTTAGTTGAGTTAGATTATCATATGTTTGCATATAGTTGATTGGTGTGGGGGATTTTGATTGGTGTTTAGATGTTAGGATTTTCGTAGTGTTTTCGAGTCTATTTTCGTTATGTTTTCGTGTCTTTGTGTGTGTTTATGGCTATGATTTGGTTGTTTGGAGTTTTTGGTTCTTGTAGGTGTTTATGGATGAAAAGGAGCGGAAACGGATCGAAAAGAGGGAAAAGACGATGTTCGGATGAAGGAGGGCAGAACGGAGAGTTGGACGGGCCGTCCAACATATCTGGACGGCTGTCCAAGATCACGTCCAGGAAGAGCTGGACGGGCGTCCAGTGTTTGAGCCAATTCATGCAGTGTCATGAGTTGGACGTACATCCAACTAAGTTGGACGGCCGTCCAACTCCGGCGGCCAGCTGTATTTCCTTATATATCTTGGATTTTATACCTAGTATATATATTACCTCTTGTGCACGAATTTGTATCAACTTTTACTCTCTTTTAGCTTCAGTTTTACATTCAAACACTTTAGATTAGCTTTTTATTGTTCGGATCCAAATTCTTCGTTCGTTGCAATTTAATTCAAGACTTCTTTATTTAATTCAAGTTCTTCGTTCTTCGTCTTACTTTCGTAAGTTATTTTATTGCTTTCGTTTACTTGCTTAAATTGTTTTCTCTCGTTTTAGATTCGATTTCATAATTGCTTCGTTTAATTTCCTTAGTTTAATTTCGTTCGTTCGATTTCAAAGTTCTAGTTTAGATTCGTTTTTCTTTCGATTTCAATTCTCTCGTTTTTCAAAGCTTTCATAGTTAGATTTATTTGCTCTTTTAATTTCCTAATTTTATTAATCATGTCTAGATTTGTTTATGCTTCTTTCGTTGCTTTCTTTATTGTTTCCCGATTTTTGCCTAGGTAGATTAATCGTTTTATTTTAGTTTAATCCTTAGATTTATTTCTTGCTCTTAGATTAATTATTTACTTGCTTTTATTTATTGCTTTGATTTATTTTCTTGCCTAGGACTTTAAACAAAAACCCAAAAATCTTATTTACTTGCTTTCCTAGATTTAGGCTAGATTAGGATTTACTACATAATTAATTGCCCTGCTAAGTTTTCCTTAGAGATTCGACATTGGGTTTTACTTACTAGTGCTACGATAGGATTTCATTCTATTGTGAACACTTTTTGGTGAAACAGTTTGAGTTGGGTTGAAAAACACTCTAAATGAAGAATCCTTTACAGTGAATGTAAGAATTATGATTTTTCTTCTCAGCTTGGATAAGTGTAGTGGCTTAGATCTAGTGAGTGAGGGTTGCAGAGACAAGTTTCGATGGAACTGAAACTTGGAACACTTTCTTACAAGAACTCGGAAGATGATTGCTAGAAATCGAGAGTGCTTGTTTGCTTTGAGCGCTGGGAAATTTCAAGGAAGTGTTCTCTTGTTCTCTTCTCTACATGCCTCTATTTATAGTGTGAGGGATGGACTGGAGCCGTTTGAAGGTTGGTGGCTTTGTCCCTCCACACTCGACAGTACTTGGCTTGACATGCAGATTTTTCTGATGCTCGCTTGTCTTCTTTCCCAATTTGGCTAAGAGCCAAGCGTAACAGTAACTGGGCTCCTTCACTACTGTTGAGGCTGCTTGTCGGTCTAGCCGATCAACTTTATACTCCAATCTTCATGTGCCATGTGGAGATCTGCAATAAATGCAGTTGATTTCACTTGACTGAGTTTGAACTTCGAGTTTGAACTGAAGCTGGTAGTTGAACTATCGTTTTCACGCTTTGGAACGTGCTCGCTTCGCTTTAGCCTAAACACTCGCTTTAGCGTAGTTGGGTTGACTCGCTTTGACTTTATCGGGAGCCCTCGCATCGGTTTATCCGTGTAGACTCGCTTCTCTTCAAAACACACTCAAGCGAGTGGTCTTCTTGCTTCGCTTGAAACCTGTAGTCTATACCTAAATTAAAGTGACTAAAATGAAACAAGCTTTCCTAACATTACAATCTTGAAAATTTCTATCCTATCTAATCAAAATAGGGTCTCTTGGATATAGGATTAACATAGTGGGTTTTGGGATCTAATCAAAATACATAGAAAGATTTTATTAGAGCGTCCCAATAGGTTCCCCCTTAACAAATAAATCCTTAAAAATTCCCAACAATTTCCCCCTATTTGATGATGCCAAAACCCAACACTTACCACTGTAAGAACCTTCAAGCGACTGAATCATTCTCAGTCTTATCCATTATTTTTTAAAGTTATTATGGTTTGCATGAGGATAAAAATCACATAAAGCTTATAAGTAGATAAGAGCACGACGCTTGACAGAAAAGTAAATTTCATAGATGATGTCCAAGCGAATCACAGAGAGAGAGAGATAGAGAATTATTCCTCAACAATATAGGCAAACATTACTTTGGGCTTCATCCTCTTGTAGTTCTCTTTGCTTGGTTTGTGATGTCTGTCGATCTGCAACGCGTGTCTGATCTCTCCATCAATGATTCCTCGATCAAGGATCTTTGAGCCTGTAACCCTCAGCCTAGGAAACAGCTTATTCTCGGGAATCTTCAGGATAAGCTTGGGTTCTACAGTCTCCACTGTGATCAAAATCAACCTCCAAAGCTCGTTGTCGTAGACAACCATGAAATTGTGTAATGCATCGAGCTTTGAGCAGGTCGCTTGGTTAAAGATCACTTTCCAAAAGTAGTACACCTTCATGAACTTCTCTCAGCAATCCATCATCCACCTATCCTTCAAGTCAGCAGGTACGATATCATCAATATCTCTGGCATCTGGATGATTCGCCCTTCTCTCCTCAATTTGCTCAAGTGGCCTCTCCATAAGCTCCTTCATGATTCTGTTGAAGCGTTCGCTTAGCACAAAGTTGAAGAGGGGCCTCCTGGGGTTGATAATATTCCTCATAAAGTCCTACTCTTCCTTGGAGAAATCCTTCAACCTTTCCACAGTTATGAGAGATTTATTGCAGGCTTGCACAATAGCCTCGAGAGCACACATCTCTGTCTCATCAGGGGTGAAAGGGATATATCCGCTTCGGATAAGGCTGCTTTGGACAAGGATATTTTCTTCAACCAGTTAGATAGTTTGTTCCTTGATCCTCTCGGCTCTAGCGAGTCTCCCTGCTTTCCTCTTCTCCTTCTCTTGTGCTTTCTCCCCGTTCTTCTTCTTTTTATGTTCAAAGCGGCTCGCTTTGACTGCCAAATCTTCCTTCACCTTTTGGCGCTTGGCCGTGGGGTCCGCTTTATCTCTAGTAAGAGCAGGTCGCTTGGTGATGGTTTTGGAGGGGGCAGCTTTAGCAGGCTTGGCAGGTTGTACAACGGCAGGGGCGGCTTGAGCAGCAACAACAGCTTCCGATGGCATGACTTGAATCGGCTTCACTTGCTGAAGTTCTACAAGCCCTTCCTCCATTAACTTGAATGCCTGCATCGCTTCAAAGGTAGTGTCGAGGGGTATGGACACTCTTTCCGATGCTTTGTGAAAAGCTGAGGTTGAGGAAGCGAGCAGCTTGGAAGAATCAGCAGCAGCAACTTTCTTTGGTTTGTCCTGGTGAACCACAATTTGTTTGCCCTTGTCAGCTCTGCTTGAAGGGGTTTTCTCTCCCCCCTTTTTGGCATCATCGGCAATGGGTGTCGGAGCTACTACTTTCTCATCGATGGCCCGACACAAACTCGCAAATTCTGCAGTAATGGCCTTCAGGGCACCTTCAGTTCACTCCGTGAAAGAGCCTTCTTTTAACAGCATCAATTTCGCGGTTCTTTGAGAGATTTGCTCCATTAGGATAAAAGATTGTCTCTCTCTCTTGGCAACGACCCTTTCTCGCTGGACAACCTCTTGCATCAGGTTCTCGAGCAGCTCAACATCCTTAAAGCGAGCGTCTAGCTCCGCCCGCAACTCCTTCTTTTTCTCCTCATCTTTAAGACAAAAAAATCATGAGACGCAACAAGTTTTGGCATGAAGTTTTCGTTTTTGTGTCTTGATCGAGTCTTGTTTGGTTTTATTGAGTCTTGTTTAGTTCGTGATTGAGTCATCATGTTCCCTCACTTAGGAATTTGTTTGAATTTGAGCCTATAAGCATGTGACTTAGGATCAGTGTGAATGATTTGATGATGGAATATTTAGTTGCTGGAATTGATTTGAGCATAAATTAGGTTGGTTTAATCTTGAGATGTGATTGATTATGATTCGGTGAATTGTGGGGCATGAATTGATTTGAGTTTTGAGGAAATGATTAATGATTTTGGTTTATGAGTGATGAATCTAGATTGTTGCAACTTTGGATTGCTAGTTTACTTTCCCCTTTAAAGAGAATTTTTTTTTAAAAAAAAAAAAAAGTATTTATTTGTGAATAAAGAGTTGATAGGATTCTGCTCCTCTTACTTGTAACGTATTTTAAATACTAGAGTAATGAGCATGGGAAACCACATGAAAAGGCTTCGAGAGACCCTCGAATGATTAAATTTCATGAATTATGTCCTAGATGATACTCGTATATGCGTGAATAATGTGTTCGTAGGTACTCTACCCCTCTTAACAATGGGTACGGGAAACCGCACTAGGAGGCTCGATGTGATCCATCGATGATTAAACCTAGTGAATTATGTGCCAAAAACGTTCACTTATTTTTTTTTAAAAAAAAAAAGAGAAAAAAAAGAGTTGTTTATGTGTTGAATAAAAAGGGGAAGTAGGCTAGACGTCTAAGTTGTGGTGATCTAGATATTTGTGAGATGTGTGTATCATTGCTTTTCCTCTTACTTAGATTGATTTATAAGCCACATAGTTTGTTGATGATGATTGTTCGTAACTTGGGATTAAAGTTACCTCGTTTGAGTTTGTCGATTCCGGTGATTAAATGTTCTATGATTTGGATTGTTTGGATTGAGTCTAAGTTGTATGTTTATATTGCTTGAGGACAAGCAAAGTTCTAAGTTGATAGGGTGTATTTTTAGCATATTATCTAAGTGTTGTATTATCGTTTTCTTGTCGTATTTTGATAGTTTAGCTTATGTTTTGTATTGTTTACGTTGTTTCGAGCTAGATTACGCTTTTGGGTTGTTTTGAGTGTTTATAGGGCTTTTGAGTCGAGAAAATCCAAGGCAAGACAAGAGACTACGAAACAAAGGAAGATGATGAAGTATTGATCCAAAGTTCTGACTTCTCCCGATTTTTGGAAGAGTTATTCTGTAAAAGTGAATGCATATAGTTTAAGAGGAGTTCGATAGGAGCGTGTAGGCGAAAACGGAGGTCAATTCGGAGTTCGGACGAGAAAGATACGGACGAAACAAGAAAGACGCGCAAACTGCATGGATCCACTCGGCCGAGCACGTGGCTGAGCCAAACACACGGAAATCTTTAAAATTCATATTTTTATTTCCTTAACCTAATCCTTGCCCATTAGGTAACAATTATGAACCCCTACCTTATAAATACCCCAAAACTCATCTGTTGGGAATTGTTAAGAACAACATGTTAAGGGGGAACCTATAAGGGATGTTCTATTGTTTTGATTTGATCCCAAAACCCCAAAGCGTTCTGTTCCCAAGTGACCCATTTTGATGTAGTTAATAGGTTAGAATTATTCTAAGCCTACTGTGTTAGGATGGCTCTTTATTTTTGCTTAGATTATAGGCTTCAAAAGTTCAAATGAAGGCCACTCACTTGAGTGTGTTTTCCAAAGCGAAGCAAGTCTAGCAAACTGAAGTGAAGCGTGCCGAAGAACAGTGTAGCGAAGCGAGCGCTACAGTAGATTCGAAGTGAGTCTGCCAAAGCGAAGCAGACTCACTTCGAATCTACTGTAGCGCTCGCTTCGCTACACTGTTCTTCGGCACGCTTCAGTTCAAAGCCAAAGTGAAGCGAAGCGAGCGCTACAGTTCAAAGCCAAAGCGAAGCAAAGTGAGCGCTACAGTTCTAAGTCAAAACGAGTCAACGCTAGTCAACATTTTCCAAAGCAGTCACTAGGGAACTTTATTTCCCGAAGCGACTCACTACAGAATGACTACGAAGTGACTCAACTAAAGCGGACGCTACAACTTCAAAGCGAAGTGAGCCACTACCTACCAGAAAGCGACAACACAAATTCCCGCTCCGAATTTGAACTCCAGTCAACTGGAGATCTCCGCATTTATTACGAGATCTCCACGTGTCGAACACGGAGAGGAGCAGAGGAGTTGACTGCCAGGCCGACAAGGCGCCGTAACATACTGGGTCGCTCCAGTTACTGTTGAAATTGGAACTTAGCCATTTCCGGCAAAAATCCAAAACTGCGCGTCTGAAAAGCAGCCAGTCTGTGCAAGTACTGTCGAGAGGAGGAGGGACAAGGCCACCAACCAAGCAACGGATCTCGGCCAACCCTCCGCCTATAAATAGAGAAGGTTGAAGACGAAGAGAAGTAGAACACTACTTGAGCATTCGAGCACCCACAGCAAACAAACACTCCCAAGCCTTTGAGCAAATCTTCGAGTCTTTGTTTTCAAGTGTTCTCCGAGTTTCCAATTCATCGGAACACGTCTTCACAACCTTCACACTTAGAGTCTAAGCCCACTTCAAATATCCAAGCTTAGAAGGAGAGCTCTAGCCTACTTTGCATCTACTGTAAAGAGCTCTTCATAGTGTGTTCGTCTACCAAAAACCCTAAACTCTGTTAGGTTTTTGAGTCGTCGTTAGGTTGTCTCGATCCAAGGCTCTTCTTTCATCGATTGAAGAAGCCTCGATCATAGAGTTGAGATCCAAGCTTACACCTACATCGTTTGTGTGAAGCTCGATCGAAGTTAGGCTGTAAGGAGAGCCTGTAATCTCCCTGTCTGTGTTTGACTGAAGCAAGTTAAGCTTCCAGTCTTGTTTAGGTTTGTGTAGTGAACCCGCAATCACTACGTCTGTCGTTGGATCCAGGCGAGTGAAGCCCGATCTCGACCAGGTTTTTGAAGGACCCGCAACCTTCAAGTTCTTGAGTGAAGAGAACAGCTGCCGTCGTGCAACAAGTGGACGTAGGAGCCTTCATCTCCGAACCACTGTAAATCTCTGCGTCGTATCTCTCTAACCCTAAACTCTTTACTTTGATTATTCATTGCACGCGCATCTAAACAAACGAAATTGGATTATTTAATTACTTAGGAAAGATTTTAGCTCACCGAATTTCCGCATACACGAGTAAAGACTCCCTCTTGATCAAGTCCTTACTTCGGTCAAGCAGGCAAGCTACGTACTGTAGATCTAGCTTCAGCTAGGTCTTAAGTGTCAAGCGAGCTCTTTACTTGTCACTCTGAGTTAAAGGGGAAAAGGTTGAAAAACTTGAAATACATTCACCCCCCCCCCCCCCCCCCCCCTCTACGTATTTCCCCTATTAACAAACCGGGACCAACATCATCATTGTACTCAAGTTTTGATAGTTTTCTCAAAGTTTTCATAGTTTAGAGCTCTCTACTCTTTTACATACTTTAGATTAGTTTTTATTCTTTTCTCTACACTTTTTACATTCATGTATGAAGACCATTGAAGATTGAAGATTTATTCAAGATTCAAGAGTTTTTCTATCCCTTTCTCTTTTATTTATGTTTTTAATTATGTTTATTCTTCCTTCTACCTTTCTTTTAATCATGTCTAGCTAATTTTCTTAGTTGATTTTAGGGATTGAATGCCTAATTGAATTTATGTGAGTTCTTTTGATTATAATTAGCCTTCTAATCTAGGTGCATGTTTCATGGTGCTTATTCTCATGCATGATTACTTGATCACTAATTATGTGTGCATAGTTATGTTTTTATGCCTTAGTAGGATAATTGCATAATAGATCTCATGAATGCATGGTATGATGATTTAATTATTTTAGTTGAGTTAGATTATCATATGTTTGCATATAGTTGATTGGTGTGGGGGATTTTGATTGGTGTTTAGATGTTAGGATTTTCGTAGTGTTTTCGAGTCTATTTTCGTTATGTTTTCGTGTCTTTGTGTGTGTTTATGGCTATGATTTGGTTGTTTGGAGTTTTTGGTTCTTGTAGGTGTTTATGGATGAAAAGGAGCGGAAACGGATCGAAAAGAGGGAAAAGACGATGTTCGGATGAAGGAGGGCAGAACGGAGAGTTGGACGGGCCGTCCAACATATCTGGACGGCTGTCCAAGATCACGTCCAGGAAGAGCTGGACGGGCGTCCAGTGTTTGAGCCAATTCATGCAGTGTCATGAGTTGGACGTACATCCAACTAAGTTGGACGGCCGTCCAACTCCGGCGGCCAGCTGTATTTCCTTATATATCTTGGATTTTATACCTAGTATATATATTACCTCTTGTGCACGAATTTGTATCAACTTTTACTCTCTTTTAGCTTCAGTTTTACATTCAAACACTTTAGATTAGCTTTTTATTGTTCGGATCCAAATTCTTCGTTCGTTGCAATTTAATTCAAGACTTCTTTATTTAATTCAAGTTCTTCGTTCTTCGTCTTACTTTCGTAAGTTATTTTATTGCTTTCGTTTACTTGCTTAAATTGTTTTCTCTCGTTTTAGATTCGATTTCATAATTGCTTCGTTTAATTTCCTTAGTTTAATTTCGTTCGTTCGATTTCAAAGTTCTAGTTTAGATTCGTTTTTCTTTCGATTTCAATTCTCTCGTTTTTCAAAGCTTTCATAGTTAGATTTATTTGCTCTTTTAATTTCCTAATTTTATTAATCATGTCTAGATTTGTTTATGCTTCTTTCGTTGCTTTCTTTATTGTTTCCCGATTTTTGCCTAGGTAGATTAATCGTTTTATTTTAGTTTAATCCTTAGATTTATTTCTTGCTCTTAGATTAATTATTTACTTGCTTTTATTTATTGCTTTGATTTATTTTCTTGCCTAGGACTTTAAACAAAAACCCAAAAATCTTATTTACTTGCTTTCCTAGATTTAGGCTAGATTAGGATTTACTACATAATTAATTGCCCTGCTAAGTTTTCCTTAGAGATTCGACATTGGGTTTTACTTACTAGTGCTACGATAGGATTTCATTCTATTGTGAACACTTTTTGGTGAAACAGTTTGAGTTGGGTTGAAAAACACTCTAAATGAAGAATCCTTTACAGTGAATGTAAGAATTATGATTTTTCTTCTCAGCTTGGATAAGTGTAGTGGCTTAGATCTAGTGAGTGAGGGTTGCAGAGACAAGTTTCGATGGAACTGAAACTTGGAACACTTTCTTACAAGAACTCGGAAGATGATTGCTAGAAATCGAGAGTGCTTGTTTGCTTTGAGCGCTGGGAAATTTCAAGGAAGTGTTCTCTTGTTCTCTTCTCTACATGCCTCTATTTATAGTGTGAGGGATGGACTGGAGCCGTTTGAAGGTTGGTGGCTTTGTCCCTCCACACTCGACAGTACTTGGCTTGACATGCAGATTTTTCTGATGCTCGCTTGTCTTCTTTCCCAATTTGGCTAAGAGCCAAGCGTAACAGTAACTGGGCTCCTTCACTACTGTTGAGGCTGCTTGTCGGTCTAGCCGATCAACTTTATACTCCAATCTTCATGTGCCATGTGGAGATCTGCAATAAATGCAGTTGATTTCACTTGACTGAGTTTGAACTTCGAGTTTGAACTGAAGCTGGTAGTTGAACTATCGTTTTCACGCTTTGGAACGTGCTCGCTTCGCTTTAGCCTAAACACTCGCTTTAGCGTAGTTGGGTTGACTCGCTTTGACTTTATCGGGAGCCCTCGCATCGGTTTATCCGTGTAGACTCGCTTCTCTTCAAAACACACTCAAGCGAGTGGTCTTCTTGCTTCGCTTGAAACCTGTAGTCTATACCTAAATTAAAGTGACTAAAATGAAACAAGCTTTCCTAACATTACAATCTTGAAAATTTCTATCCTATCTAATCAAAATAGGGTCTCTTGGATATAGGATTAACATAGTGGGTTTTGGGATCTAATCAAAATACATAGAAAGATTTTATTAGAGCGTCCCAATAGGTTCCCCCTTAACAAATAAATCCTTAAAAATTCCCAACAATTTCCCCCTATTTGATGATGCCAAAACCCAACACTTACCACTGTAAGAACCTTCAAGCGACTGAATCATTCTCAGTCTTATCCATTATTTTTTAAAGTTATTATGGTTTGCATGAGGATAAAAATCACATAAAGCTTATAAGTAGATAAGAGCACGACGCTTGACAGAAAAGTAAATTTCATAGATGATGTCCAAGCGAATCACAGAGAGAGAGAGATAGAGAATTATTCCTCAACAATATAGGCAAACATTACTTTGGGCTTCATCCTCTTGTAGTTCTCTTTGCTTGGTTTGTGATGTCTGTCGATCTGCAACGCGTGTCTGATCTCTCCATCAATGATTCCTCGATCAAGGATCTTTGAGCCTGTAACCCTCAGCCTAGGAAACAGCTTATTCTCGGGAATCTTCAGGATAAGCTTGGGTTCTACAGTCTCCACTGTGATCAAAATCAACCTCCAAAGCTCGTTGTCGTAGACAACCATGAAATTGTGTAATGCATCGAGCTTTGAGCAGGTCGCTTGGTTAAAGATCACTTTCCAAAAGTAGTACACCTTCATGAACTTCTCTCAGCAATCCATCATCCACCTATCCTTCAAGTCAGCAGGTACGATATCATCAATATCTCTGGCATCTGGATGATTCGCCCTTCTCTCCTCAATTTGCTCAAGTGGCCTCTCCATAAGCTCCTTCATGATTCTGTTGAAGCGTTCGCTTAGCACAAAGTTGAAGAGGGGCCTCCTGGGGTTGATAATATTCCTCATAAAGTCCTACTCTTCCTTGGAGAAATCCTTCAACCTTTCCACAGTTATGAGAGATTTATTGCAGGCTTGCACAATAGCCTCGAGAGCACACATCTCTGTCTCATCAGGGGTGAAAGGGATATATCCGCTTCGGATAAGGCTGCTTTGGACAAGGATATTTTCTTCAACCAGTTAGATAGTTTGTTCCTTGATCCTCTCGGCTCTAGCGAGTCTCCCTGCTTTCCTCTTCTCCTTCTCTTGTGCTTTCTCCCCGTTCTTCTTCTTTTTATGTTCAAAGCGGCTCGCTTTGACTGCCAAATCTTCCTTCACCTTTTGGCGCTTGGCCGTGGGGTCCGCTTTATCTCTAGTAAGAGCAGGTCGCTTGGTGATGGTTTTGGAGGGGGCAGCTTTAGCAGGCTTGGCAGGTTGTACAACGGCAGGGGCGGCTTGAGCAGCAACAACAGCTTCCGATGGCATGACTTGAATCGGCTTCACTTGCTGAAGTTCTACAAGCCCTTCCTCCATTAACTTGAATGCCTGCATCGCTTCAAAGGTAGTGTCGAGGGGTATGGACACTCTTTCCGATGCTTTGTGAAAAGCTGAGGTTGAGGAAGCGAGCAGCTTGGAAGAATCAGCAGCAGCAACTTTCTTTGGTTTGTCCTGGTGAACCACAATTTGTTTGCCCTTGTCAGCTCTGCTTGAAGGGGTTTTCTCTCCCCCCTTTTTGGCATCATCGGCAATGGGTGTCGGAGCTACTACTTTCTCATCGATGGCCCGACACAAACTCGCAAATTCTGCAGTAATGGCCTTCAGGGCACCTTCAGTTCACTCCGTGAAAGAGCCTTCTTTTAACAGCATCAATTTCGCGGTTCTTTGAGAGATTTGCTCCATTAGGATAAAAGATTGTCTCTCTCTCTTGGCAACGACCCTTTCTCGCTGGACAACCTCTTGCATCAGGTTCTCGAGCAGCTCAACATCCTTAAAGCGAGCGTCTAGCTCCGCCCGCAACTCCTTCTTTTTCTCCTCATCTTTAAGACAAAAAAATCATGAGACGCAACAAGTTTTGGCATGAAGTTTTCGTTTTTGTGTCTTGATCGAGTCTTGTTTGGTTTTATTGAGTCTTGTTTAGTTCGTGATTGAGTCATCATGTTCCCTCACTTAGGAATTTGTTTGAATTTGAGCCTATAAGCATGTGACTTAGGATCAGTGTGAATGATTTGATGATGGAATATTTAGTTGCTGGAATTGATTTGAGCATAAATTAGGTTGGTTTAATCTTGAGATGTGATTGATTATGATTCGGTGAATTGTGGGGCATGAATTGATTTGAGTTTTGAGGAAATGATTAATGATTTTGGTTTATGAGTGATGAATCTAGATTGTTGCAACTTTGGATTGCTAGTTTACTTTCCCCTTTAAAGAGAATTTTTTTAAAAAAAAAAAAAAAAGTATTTATTTGTGAATAAAGAGTTGATAGGATTCTGCTCCTCTTACTTGTAACGTATTTTAAATACTAGAGTAATGAGCATGGGAAACCACATGAAAAGGCTTCGAGAGACCCTCGAATGATTAAATTTCATGAATTATGTCCTAGATGATACTCGTATATGCGTGAATAATGTGTTCGTAGGTACTCTACCCCTCTTAACAATGGGTACGGGAAACCGCACTAGGAGGCTCGATGTGATCCATCGATGATTAAACCTAGTGAATTATGTGCCAAAAACGTTCACTTATTTTTTTTTAAAAAAAAAAAGAGAAAAAAAAGAGTTGTTTATGTGTTGAATAAAAAGGGGAAGTAGGCTAGACGTCTAAGTTGTGGTGATCTAGATATTTGTGAGATGTGTGTATCATTGCTTTTCCTCTTACTTAGATTGATTTATAAGCCACATAGTTTGTTGATGATGATTGTTCGTAACTTGGGATTAAAGTTACCTCGTTTGAGTTTGTCGATTCCGGTGATTAAATGTTCTATGATTTGGATTGTTTGGATTGAGTCTAAGTTGTATGTTTATATTGCTTGAGGACAAGCAAAGTTCTAAGTTGATAGGGTGTATTTTTAGCATATTATCTAAGTGTTGTATTATCGTTTTCTTGTCGTATTTTGATAGTTTAGCTTATGTTTTGTATTGTTTACGTTGTTTCGAGCTAGATTACCCTTTTGGGTTGTTTTGAGTGTTTATAGGGCTTTTGAGTCGAGAAAATCCAAGGCAAGACAAGAGACTACGAAACAAAGGAAGATGATGAAGTATTGATCCAAAGTTCTGACTTCTCCCGATTTTTGGAAGAGTTATTCTGTAAAAGTGAATGCATATAGTTTAAGAGGAGTTCGATAGGAGCGTGTAGGCGAAAACGGAGGTCAATTCGGAGTTCGGACGAGAAAGATACGGACGAAACAAGAAAGACGCGCAAACTGCATGGATCCACTCGGCCGAGCACGTGGCTGAGCCAAACACACGGAAATCTTTAAAATTCATATTTTTATTTCCTTAACCTAATCCTTGCCCATTAGGTAACAATTATGAACCCCTACCTTATAAATACCCCAAAACTCATCTGTTGGGAATTGTTAAGAACAACATGTTAAGGGGGAACCTATAAGGGATGTTCTATTGTTTTGATTTGATCCCAAAACCCCAAAGCGTTCTGTTCCCAAGTGACCCATTTTGATGTAGTTAATAGGTTAGAATTATTCTAAGCCTACTGTGTTAGGATGGCTCTTTATTTTTGCTTAGATTATAGGCTTCAAAAGTTCAAATGAAGGCCACTCACTTGAGTGTGTTTTCCAAAGCGAAGCAAGTCTAGCAAACTGAAGTGAAGCGTGCCGAAGAACAGTGTAGCGAAGCGAGCGCTACAGTAGATTCGAAGTGAGTCTGCCAAAGCGAAGCGAAACGAGTGCTACAGTTCAAAGCCAAAGTGAAGCGAAGCGAGCGCTACAGTTCAAAGCCAAAGCGAAGCAAAGTGAGCGCTACAGTTCTAAGTCAAAACGAGTCAACGCTAGTCAACATTTTCCAAAGCAGTCACTAGGGAACTTTATTTCCCGAAGCGACTCACTACAGAATGACTACGAAGTGACTCAACTAAAGCGGACGCTACAACTTCAAAGCGAAGTGAGCCACTACCTACCAGAAAGCGACAACACAAATTCCCGCTCCGAATTTGAACTCCAGTCAACTGGAGATCTCCGCATTTATTACGAGATCTCCACGTGTCGAACACGGAGAGGAGCAGAGGAGTTGACTGCCAGGCCGACAAGGCGCCGTAACATACTGGGTCGCTCCAGTTACTGTTGAAATTGGAACTTAGCCATTTCCGGCAAAAATCCAAAACTGCGCGTCTGAAAAGCAGCCAGTCTGTGCAAGTACTGTCGAGAGGAGGAGGGACAAGGCCACCAACCAAGCAACGGATCTCGGCCAACCCTCCGCCTATAAATAGAGAAGGTTGAAGACGAAGAGAAGTAGAACACTACTTGAGCATTCGAGCACCCACAGCAAACAAACACTCCCAAGCCTTTGAGCAAATCTTCGAGTCTTTGATTTCAAGTGTTCTCCGAGTTTCCAATTCATCGGAACTCGTCTTCACAACCTTCACACTTAGAGTCTAAGCCCACTTCAAATATCCAAGCTTAGAAGGAGAGCTCTAGCCTACTTTGCATCTACTGTAAAGAGCTCTTCATAGTGTGTTCGTCTACCAAAAACCCTAAACTCTGTTAGGTTTTTGAGTCGTCGTTAGGTTGTCTCGATCCAAGGCTCTTCTTTCATCGATTGAAGAAGCCTCGATCATAGAGTTGAGATCCAAGCTTACACCTACATCGTTTGTGTGAAGCTCGATCGAAGTTAGGCTGTAAGGAGAGCCTGTAATCTCCCTGTCTGTGTTTGACTGAAGCAAGTTAAGCTTCCAGTCTTGTTTAGGTTTGTGTAGTGAACCCGCAATCACTACGTCTGTCGTTGGATCCAGGCGAGTGAAGCCCGATCTCGACCAGGTTTTTGAAGGACCCGCAACCTTCAAGTTCTTGAGTGAAGAGAACAGCTGCCGTCGTGCAACAAGTGGACGTAGGAGCCTTCATCTCCGAACCACTGTAAATCTCTGCGTCGTATCTCTCTAACCCTAAACTCTTTACTTTGATTATTCATTGCACGCGCATCTAAACAAACGAAATTGGATTATTTAATTACTTAGGAAAGATTTTAGCTCACCGAATTTCCGCATACACGAGTAAAGACTCCCTCTTGATCAAGTCCTTACTTCGGTCAAGCAGGCAAGCTACGTACTGTAGATCTAGCTTCAGCTAGGTCTTAAGTGTCAAGCGAGCTCTTTACTTGTCACTCTGAGTTAAAGGGGAAAAGGTTGAAAAACTTGAAATACATTCACCCCCCCCCCCCCCCCTCTACGTATTTCCCCTATTAACAAACCGGGACCAACATCATCATTGTACTCAAGTTTTGATAGTTTTCTCAAAGTTTTCATAGTTTAGAGCTCTCTACTCTTTTACATACTTTAGATTAGTTTTTATTCTTTTCTCTACACTTTTTACATTCATGTATGAAGACCATTGAAGATTGAAGATTTATTCAAGATTCAAGAGTTTTTCTATCCCTTTCTCTTTTATTTATGTTTTTAATTATGTTTATTCTTCCTTCTACCTTTCTTTTAATCATGTCTAGCTAATTTTCTTAGTTGATTTTAGGGATTGAATGCCTAATTGAATTTATGTGAGTTCTTTTGATTATAATTAGCCTTCTAATCTAGGTGCATGTTTCATGGTGCTTATTCTCATGCATGATTACTTGATCACTAATTATGTGTGCATAGTTATGTTTTTATGCCTTAGTAGGATAATTGCATAATAGATCTCATGAATGCATGGTATGATGATTTAATTATTTTAGTTGAGTTAGATTATCATATGTTTGCATATAGTTGATTGGTGTGGGGGATTTTGATTGGTGTTTAGATGTTAGGATTTTCGTAGTGTTTTCGAGTCTATTTTCGTTATGTTTTCGTGTCTTTGTGTGTGTTTATGGCTATGATTTGGTTGTTTGGAGTTTTTGGTTCTTGTAGGTGTTTATGGATGAAAAGGAGCGGAAACGGATCGAAAAGAGGGAAAAGACGATGTTCGGATGAAGGAGGGCAGAACGGAGAGTTGGACGGGCCGTCCAACATATCTGGACGGCTGTCCAAGATCACGTCCAGGAAGAGCTGGACGGGCGTCCAGTGTTTGAGCCAATTCATGCAGTGTCATGAGTTGGACGTACATCCAACTAAGTTGGACGGCCGTCCAACTCCGGCGGCCAGCTGTATTTCCTTATATATCTTGGATTTTATACCTAGTATATATATTACCTCTTGTGCACGAATTTGTATCAACTTTTACTCTCTTTTAGCTTCAGTTTTACATTCAAACACTTTAGATTAGCTTTTTATTGTTCGGATCCAAATTCTTCGTTCGTTGCAATTTAATTCAAGACTTCTTTATTTAATTCAAGTTCTTCGTTCTTCGTCTTACTTTCGTAAGTTATTTTATTGCTTTCGTTTACTTGCTTAAATTGTTTTCTCTCGTTTTAGATTCGATTTCATAATTGCTTCGTTTAATTTCCTTAGTTTAATTTCGTTCGTTCGATTTCAAAGTTCTAGTTTAGATTCGTTTTTCTTTCGATTTCAATTCTCTCGTTTTTCAAAGCTTTCATAGTTAGATTTATTTGCTCTTTTAATTTCATAATTTTATTAATCATGTCTAGATTTGTTTATGCTTCTTTCGTTGCTTTCTTTATTGTTTCCCGATTTTTGCCTAGGTAGATTAATCGTTTTATTTTAGTTTAATCCTTAGATTTATTTCTTGCTCTTAGATTAATTATTTACTTGCTTTTATTTATTGCTTTGATTTATTTTCTTGCCTAGGACTTTAAACAAAAACCCAAAAATCTTATTTACTTGCTTTCCTAGATTTAGGCTAGATTAGGATTTACTACATAATTAATTGCCCTGCTAAGTTTTCCTTAGAGATTCGACATTGGGTTTTACTTAATAGTGCTACGATAGGATTTCATTCTATTGTGAACACTTTTTGGTGAAACAGTTTGAGTTGGGTTGAAAAACACTCTAAATGAAGAATCCTTTACAGTGAATGTAAGAATTATGATTTTTCTTCTCAGCTTGGATAAGTGTAGTGGCTTAGATCTAGTGAGTGAGGGTTGCAGAGACAAGTTTCGATGGAACTGAAACTTGGAACACTTTCTTACAAGAACTCGGAAGATGATTGCTAGAAATCGAGAGTGCTTGTTTGCTTTGAGCGCTGGGAAATTTCAAGGAAGTGTTCTCTTGTTCTCTTCTCTACATGCCTCTATTTATAGTGTGAGGGATGGACTGGAGCCGTTTGAAGGTTGGTGGCTTTGTCCCTCCACACTCGACAGTACTTGGCTTGACATGCAGATTTTTCTGATGCTCGCTTGTCTTCTTTCCCAATTTGGCTAAGAGCCAAGCGTAACAGTAACTGGGCTCCTTCACTACTGTTGAGGCTGCTTGTCGGTCTAGCCGATCAACTTTATACTCCAATCTTCATGTGCCATGTGGAGATCTGCAATAAATGCAGTTGATTTCACTTGACTGAGTTTGAACTTCGAGTTTGAACTGAAGCTGGTAGTTGAACTATCGTTTTCACGCTTTGGAACGTGCTCGCTTCGCTTTAGCCTAAACACTCGCTTTAGCGTAGTTGGGTTGACTCGCTTTGACTTTATCGGGAGCCCTCGCTTCGGTTTATCCGTGTAGACTCGCTTCTCTTCAAAACACACTCAAGCGAGTGGTCTTCTTGCTTCGCTTGAAACCTGTAGTCTATACCTAAATTAAAGTGACTAAAATGAAACAAGCTTTCCTAACATTACAATCTTGAAAATTTCTATCCTATCTAATCAAAATAGGGT
The DNA here is from genome assembly GCA_029379335.1 of Thymus mandschuricus. Classification (NCBI taxonomy): domain Eukaryota; kingdom Viridiplantae; phylum Streptophyta; class Magnoliopsida; order Lamiales; family Lamiaceae; genus Thymus; species Thymus mandschuricus. Next base: position 30,361,352 of record CM057082.1, on the reverse strand, counting down.
CTCTTGGATATAGGATTAACATAGTGGGTTTTGGGATCTAATCAAAATACATAGAAAGATTTTATTAGAGCGTCCCAATTGGTTCCCCCTATTTGATGATGCCAAAACCCAACACTTACCACTGTAAGAACCTTCAAGCGACTGAATCATTCTCAGTCTTATACATTATTTTTTAAAGTTATTATGGTTTGCATGAGGATAAAAATCACATAAAGCTTATAAGTAGATAAGAGCACGACTCTTGACAGAAAAGTAAATTTCATAGATGATGTCCAAGCGAATCACAGAGAGAGAGAGATAGAGAATTATTCCTCAACAATATAGGCAAACATTACTTTGGGCTTCATCCTCTTGTAGTTCTCTTTGCTTGGTTTGTGATGTCTGTCGATCTGCAACGCGTGTCTGATCTCTCCATCAATGATTCCTCGATCAAGGATCTTTGAGCCTGTAACCCTCAGCCTAGGAAACAGCTTATTCTCGGGAATCTTCAGGATAAGCTTGGGTTCTACAGTCTCCACTGTGATCAAAATCAACCTCCAAAGCTCGTTGTCGTAGACAACCATGAAATTGTGTAATGCATCGAGCTTTGAGCACGTCGCTTGGTTAAAGATCACTTTCCAAAAGTAGTACACCTTCATGAACTTCTCTCAGCAATCCATCATCCACCTATCCTTCAAGTCAGCAGGTACGATATCATCAATATCTCTGGCATCTGGATGATTCGCCCTTCTCTCCTCAATTTGCTCAAGTGGCCTCTCCACAAGCTCCTTCATGATTCTGTTGAAGCGTTCGCTTAGCACAGAGTTGAAGAGGTGCCTCCTGGGGTTGATAATATTCCTCATAAAGTCCTACTCTTCCTTGGAGAAATCCTTCAACCTTTCCACAGTTATGAGAGATTTATTGCAGGCTTGCACAATAGCCTCGAGAGCACACATCTCTGTCTCATCAGGGGTGAAAGGGATATATCCGCTTCGGATAAGGCTGCTTTGGACAAGGATATTTTCTTCAACCAGTTAGATAGTTTGTTCCTTGATCCTCTCGGCTCTAGCGAGTCTCCTCGCTTTCCTCTTCTCCTTCTCTTGTGCTTTCTCCCCCTTCTTCTTCTTTTTATGTTCAAAGCGGCTCGCTTTGACTGCCAAATCTTCCTTCACCTTTTGGCGCTTGGCCGTGGGGTCCGCTTTATCTCTAGTAAGAGCGGGTCGCTTGGTGATGGTTTTGGAGGGGGCAGCTTTAGCAGGCTTGGCAGGTTGTACAACGGCAGGGGCGGCTTGAGCAGCAACAACAGCTTCCGATGGCATGACTTGAATCGGCTTCACTTGCTGAAGTTCTACATGCCCTTCCTCCATTAACTTGAATGCCTGCAACGCTTCAAAGGTAGTGTCGAGGGGTATGGACACTCTTTCCGATGCTTTGTGAAAAGCTGAGGTTGAGGAAGCGAGCAGCTTGGAAGAATCAGCAGCAGCAACTTTCTTTGGTTTGTCCTGGTGAACCACAATTTGTTTGCCCTTGTCAGCTCTGCTTGAAAGGGTTTTCTCTCCCCCCTTTTTGGCATCATCGGCAATGGGTGTCGGAGCTACTACTTTCTCATCGATGGCCCGACACAAACTCGCAAATTCTGCAGTAATGGCCTTCAGGGCACCTTCAGTTCACTCCGTGAAAGAGCCTTCTTTTAACAGCATCAATTTCGCGGTTCTTTGAGAGATTTGCTCCATTAGGATAAAAGATTGTCTCTCTCTCTTGGCAACGGCCCTTTCTCGCTGGACAACCTCTTGCATCAGGTTCTCGAGCAGCTCAACATCCTTAAAGCGAGCGTCTAGCTCCGCCCGCAACTCCTTCTTTTTCTCCTCATCTTTAAGACAGAAAAATCATTAGACGCAGCAAGCTCCGTCTCAAGCATGGTTAGTTTAGATTGCTTGACATTGAGTTGGGCTAAATGATCATCGGCCTCTATCTCCTTCATTGATAGTTCGACAGTCCTCAAAGTGAAGGCTGTCGCTTCTCTGAGCCTACTCTCCAGCTCGCTCATCGCTTCATCAAATTTATTTTGAAGCGTAGCCTTCTCACTCTCGAGAGTTAGCTTGGCAGCAGAGGCTCGATTGCGCTCTCTACTAATTCTCATTATTTCTTCAGCCTTTTACTCCATCAACTTCTCATTTCTCTCCTTGTCTGCCTCCATCTCCTCCTTATGCTTCTCCACAAGCGAGGCCATCTCTTCTTCTTTCTTCTTCAATTCCTCCTCCTTCATGGCAAGCTTGGAAGTCACAACTTCTGTGCAAACATATCACTTTCCCTTGTAGCGAGGTTCCGCTTTTGGCTGGCAACCTCCTCACTTAGCTGGAATCTTTCTTCTTCACCTCTCCTTATAACTCCTTGTAGATTTAGAATCTCTTGATTCAGCTTCTGCTCATGTTCAGTAAGCTTCCTCTCCGGCAGCTCTGCGTCGGGATATGCTCACTTAACAATGGCGTCAAGTAGCTCCAAGTATTTGGGTTTATTAATCAAAGCTTTAAACTCGTCTACACCGATAAACTGCAACTGTAGTGCTTCATGCTCTGCTACAGTCTGCTCGGAGAATGCTTTGATGAGGCCAAATATCTTGAAGTATTCCTTGCCTCGATATGCTACGTATGTGAGAAAGTCGGCCGCTTTCTCAACGAATTCATTGGAGAGAGGAATTGAAGGGTATCTTTTCTTCACTTTCTCAACGGACCTCTCCCAGTCCTCATAGTAAATTTCAAGCGCTTTGGCTTGGGGTGTTATGGTGGTTTCATGAGCTTTATGTTGGGTGAAGGATTTTTGTATGTTGGAGGTGGTGGGATTATCTGGGATGTGGGAATTAATGGATTGAGTAGGTAAGGGTTCGAAAATTTCATAGGCTACGGTTTCTTTTGGGGAGGAATGGGATATCTGGGATTGTGGGAGTGCTCACAGACTCCTCATCATCATAGATGACTTGTCTGTGCACTCGGATTCCTTGGGCGGCTTGGGGTTGGGTGGCTTGGGTTTGAGCTTGAGTTTTGGTCTGCTCCACCTCCTCTCCTTCTTGTGAAGCAGCTTGCTCCTGTTCGGTAGATTTGAGCTCTGAGACGCTTAATGATGTTCCAGAGGGCGAGGCCTCCTCCTCGCTTGGCTTCACAAGCGAAATGACTCGTTTGATTTTCTTCGCGGGCGCTTTCTTCTTTTTCACTGGCGAAGGAGAAGCGGCTCGCTTCTTCCCCTTCCCATCCTTCTTTTTCCTTTCGATGGCCACGGCGGGCCTCACATCTACTTCCAGCATTTCACCGTCCACCAACGGTCTATCTTTCTTGATCAGGTCTGAGAAGACACTGATCTTCTTATAAGTTATTGTATCCTCCCACACTCGGTCTGGATACATCTGTTCAAGCGCATAGGACAGCTTCCCTAGAAGGCGAAGCTTCTCCTTTCTTATGATTTTGAGAGGGTTCTTTGGCTCCCTCTCGAAGTCCTTGGCCGCTTCCTGGACCAATGAAATGAACCATTTGCTCCAATTGAATTTGAAGCCTGGCAAGTTGTCCACTATTGCGGAAATCGCGAACACTTTGGAGTCAGTGAGCTGTCCCAGTCCACCGATGTGGCAAGCTACCGATTTTGTGTAGAGCTCGCTGATGTAGTTGAATGGACTTCTCAAGTCCTCTCGGATATTGCTTCCACGCTTGGCCCATACAACGTCCTCGTTCACTGCATAGCGCCGATACTCGGCCTCCACTCCTCCTTGGCTGACACTGGATAGATATTCTTCTCCGTCAGTGGGCAGATCAAAGACTTCTGCCACTTTGATCAAACTGATGTACATGGGTTCTCCAGTGATTGGATATGTAATTCTGGTGGTGAGTTCCTTCTCACGGAGATTTAGAAGGAACTCGGCTCCGGCTTTGGTGTAGATCATTGATGGCTTGGCAGTGATAAACTTCCACAAGCCAGCAGATGTCACGGCCCTACGGAAAAAACCGGCAGGCTCGATGATGGACTCATTGAGGTGAGGTTCAATGTTCGTGAGGTTTTCAGCATTCTCCAGGAAAAGTTCCATGGTGGTGGTTTCTTTCTTCTTTCCCATGGTAAATATAAGGGTGAGTGTTTGAGAGAGATTTATAGAGAGAGTGATTGCGGATTTACAGAGGACACAGAAAGCTTTCACGAATTCGGCAAATTTGGGGGTGATGAGTTTCTGCAGTGCGAACAGTCTCCATATTTATAGATTTAGGGTTTGACGCTAACGTGGCAGGGTAAAACACGACGTGGCTTTAAGCAAGTGGAGACGTGTCTGACGTGTCGCAGTTAAACGCGGCGTCACCATGGTTAAATATGAACCACTAGGTGACTAAGCGTAGCATGTGCCACGCTGTGGTTCACTTGAACTCCTGCCCATGATCCAACGGCTGTGGTTAAAAGACTGTTCTGATTCAACGACTGGATCGCTTAGCGTTTTGGCGCTTCAATTTGGAAGTAAGATACACACGCCCGGTTATTTGAACCCCAGTACTGTGCGCATTAAATGCAAAGTAAAAAGTTAGTAGGCACTTGAGTGTACCCAGCTCGTACGTCTCGCTTGGTAGTTGCTAGCGTAGCGATGGTAGTCGCTTGACTATCTTACTCGCTTGCAAAGCACTCGCTTGACGTGACTGGAGCACACTCGCTTGCGATGGTGAGTTCGAGTGACGAAGCACTCGCTTGACCATTTTTGAAGCAAAAAAGTATGAACTTTAGATTTTCTTCATAAATTTAAAATGTTTCTTACTTACATACTTTGAGAATAAACAAGAGTGATTATCTCTATGTAATTGTGTCATATTACATTTTTATTTTCCACTTAGCAAGCGAGGGTTTCTAGCACGCTTTGCTTTGCTTAGTGTACTTAAAATGAAACTCATACCTGTCAGCCTAGTTTCGTAGTAGGCTGATACCTCATTGCAGACTTTAAGCTTGAACTTCATGGCATTCATCTCTTCCATCTTCCTCCTCGCTTGGAGAGTCCTCCATTGAAAGAATGGTGGGAGAAAGAATGAGTAAGCATCTTGGACCGCTCGACCCATATGGAGAGTATACGGCGATGCTTAGCCACGATGAATGAGATGAGGGAAATGGATAAGCACTTGGCAGCACTACAAGAAATTTAGTAATAGATAACACGACATAGATAACAGTAGTTTTAAAAAACCGTTATGTATTAGCGTGTCTTTGTTATAGATAACGGTTTTAAAGAAAAACTATAATGTATGAGAGAATCACTTTTAGCAAAGATAACGGTTTTCACTAAACTGTAATGTAAAATATTATGATAGTTAATGCGTTTTTAATGATCGTTATCTAAATGTAGTGTTATTTTATTATTAATAACGCTTTAAAATACTGTTATCGATTTTCCATTATTAAAAGAATTAAAAAACATATTAATTAAATGTCTAAATTTAAAAAAAAAATTAAAATATGTAATCTCAACCAAAGGCAAAAGTCCAAACACAAATTTCTCAAACCAAAACTCTTCCTCTCGATAGCTCTGACAAAAAACCCTAATCCAAAATTTGGGGAGCCCTTCGCCGGCCTTCGGCGAATCCGATGACGTCATCCGTTGCCTTCGCCGTCGCGGTGAGAAGGCGTCGACCAGCGCCTCTTGCGGCGTGCAACTTCTCGTTTGGCGCCGCCTCCATTGTCAACGCCTATTCCGCCGCCGGTCGCACGTTGCCAGCGCAACTCCTGCGGTGGTGCTCGTCGTCTCAGGTCGGACTATTCCCGACAAAACAAACCCTAGCCCCCTTTCGGCTAGGGGACAGTTTTATCCCTAGCTCACCCCTACTTTCTCTCTCTCGGTTTTTCCTTTTACCGGCGTCGGCAGTGACACCGCCACCGTTGGTTGTTCCTCTTCTCCTCTCTCCCTCCATAATCTAACTCCCTCACCTCTATCTCGTTATTGCAGGTCCCGGCGACTCCCGGTGCAGCAGTAGATCCACCGCCGAGGGCTGCTGTCGCTTTGGTTCGGCCTCCGGTGCCGTGGGAGGGCAGCTGAGGCTTCGGCGTTTCTCGAAGCCGCCTCGGGCTCTTGCTTTGCCTCCTGGGCAGACCTTTCGTAAGGTTCGATTACCCGCTCTCCCCCTCTCGAATTATTTACACAAGCATATAGATTTATGCCTTAGAGTTTATGGTGTCGTTTTTTTAAAATGGGATTATATGTTTCGTTCTGGATTTATGTTGGCTTGTGCGTGTTAACACGTATGTGTGTGTTTGATCGAGACGAGACTTAGTTGATTGTAGTTAAGATTTCATATTTTGGTGTATATATATGTATGATTGCTAGTTTTCTCTTTCGAAGAAATATTCGCATTAACATGCTCTTGTATCCATCTTGAAGCTAAGGCTGGAATTCAAGAAGTGGTGCTCTCTCTCTCTCTAGAATTGAAGTGAATCGGTGAATTGAATTTGATGAGTGTTGAATTGCAGTCGGATAATTCATCATCAGAGGTCGTTCCATATCAGATTTTTTTACTGTCGTGCTGAAATTCTGGCTAAGATGTACTCCCTCCATCCAAGATAGTTGGGACGGAGGGAGTAATAAAAATTAAGCGGTCAGATTTATGAGATTGCTTGCATACCTAATCCATAACATGTTTAGATTGCCCAAATTTGTGGATTTAGTTTTTTGTTAATCTACTATCCCCCTATATTTGTTATTGTGCTTATGTTGTTCTCTGATCTTCATAAAAATGTTGTTTTGGTTGATGAGCATCACCTTCAAACAATATATGGCATATTCAATTGAGCATTCACTCACTTTTGTACATGTCTTTCTTATTTTCTTGTTTATAGGTGTAATATCCCAAATAATTCTATTAAGTTAAAACAAGTTTCCTAATGAATTTAAATTTTGATTATTGTAAATATTATTAAAATATTTACCTAATTCTGAATAATTTATTTATAAATAATTAAGAACGAAAAAAAAGAAGTAAAAATGAAAAGTTTATATATATATACACACACGTATGATATATTTATACATATTATCACTCTCATTGATTATATACCTTTATGCATGCATGACTAATGCAATACTATTAATAAGGATATGTCACATCCCGCCCGCCACAATTTGGCCAAGCGAGGTCGTGACTCAAGAAAAAGGGAAATAAACGAAATAAATTAAACGAACAACATGAGGTGGAACGGTGTGAAAACTCAACATTAGATTTAAGTCGAACTTCCCATCATTCGTCGAGAATGAATGGGGAAAAAAACTGTTATTCTACAATATGAAGTACAACATGAAATACGCGGAAGCACTGTTCAAGAAAGAAGTCAATATCTATGATGGAACTGATATGTTGCAACGATACACAAAATGGAGATGAGTTGCAACGATACACAAACTAGAATCTAGACTAACTACGTAAAGATCACAGCGGAAGAACGTGAGATGCATGTATGGAGACATGCACCACCAAGAGGCTTCAACACTTTCATACTCGACAAAAGCTCCTTCCGGCAACTTCACTTCATCCTGCTTAACCTGCACATGGGAAATATGTACAGGGCTGAGTACTTTGAAGTACTCAGTGGACACGTGCCAAAACATTTTAATTGCCAGCCATTCAAGTGAATCATAGGGGTTTTAGGAAAAGAACCTATGTTCACAAAAACATTTTAAAACAAAAAGAGTGTCTGCGCAGACTATTTTCTGGTGTAATCCATCATATCTGAGCTGGGGTGTATCCGGAGAGGTTGGCCACCCTCCCGGATACCTGACCGGCCAATCTTGTAGCTCACGGTCAACTGAGTGCACTAACTCACCGAGAATTTGACCTCGGTGAGCCCGAATCGTTAAGATAAACTGAGGCATAAGCCTCCTCAGATAGATCTCATACAAAACAAAAACATTATATGGCATGACAATTCTTTAAAGAAAATAACTGTAGCATAAAGAAACATTTTAGTTTTCTGAAAGCCCACCTCGATAGCTTTCCTTTCCTGGTCATACTTTATATAACTCTGAGCGCCGCCTTAGTCTCGGCCTTTTCCTTCGCCTGATCTCGTTCAAAGAACGTAAAATGAGAGACTTGAAATGAAATCGATAATCTTATCGATCTATGCGAAGGCTGTATTTTATCGAGGTTATGTTCTCTTTACTGATAGCGCTATCATGGTATTCTCTTAATCGAGAGTTTCTCAATTATCATTTTGAAATCGATCACTTCGATCGATTATTGTGTCTTATAGTCCTTTCATCCTCGACAAGAATCGTAGGATGCTTGATTTAGCCATTAATGAGGCTTCGTGATTTTATTAGAAAATATAAGTGGTCTGCACTTATAAGGTACATAGAACTGGGCTCAATTTCATTAAAGGTTATAAGTGGTCTACACTTATAAGATTAACATAACTGTTGTTACTGGGGCTTGATTTGTTATTTAATCTGAGGTTTATAATTTACTTGAGGCCCAATAGAATTATTAAGGGTTTAAGCCCAATTATTTAATCTCAGAAAATTACTAACTCGAGCTCGGGAAATTATTATGTGCGGCCCTCGTCTTCTGATTTAAATATCGGCCCAATGAAATATCCTGACCCAACCCAACTGTTGAATAAGTTCAACCCATCTGTTCTTTAACTTCGGCCCAATTCCCGGCCCGATAATTCTTGTCAAGTCCGGCCCAGATTACTGCTTCGGCCCAACTGAATATTAGTCCCGGCTCATCTAATCCCGTCGAGTCCGACCCAATTTAATTTCTACGGCCCATCAAAGTAATTAATTCGACCCAACGATTCTCCCGGCCCGAGTCCATATCGGCCCGATAGTTAAAAGTCCGGCCCGTCATTTAATCTATCTCGGCCCATCAACCCGGCCCGTTTTCATACTTGGCAAAACACTCTCCCTCTCTTTCTTCCTCTCACTCTCTACGCGTCTCTCTCTCTCTGCAGCTTCTCCGTTCGCGGCTTCTGCCGCCGGTGTTTTGCCTCCGCCGTCGTCCATCGGCGGTGAGCCTTCCCTAGGAGCCCTGTTCGATTCCTTCACTTTTCATCTCGAATTTCCCAATTTTTGGCTCAAGGTGGGGAAAAGCCCTAATCAGAAATTGGGGCTTCCTCCGCTGTTCTCCGGCGAATCCGTCGCCGTCGCCACGATGCCATTGACGTCGCAGTGAGAAGGCATCGGCCGGCCTTCTGCGTGCGATCCTTTCCCGGTGCTGCTACTGCTGTGCGTTACTTTGCCGCCGCCATTCGCCCCTGACGCAACTCCTGCGGCGGTGCTCGACGTTTCTGGCCGGGTTATTCCCTCATGACACTATATTCCCTAGTCTTGCTCCGGCTAGGGGACATGTCTCCTCCCCTGCTCGCCACTGCTCGCCACTGCTCTCTTTCTCAGATTTCCGGCGGTGGTGGTGACGCCGTCGCCGTCGACTGCTGCTACTCCTTTTTCTCTCACCATAGTCTAATCCTCTCTCTGTTCTTGCAGGGTTTCCTCCCGGTGAATCCCGATGCCCCAACGACAATTTCCAGAGCCGTGATGGCTCTTCCGAGGCTGCCATTTGTTCGGGACGCGGTCTCCGTTGCCTAGGGAAAGCTGCCATTCTTTCGGTGTCGTCTCCTCACGCCTCAAGCCTCCGTCTCCGCTCCCGGCAGGTTCGGTTTCTCTCCCTAGCTTCCCGTTTTGTTTTCGATTCGATAGCAACTTATGCTTATTGATTTAGAGGGTTAGGGGCTTGATTGGAAGCATTCAAAGGCTGATTTTGCTTGAGTGTTTTATTAAGCAAAATTCCCAGATTTTGGTAGTCTTCAATTTAGTGTCTTTGTTGTGTTGAATGGTTCGATTAGAGATTGTTACGCATGCAAGGCCTTAGGCTTGTTAGAGGAGATTATATGGGTTTAAATGAGAGTCTAAATCTGATTTTTGAGCTTCTTATACACATGAATTGCTGGATTGGTTAATCTATGTGTTCATGCTTTGGTTCTTGAGGTCTTGGTTATGTCTATCATGCTTGAATGGTGTCTAGGCTTTAGATCAAGTCTTGCATGCTGTTTTTCGGTTCTTCTAGGGAGTGTGTAAACATGCTTAAGCTTGCTAGTGTTTAGAGAGAGTGATGAGGAGTCTTACTTGCAATCTTAGAGGTTGAAATCTGAGTTCTTGAGCTAAAATGGTGGCTGTCCCCTTTCTCTTGTTGCTTCCTTCCTCTTGTTCCTTCTCTATATTGATGCAATTGAAGCCTACACTTGCATGTTTGATTTCTAAGTGTTAGGGGTCTTGATACTCATGTTAGGGAAGAAGGGGGAGGCTTTTTCTCACCTTCATGAAACTGAAAATGAGTCCCAAGTTTTCCGATTAGAGGCTGCCTTCTTCTCGGTTGCTTCGGGTGTCTCCTTCTCCCTCCGTTCTTCACTCGTAGGAGATTCGGTGCTTGGAAGGCTGTCGGAGGCTGTTTTCCGGCTACCTCCTTGGCTGGAAATCGGCTCCCTCTCTCTCTAGTTTTCACTCTTCTCACTTGCTTTCTCTCTCTCTCTATGTTATGTGTATGAGTGAATATGAAACTGATTTTGGTGGATGTTTGTGTGCAGGTAGTGGAGAATGCCTTTGTGAGGATTGGAGGTTGTTTTCTCTCTTGCAAGGGAAGGAGGTAAAACTGATAGTGTGTGGAAGTTTTGGCAAGTGTTGAAGACAAGGAAGGGAAGGGTGACACGTGTGGGAGTGCATGCTTGGGAGATTGATGATGTGCTAATCTCTTCCTACTTGTAGTTATAGGAGTATTAATAGTTCTCTAATTGTGCTTAGGAGGGATTAATAGAGTTGAAATCCAGATTTGTATTGGTAAATTATGGGCGCCTACTGTAAGGCGGAATCCGCCAGTTTTCATTCTCTTCTTTTCTTTTTCTTTATTCTTTATTTATTTGCCATGTATATGTGGATAAATATATCCACATGGAATACTATTGTGGGCTTAGAGCTATTATTCTTGGGCCCCTTATATATATATTGTTGTTGACTATTAAATCTGAAATGGGCTCTCGTTCTTGGGCCGAAATAAATAAAATTGAACTAATAATCGTGAACTGGGCCTCGAACAATTAACTGGACCTTGTACAACTAACTGGGCCTTGAACACTGATTGGGCCTTGTACAATTAACCGGGCCGTGTAATTGCTAAGTGGGCCTTGTACTTATCAAATGGGTCTCGGCCCAGAAATTAAATACTGGATCTTGTTTTACCGATTCGTTTATCGGCCTTTCTTATTTAGTTCGGTTCTCGTTTCGGGAAGTTCAAATGTTACTAAACGTAACACTACTAATAGTAGCACTTGAAATTTTATTTTTCCCATAATAATAATAATAATAACACTCTAAATTTAAAAATAATGCCGAAATTTTATTTACTCACTAAATAAAACTGCGGCTATTACATACTACACCCAGTACGAAAAATTTCGTCCCGAAATTTACTTATCTTCTACAACCATATCGGGGTATTTCTCTTTCCTTTTGTCTTCCGACTCCCACGTGCCTTCCTCCTGCCCGTGGTGCTTCCACAATACTTTCACTAGAGGGATTTGCTTAATCCTAAGCTATTGAATCTTTCGATCTACTATGGCCTCAGGTCTTGCTTTATGATCGCTTCCTAGGTTTGGAGGTAACGCTGACCTGTACGTCACAGGTCCTACCTTCCCTAGATATTCGTAAGGTCTGATGGAACGAGGTTTCAATTAGCCTTTGATTTTGAATCTGGTCATTCCCTTGGTGGGGAAATTTTCAAGGACCATGTCCTCTACTTCGAGGGATAACTCGAATCTACATCGTCATCGTAAGACTTCTGGCTACTATGAGCTTCCTTTATCATATCTCTGATTGGTTGCATTTCTCAACCATTTCTTTGATCATATACGGATCTTAATTCTTTCTCATCTCCCACCTCATCTCAATAGAGTGGCGATCTACACTTTATTCTTTGTGTGGTGCATTGCACGGTACTGGGTCTATGGTGTATGGTGGTTCTAAGTAATTGAGTTAGGGGTTATATCTTTTTTTTTTTTTTTTTTTTTTTTTTCCAGTTTCCGCCTTCATCATGTACCACTTCCTTGAACAGGTCTTTGAAGTTTGACGTAACTGATATGTTAATCTTCACGATGCTAGTCTTGTCTTCTCTGGATACTTGTAGGATCCAAATAGTCTGTTGTTAGTCTTCCTTTCGTACTAGATCTGGCTATTGCATAAAATGTGGAACTTCTAGGAAGACTTGTCTCCTAGTTCGAATTGTAATTCATCTTGCCGGCGTTAGCAGGTGACTCATGTTCGTCTTAAGATTCTTTTATTCTGTCTCTAATTGATCTTATGAACTAGCTGTTTCAAGTAACTATATTTCTTGGCCGGTTCGTGTTAACCTTGTTACCTTTAGACCACATGCTCGTCATGATTTCTATCGTTTATGAGTTAAATGTCCTTGCGACACACTGATCTAATCTGTATAGATACTAGGCGTCCTACGATCTCACAAGTTTCTTTCTGCATTAGAGTACTAACGTCTCAGTGGACCATTCAAGCTCATCCAACTGTTAGGTGAAAGTATTAATCTACTAGTGTCTAGGCCTCCTTCGTCGGCTTTAGGCATTTTCCTTATATTTAATATACCTTAGTCATATACTTAAGTCCGGATACCCTTCTATCCACTCCATTTGCGAGTGTAACCATGTGTCACCAATAATACTGGGGCCGGAATATTTATCGATTCACAATGTGTACTCCGTTCGAGTTTATTTTCTCTTTGGTCCTTACGCTAGCGTAGCTATGACCTGCTCTACGTACTATAGTCGACTCATAAGTCGCGGTATTAACAACCGTCATCTTAGATGTTTCTGCTTTAACTCGATGGTTAAGTTAATCATTTCTGGATCACTTGTAGTACTGTGCATCTTTATTCACACTTGTCTGTGTAAGGTAGAGACACGTATCATGTCTATACCTGCCATACGTGTTATATCGATAATCTCGATACTCCTCATAGAGGTATCACTATCACTATTTCCTATTGCAGGAATATGGTACATATATATATATCAGTCGTTTCTCTCTTGAGAATTTTGTAGTATACATTCTTCGGCCTACGTAGTTCTTTCTACTGATTGTTGGTTCTGGGTGTCGTTCTACTAACGCGAGACCAAGTGTTTTCATTTCCTTTTTGCAGTCGTTTATGAATCTAGTGTATCTAGATGTAATGACTCACGAGTCTGGCTGGTGTCATACTTAACTGGTCAATTAATCTTGGCAACGAAGGTGATAGCGGCTCATTAGTCATTCATCCACATATAACTATAACACCTTTAAGGCATCATGCGTGGGTGTTTGTTTCTGGGGAGATCTCATGGATTCTATTGTCTACCCTTCTTAATGCATCATCTTATCTTTCATAAGTTGTAAAGAGGTATCTTCGATTAATAGTAGGTTCCTTCCTTTCTAAGTGTTACTCAAGGCTTTCAAGGTTTCATTTTAGGGCTTTAGCTCATCTGTTTCCCTTCATATAGCTTAGATGATTACTTGAGTCAATTTCATAACCCATATAGGGTCTCTACTCATTATCGTGAATACACTACACGACTGTGATTTTTCCTTTTAGCGGGACATTCTGGGTTGAACATAATCTCATACTCAAACTTCATGATATACGTGACTCGAAATTTTATCTTTAGTCGTCTATTGTATGCACTAATGCACTTTGATGTTACCTTGGACCGAAAATTCTAACTTCTATTACCCTCCTTCTCGAGGCTAACTGACATATCTGTTAGAGATTTTAGAAGTTCTATTTAGGTAGTCTAACTGTCTCAATTTGTAGTCTTTGATGACGGGGCAATAATTACCTCTCTGTAATGAAACAAAATGTTTCGGTCGTATAGTTTTCCATCTGATAAAACACTTTCTAATTTATTCGATTAACATTCCTTCTATATGTTTCAACGATCTCGTGTGTTTGTACCTCGCATACCAATAATTCTGTTTCCGCGACACTTAGGATATGGGTTATTATTATCGCAAGGGATTTACGAAGATATTACTATGGTTTTAAGTATCCACTCGAAGTTTCAATATTTATGAAGTAATTTGACACATCGAAGGCTCGCCTTCCTTCCTGTTTATGAATCTGATCTAGACGGCTGTCGTTCGACTTTTATAAACCTGAGGATTCTAGGATAAATTTATCTTCCATTAACATCTTTTCTTATGATGCGATCCAATTACTCAAAACAAAATAAGTTCGTCCTAATTTATTGTTCCTTACAGCTCGTTGGTTAATGATTAAAGTCACATCCCAACTATTTTTCATCTGAGTTAACCGACTTCTTAGACAACCATGTCTTTTCTTTAAAAGAATTTGTCCCTCATATATTTTATCGGGTTATTTCTATATTGTCTAGTATACTCTTTCACTAGTCCTCGCCCATCTTGATTCCAACGGGCGTCATTACTATCGGCGTACATTTCACTCCTTTCTGTTATTGAGTCGTGGTTCCTCAGGTGTCCCATAACCATGTTTAGACCCTTACGTCTCATTCAATGCTTATTCTCACTCGCATTTCCTTTGCTCTATTGTCTATCTTGCACACTCCTCGTGGTGAGAACTATACCAACTTTGCAATAATAACAAATCTTATGACTTACCCGAAGGTGGTACTTATGGTTGTGCATATCTATTATATGAGCATCGTTCATATTACTTTGGTGCTTCAAGTTATCATGTCTATGTGGTTACATAGCTAAAAATTCTATCCTGATTTACTTGTGGTTTAGTCTCGGTGGTCACGATCTTAGTGCACTTATCCTTTGATTCTTTCAAAGGTATGAGATATACGGTGGTCTCGTTCTGTACTCTTCTTGACAACTTTTCCTAACTCGTGCCCTACACCAATTTTATTTATGACTTCTTCAAGGCTTTCTCGTTTCATATTACCTTCTATGGGAAAATCTCTTCCAACATTACCTCCCTTAGCATCCTTCAATATCTCGTATTTCGTAGTCTGCTACAATTCATTACTATGTCTGGCCGACTAATGTCATACTATAATTATTCCTCTCTGGGTGAATAATTTTGGTCTCACTATTTTCACATAACTTATGTCTTGTGAGAATTTATATTCTAGTCAGGTCCACGTCAATATTCTAAGAGGTTTCTGATCCTCGAGCTGGGAGAAATCCCAAATAACGTCAGGTCACCGACCTCAATCATGGGATACTGTCTTTCCTTTAGTTGCTGGTTTAATCTGGATCTTAGGAATGATAACACGTCGTGTATTTGACAAGTATAGTACTCGACCTTGGGTAATTTATGTTCTGGTATTCTTATTATTTTCAATCTGTCTGCGGATTCCAAATTTCATATCCGCAAGGATCTCGTCTGTTCAAGCTTCTTCTACTCAAGTGTTTACTACTTCTGCTCTAATTTAGACTCTAATATTGTTAGCTCTTAGTGTCGGACTTATGGATCATCGGTATACTTTTCTTGATGAACTTCCTTTAACTCATGAGTTTTGCATTTCGTCATTGTATTTCTGTTTCTGGACTTGTTGGGGAGTCTGACTAGCTTTATGCCACTTACTATTGCGTGCATCGCGATCCTTGTTTCTATCCTCTGAATCCTGGCTTCACTCAACATATCTCTTAATTTCACTATTAAGCTTTCCTCCTCTGAGTTATGATATACAAAATCTTGCTGGGGAGGTTGCGGAGTCTCTATATTTTACTGTCACATGTAAAACTAGTTAGCACTGCATTGTCAACTCGAGTCTCGTGCAATACCTTTAACAGTTTGTCTATCATACACCCCCTTTATGCGTAAACATTCGACAACTCAAAAGAGTGTGTAACCTTAAGTCATACTCTATAACTTGCAGTTGAACTAATCCTTACAGTCTTATCACTCTAGGATAACAAACATGATCAAGATGAGGTAACAACATTGCGGGCTGGCTCTGGAAAACATTCGTGTAAGGGTCCAAGTTGGAATGTCAATTATCCAAAATAGCTCATCAAGGATTTACCAGACAAGTTCTGAAGAATTAACCAGAGGGTAGAAATGAATTGACAAGGGTCATGGGAGGGGAACCCCTTTTTGTCGATACCCATCCGATTTCTTGTCTGTTGGTGACGCTACCGAGAAAGAGATTATGTGAGGTGGCCAGTCCCACATAAGCATCCTTCCGGTCACATGAAGGAAAAATTGTTTCTCATACACTGGTGACTTTTGATTCACAAGGATACAGAAAATCGTACAAGACTTGGTAAACAATTCCTTAGATTTGGAATTTCTCGACTCCACGTTTATTACAAGGGACTTTCTGGTTTCAAGAGTTTCAACGAGAGGGTTTCAAAAATGCAATGCATTAGAACGTAGGGTCTCCCCTAATCTACGTACCTCCGTGAACACCCTAGTACTTCGCACTTGCGTAAAGGATCTTGGCATATGGGAATTCGACTTGCGTGTCAGCGCTAATAACGTAGAGTTATTCCTGAGGGCAATAATGTATCTTCATTGGTTGTCTTCTGATGTCCTAATGGAATAGGATGCTAGGTCGCGATCCGACTAGATACGAGTTTCTTTCTTCGACAGCCCCTTAGTTCTTGGCGTGAGGTTTCTTTACACTTCCTCAAGTCGTACCTGGGACGTTAACATGCTAATGTTTCGTTGTTTTTGGCATTTAATGCCACGCCTTAGTCTCTTTTATCGTATAGTCTGGTCCCATTATCCATAAAAATCAAGCATACTCTATCGCTTTAGCTTCTGAGCTGGTCTTGGATATCAATATTCACTCTTACGAGTTCATCAATAAGCATGGCTAATGGTCTCACTTTACTACATTCTTCAGGCACAATTCTCTACTCAGGAAAGTAGAGGCTAACACGTTCTATCATAATTATTCTCATGAGTACAACATCGGGGGAAACTGAGATTCTAACGTCTATATACCCGAGAGCTCTAAGTTGGACAAGACCTTAACCTTTCTTTGATTTCCTTCTTCAATTTCCAGTAATGTTTTCTTCCTTTAACCATGGATGCGGAAACATCCAGGAAATTCTAGTGGACTTACCTTTTATTGCGCCACCATATGAAACTTTTAGTCCTGATAAGGTTCTGGTATCACCTCTTATTATCTTTAGGAAGCGTTAACAAATACGTTTCGTTCCTTGCCACACGGAGGTAGAAAAGTTAGAGACTCATGTCATAGATTCAAACGGCACTCGTTCAGATCTTCTTGCACTTCTTGGCTTGATTTTCCTTGATCTGACGTATCCCTTTTTCATGGAATAGCTTTCCAGGGAGTTATCACTGCTTCCTTGAGTTGGCATTTCGTGTAAAGCTTCACTCGCTTCCTCTTCTCATCATCCTTCTCGTGCCATAATCGAGGCTGGAATAATTCCTGTGCTCAAGCACTATCCTAGTATGTGATTGAGGGAAAGCACTTAGTTCAAGCGAGCTATGTTCTCTAGAAAGGCCTTGGCTTTTCTAATATATGTGAGCTCTATGTTATCTTGACTATGTTCTCGTACTGGCATGTGAGAGTTACCTCTTCTCTTCCTTGGTCGAGCATGATGTCGTGAAGTGCCGAGCTTTTGTCGAAGGACTTTACAAGTCTAGCGAATCAAGTCTAGACTTTACTGGAAGAAGAAGACTCTTGGATTTCAGAGCGAACCAAATGCTCTGATACCACTCTGTCACATCCCGCCCGCCACAATTTGGCCAAGCGAGGTCGTGACTCAAGAAAAAGGGAAATAAACGAAATAAATTAAACGAACAACATGAGGTGGAACGGTGTGAAAACTCAACATTAGATTTAAGTCGAACTTCCCATCATTCGTCGAGAATGAATGGGGAAAAAAACTGTTATTCTACAATATGAAGTACAACATGAAATACGCGGAAGCACTGTTCAAGAAAGAAGTCATTATCTATGATGGAACTGATATGTTGCAACGATACACAAAATGGAGATGAGTTGCAACGATACACAAACTAGAATCTAGACTAACTACGTAAAGATCACAGCGGAAGAACGTGAGATGCATGTATGGAGACATGCACCACCAAGAGGCTTCAACACTTTCATACTCGACAAAAGCTCCTTCCGGCAACTTCACTTCATCCTGCTTAACCTGCACATGGGAAATATGTACAGGGCTGAGTACTTTGAAGTACTCAGTGGACACGTGCCAAAACATTTTAATTGCCAGCCATTCAAGTGAATCATAGGGGTTTTAGGAAAAGAACCTATGTTCACAAAAACATTTTAAAACAAAAAGAGTGTCTGCGCAGACTATTTTCTGGTGTAATCCATCATATCTGAGCTAGGGTGTATCCGGAGAGGTTGGCCACCCTCCCGGATACCTGACCGGCCAATCTTGTAGCTCACGGTCAACTGAGTGCACTAACTCACCGAGAATTTGACCTCGGTGAGCCCGAATCGTTAAGATAAACTGAGGCATAACCCTCCTCAGATAGATCTCATACAAAACAAAAACATTATATAGCATGACAATTCTTTAAAGAAAATAAATGTAGCATAAAGAAACATTTTAGTTTTCTGAAAGCCCACCTCGATAGCTTTCCTTTCCTGGTCATACTTTATATAACTCTGAGCACCGCCTTAGTCTCGGCCTTTTCCTTCGCCTGATCTCGTTCAAAGAACGTAAAATGAGAGACTTGAAATGAAATCGATAATCTTATCGATCTATGCGAAGGCTGTATTTTATCGAGGTTATGTTCTCTTTACTGATAGCGCTATCATGGTATTCTTTTAATCGAGAGTTTCTCAATTATCATTTTGAAATCGATCACTTCGATCGATTCTTGTGTCTTATAGTCCTTTCATCCTCGACAAGAATCGTAGGATGCTTGATTTAGCCATTAATGAGGCTTCGTGATTTTATTAGAAAATATAAGTGGTCTGCACTTATAAGGTACATAGAACTGGGCTCAATTTCATTAAAGGTTATAAGTGGTCTACACTTATAAGAATAACATAACTGTTGTTACTGGGGCTTGATTTGTTATTTAATCTGAGGTTTATAATTTACTTGAGGCCCAATAGAATTATTAAGGGTTTAAGCCCAATTATTTAATCTCGGAAAATTACTAACTCGAGCTCGGGAAATTATTATGTGCGGCCCTCGTCTTCTGATTTAAATATCGGCCCAATGAAATATCCTGACCCAACTATTGAATAAGTTCAACCCATCTGTTCTTTAACTTCGGCCCAATTTTCGGCCCGATAATTCTTGTCAAGTCCGGCCCAGATTACTGCTTCGGCCCAACTGAATATTAGTCCAGGCTCATCTAATCCCGTCGAGTCCGACCCAAT
Organism: Thymus mandschuricus; assembly: GCA_029379335.1. Taxonomy (NCBI): domain Eukaryota; kingdom Viridiplantae; phylum Streptophyta; class Magnoliopsida; order Lamiales; family Lamiaceae; genus Thymus; species Thymus mandschuricus. The sequence continues at coordinate 30,342,017 of CM057082.1, read as the reverse complement.
TTAATTTCTACGGCCCATCAAAGTAATTAATTCGACCCAACGATTCTCCCGGCCCGAGACCATATCGGCCCGATAGTTAAAAGTCCGGCCCGTCATTTAATCTATCTCGGCCCATCAACCCGGCCCGTTTTCATACTTGGCAAAACACTCTCCCTCTCTTTCTTCCTCTCACTCTCTACGCGTCTCTCTCTCTCTGCAGCTTCTCTGTTCGCGGCTTCTGCCGCCGGTGTTTTGCCTCCGCCGTCGTCCATCGGCGGTGAGCCTTCCCTAGGAGCCCTGTTCGATTCCTTCACTTTTCATATCGAATTTCCCAATTTTTGGCTCAAGGTGGGGAAAAGCCCTAATCAGAAATTGGGGCTTCCTCCGCTGTTCTCCGGCGAATCCGTCGCCGTCGCCACGATGCCATTAACGTCGCAGTGAGAAGGCATCGGCCGGCCTTCTGCGTGCGATCCTTTCCCGGTGCTGCTACTGCTGTGCGTTACTTTGCCGCCGCCATTCGCCCCTGACGCAACTCCTGCGGCGGTGCTCGACGTTTCTGGCCGGGTTATTCCCTCATGACACTAAATTCCCTAGTCTTGCTCCGGCTAGGGGACATGTCTCCTCCCCTGCTCGCCACTGCTCGCCACTGCTCTCTTTCTCAGATTTCCGGCGGTGGTGGTGACGCCGTCGCCGTCGACTGCTACTACTCCTTTTTCTCTCACCATAGTCTAATCCTCTCTCTGTTCTTGCAGGGTTTCCTCCCGGTGAATCCCGATGCCCCAACGACAATTTCCGGAGCCGTGATGGCTCTACCGAGGCTGCCATTTGTTCGGGACGCGGTCTCCGTTGCCGAGGGAAAGCTGCCATTCTTTCGGTGTCGTCTCCTCACGCCTCAAGCCTCCGTCTCCGCTCCCGGCAGGTTCGGTTTCTCTCCCTAGCTTCCCGTTTTGTTTTCGATTCGATAGCAACTTATGCTTATTGATTTAGAGGGTTAGGGGCTTAATTGGAAGCATTCAAAGGCTGATTTTGCTTGAGTGTTTTATTAAGCAAAATTCCCAGATTTTGGTAGTCTTCAATTTAGTGTCTTTGTTGTGTTGAATGGTTCGATTAGAGATTGTTACGCATGCAAGGCCTTAGGCTTGTTAGAGGAGATTCTATAGGGTTAAATGAGAGTCTAAATCTGATTTTTGAGCTTCTTATACACATGCATTGCTGGATTGGTTAATCTATGTGTTCATGCTTTGGTTCTTGAGGTCTTGGTTATGTCTATCATGCTTGAATGGTGTCTAGGCTTTAGATCAAGTCTTGCATGCTATTTTTCGGTTCTTCTAGGGAGTGTGTAAACATGCTTAAGCTTGCTAGTGTTTAGAGAGAGTGATGAGGAGTCTTACTTGCAATCTTAGAGGTTGAAATCTGAGTTCTTGAGCTAAAATGGTGGTTGTCCCCTTTCTCTTGTTGCTTCCTTCCTCTTGTTCCTTCTCTATATTGATGCAATTGAAGCCTACACTTGCATGTTTGATTTCTAAGTGTTAGGGGTCTTGATACTCATGTTAGGGAAGAAGGGGGAGGCTTTTTCTCACCTTCATGAAACTGAAAATGAGTCCCAAGTTTTCCGATTAGAGGCTGCCTTCTTCTCGGTTGCTTCGGGTGTCTCCTTCTCCCTCCGTTCTTCACTCGTAGGAGATTCGGTGCTTGGAAGGCTGTCGGAGGCTGTTTTCCGGCTACCTCCTTGGCTGGAAATCGGCTCCCTCTCTCTCTAGTTTTCACTCTTCTCACTTGCTTTCTCTCTCTCTCTCTATGTTATGTGTATGAGTGAATATGAAACTGATTTTGGTGGATGTTTGTGTGCAGGTAGTGGAGAATGTCTTTGTGAGGATTGGAGGTTGTTTTCTCTCTTGCAAGGGAAGGAGGTAAAACTGATGGTGTGTGGAAGTTTTGGCAAGTGGTGAAGACAAGGAAGGGAAGGGTGACACGTGTGGGAGTGCATGCTTGGGAGATTGATGATGTGCTAATCTCTTCCTACTTGTAGTTATAGGAGTATTAATAGTTCTCTAATTGTGCTTAGGAGGGATTAATAGAGTTGAAATCCAGATTTGTTTGGTAAATTATGGGCGCCTACTGTAAGGCGGAATCCGCCAGTTTTCATTCTCTTCTTTTCTTTTTCTTTATTCTTTATTTATTTGCCATGTATATGTGGATAAATATATCCACATGGAATACTATTGTGGGCTTAGAGCTATTATTCTTGGGCCCCTTATATATATATTGTTGTTGACTATTAAATCTGAAATGGGCTCTCGTTCTTGGGCCGAAATAAATAAAATCGAACTAATAATCGTGAACTGGGCCTCGAACAATTAACTGGACCTTGTACAACTAACTGGGCCTTGAACACTGATTGGGCCTTGTACAATTAACTTGGCCGTGTAATTGCTAAGTGGGCCTTGTACTTATCAAATGGGTCTCGGCCCAGAAATTAAATACTGGATCTTGTTTTACCGATACGTTTAATCGGCCTTTCTTATTTAGTTCGGTTCTCGTTTCGGGAAGTTCAAATGTTACTAAACGTAACACTACTAATAGTAGCACTTGAAATTTTATTTTTCTCATAATAATAATAATAATAACACTCTAAATTTAAAAATAATGCCGAAATTTTATTTACTCACTAAATAAAACTGCGGCTATTACAAGATAAGAATTTGTACACATGTTCATGCAATTAAGGCTAACATTGTTGATAGTTAGCCTATACGTGGCTTTCTCCAATTACCCTAGATTGATGATTTTTATAGCCTATGAATGACTAAGCAAGCCTATTGTTTTGTCATATAAATAATGGAAGATTACGATCCTTCATTTCATTCATACCACCATAAATATTTTCTAAAGTGTTGTAGTCAAGTTTTTAGTAATTAGTGATTCAACGATATTGGCAAGAAAGGCTTCATTCGAAGTAAAAGGTTCAAGATATATTGGTTGTTAGGTGGGGTTTCTCTTTTAAAAATATTATTTTGAGTTAGTAAGCTCTAAACTATGGGATTATCCATGAAAAATGTTTTGATGCGTGATTGCATGTTTAATGCTCTTATGTTTACGATCGGGTCTTTCGGTTGGTCTAACACACTAATCGAGGGGTTGTGCGCACGGTTAGATATCATTGGGTTGATCACCAATTGATTCTAACTACGAGGGGAGAACTAGTGGATGAAATACTCCATTGTCTCCAAACTATGGCTCTATCATGAAAAGGGATCAGGCAGTGGTACGTCCCGGGATCGGTGAAAGTTAATCTATAGGCTCCATTATGAAAGGGATCCGACAGTGGTACGTCCCAGGATCGGTGAAAGTTAATCTATAGGCTCCATTATGAAAGGGATCCGACAGTGGTACGTCCCGGGATCGGTATAAGAGTAACGTGGTAATCCGCATCACAATCAAAGAAAATGGGTTTTGGTGTGCATGGAAGTTATATGATTTTAAACCCTTCTATGTATGCTTTATTATCATGGATATTCTTTTTATTATAAATGTTTTCGGCACAAACCCACTGAGTGCATTAGTACTCAGCCCTGCAATTTCTTTCCAAATGTTTTGCAGATTAAGGAGCTGGTGGAGCAGACGTGGCTGAAGAGGATTGTTGTTGTGGTTGTGCTATTTAAGATTAAAGCTTCCGCTACGCTTATAGTTAAAGTGGTCACAAGTAACGATCCTGCAATGTACTAGGCTTCCTAAGTTAAATTTCAGGTTTTGAAATAAAATCTCTATGCTATACCTGAGTCTCGTTATAAGAATATATTATATATATTTATTTTAGTTACGGGTATTCAGACACAAGCCGGCCACTATGGGTTGTTTAGCTCAAGAGACCCATAATTTGAGCTGAGCGTCCCGATCCCGTATTTTATTTAAAGTCTATGGGTATTCAGACATGGCGACCGACATGGGCAGTATGGTTTGCCTACCCCATGGTTCGTGTTGTGCGTCCCGATCTCATAATTAATTAAATAAACTCATTAATAACATGGTTGATTATCCTAAGAAACTAGGCCCCTTTCTATCCCCGCTTCTTAATCCCAACCTCTTGCCACGTCCCGGCACACGTGCCTTCCTTCGGGAACTGGGATGTGACAAAATGGTATCAGAGCAATTCACCGCTTTGAATCTAGAGTCTTTGATTAAATATAATTTAGAATCATTTCTATAGATTTGTAAACAAGTACAACAACGACTCTTAGCTCGTTGTCTCACCATGCTCGATAAAAATGGAGGTATGTTTTGTTTTATTAAAAAAATAATAATAATATATTGTGTTATTTTCATGTTTGAGTCTACCAAAGAGAGATTTTCGATATAATTGTAATTAATGATGTCATGTTTGGAAAGTATGTAGCTCATATGAGTAAGGAAAGACCACATGGTTATATAAACATAAGTATAGACTGATGATAATTTTAAAGTTAGTACAGGAAATAATATTGTGTTCTTATCAACTATTATTTCACATGTGATCAAATAGAGGAAGACCTTAAATAAGAACGTGTAGAGGCAAAGACTTGATACATTCGTAAAGAAAGGTCCGATAGCTCATAAGATAGCTTTTCCACTACCAAGTTTAAGAGTCATGCATGTCAATGAAATATATTTACATTTCTAAAAGAAAAATAAATAAAATAAAGAATGTAGGATTATGTATAAGATTTTAGCAAAGTAGCCCTTAGTGATACTTTAAAATTTAATAAACTAAATTATGTAGTTAGAACTACGTGGATTTAAGAAATTTTCATGTTCAAGTATTATTGGTATATCATAAGTAGGTAGAGATATATAAACTAGGTGATATTCGAAAAGAGAATAAAGACGCCATATTTTAATCCAATATTTTAGGTACATGAAATTTCGGGGACAAAATTTTTATAAGGAGGGAGGAATGTAATATCCCAAATAATTCTATTAAGTTAAAACAAGTTTCCTAATGAAATTTAAATGTTGATTATTGTAAATATTATTAAAATATTTACCTAATTCTGAATAATTTATTTATAAATAAGAACGAAAAAAAAAAAGAAGTAAAAATGAAAAGTTTAAATATATATATATATATATATGTGATATATACGTATGATATATTTATACATATTATCACTCTCATTGATTATATACCTTTATGCATGCATGACTAATGACTAATGCAATACTATTAATAAGGATAAGAATTTGTACACATGTCCATGCAATTAAGGCCAACATTGTTGATAGTTAGCCTATACGTGGCTTTCTCCAATTACCCTAGATTGATGAGTTTTATAGCCTATGAATGACTAAGCAAGCCTATAGTTTTGTCATATAAATGGAAGATTACGATCCTTCATTTCATTCATACCATCATAAATATTTTGCTAAAGTCTTGTAGTCAAGTTTTTAGTAATTAGTGATTCAACGATATTGGCAAGAAAGGCTTCATTCGAAGTAAAAGGTTCAAGATATATTGGTTGTCAGGTGGGGTTTCTCTTTTAAAAATATTATTTTGAGTTAGTAAGCTCTAAACTATGGGATTATCCATGAAAAATGTTATGATGCGTGATTGCATGTTTAATGCTCTTATGTTTATGATCGGGTCTTTCGGTTGGTCTAACACACTAATCGAGGGGTTGTGCGCACGGTTAGATATCATTGGGTTGATCACCAATTGATTCTAACTACGAGGGGAGAACTAGTGGATGAAATACTCCATTGTCTCCAAACTATGGCTCCATCATGAAAAGGGATCCGACAGTGGCACGTCCCGGGATCGGTGAAAGTTAATCTATTGGCTCCATTATGAAAGGGATCCGACAATGGTACGTCCCGGGATCGGTATAAGGAGTAATGTGGTAATCCGCATAGCAATCAACGAAAATGGGTTTTGGTGTGCATTGAAGTTATATGATTTTTAAGCCATTGTATGTATGCTTTATTATCATGGATATTCTTTTTATTATAAATGTTTTCGGCACAAACCCAATGAGTGCATTTGTACTCAGCCCTGCAATTCCTTTCCAAATGTTATGCAAATTAAGGAGCTGGTGGAGCAGACGTGGCTGAAGAGGATTGTTGTTGTGGTTGTGCTATTTAAGATTAAAGCTTCCACTACGCTTATAGTTAATGTGGTCACTAGTAACGATCCTGCAATGTACTAGGCTTCCTAAGTTAAATTTCAGGTTTTGAAATAAAATCTCTATGCTATACCCGAGTCTCGTTATAAGAATATATTATATATATTTATTTTAGTTACGGGTATTCAGACACAAGCCGGCCACTAAGGGTTGTTTAGCTCAGGCGACCCCATAATTTGAGCTGAGCGTCCCGATCCTGTATTTTATTTAAAGTCTATGGGTATTCAGACATGGCGACCGACACGGGCAGTATGGTTTGCCTACCCCATGGTTCGTGTTGTGCGTCCCGATCTCATAATTAATTAAATAAACTCATTAATAATATGGTTGATTATCCTAAGAAACTAGGCCCCTTTCTATCCCCGCTTCTTAATCTCAACCCCTTGCCACGTCCCGGCACACGTGCCTTCCTTCGGGAACTGGGATGTGACAATAGGCTCCTCGAAGAGGTGGGCTGGACGAGCCTTTTGCATGGCAGAGCAGAGAATTCTTGAGGAAGCTTTGTATTGGAAAGGTGGATTTAATGTGGCTTTGTTGGTCCACATAGATTCCAGTTGTTCACATAAGCATTCTCATGTGTTTCAAAATTAGGCCTAAATTTTTATGTCTACATTACAGGAGGTCACTTTCAAAGTAGATTACGCCGTACCCTCCATTAATAGGGAATTCGGCTCTGTTTTCCTTGGGGATAAGAATGTGGCTTTGCTTGTGGTTGCTGGAGGCTCGCCATTAGCCCCCCACTGCTCCTTCACCATCCTTCTCACCGCCTCTTAAGGGTACCTAATTACTCTCTTTCTCTCTCTCTATCTCTCCCCCTTTAAGCTGAAATTGTGTTTCGATTGGTGTTGAAATTATTCAGATAAGAAGATACATGTATCATGATGTTATAAAGATAAAAGATGCTGAGAAAATTATGGACTGTGCTCAACTCCATGTAACTAATTACTAACTCTTTCTTGTTTCCATATTTTCAAGATTACTACTACTACTATAATCAAACTCCTTTTCATTTCTTTTCTTTTCTTTTCACTAAACATGCTTGATAGATGTTGTAGTAGATTAAGTTTTGATTTTCATGATTGATAATTGATTTTTGGTAGTGTCATTGCACAACTTTCTATTGATTTGTTGGTATTTTTATGAAATATATTGCAGGTGGTATCACATGGAAAGAATCATGACAAAGAAAAAGATCTCTAGAAGGGCATATGTAGACTTGGAATAGATCAAAATATCTAAATCGAAGTTTGCTCAGGGATTTTTTCTTGAAAACTACTTGTGAAAAAAGTATACTCTCATTTAGAAGACATTTAAGGTTTACTTTTACTATGTTTTGATGGTAGTATTGTAGAATATTTGGATGGTATTGTAGACAATGTTTGATGAGTATTGAGTAATATATGGAATTGTTTTGCATTTCCAAATGTATATCATTTATATTTCTTTTTTTAATTAAAAAAATTAAAATATGAGTACGGAATACATAACGGAATAAAATTGTTATCTATTTTTAAAAAAGCTATATCTAAATCAACATTATATTACATAAACTTGAAAATAGATAACAATTTAAAATCGTTATGTAAAATAACTATGGATAATGGTTTAATATCGTTATCTATGCAATTTGTTATCGTTATCTATTGTTGATATAGATAACGGTTGTAAACCGTTATCTATGAGCGTGGACTATAGATAACACCACTATATATAACACTTTTTTTTTTTTCGCTCATAGATAAAGGCATTCCGCCGTTATCTATGAGCGTTTTTCTTGTAGTGCAGCTCGACCCGAGGGTGAGTAAAAAGTGTTTATCCATGATGAATGGGAGATGAGAGACATGCTCCTCTTCAGCGGATCGTGGGAATAGGAAGCAAGGGTCATTGTGAAGGCTTTGCCAAGCGTCCATGTTTTACGTAGGCATATGACACCCTACAACCTTTACTAGTAAAGGTACTTGCAAGCCTTTGTACCCACTTGCGGGAATCCTAAGCTTGATAGCAGCATCCTTGCTCGCTTTGGAAGTGGATCATTCCTAAAATGATCAATAGTTCCCCCTTAACCATAGACTTAACAATTCCTGTTAGTTGGTAGGGAACATCTTCCAACACTCCACCTAACTCCACTTTATATCTTCTCAAGCGAGTGAAAGACAGAGAGACTCGTTTGGGCTTGGTGAAGATATAAAGCTTAGGGTTTCCCCCTTGCTTTGTGCTCCCATCACTAGCATTCTTCACCAGGGTCTAATAACCCTAATTCCATGCATAGCTGGTTGAAGCGAGTTTCAGCTAGAGGCTTGGTAAGGATATCAGCTCGCTGGAGATCGGTATGAATCTTTTCGAGCTTGATGTCCTTCTTTTCAACATGATCACGAATGAAGTGATGCCTTATCTCCACATGCTTGCACCTGGTGTGAAGCACTGGATTCTGTGAGATGCAGATAGCACTATTATTGTCATAGAAGATTGGAATCTCCTTCGCTTCAACTTTGTAGTCCTTCAACTGCTGACGAAACTATAGAATTTGAGAACAGCAGCTTCCGGCAGCCATATACTCAGCTTCAGTCGTTGAAGTCGCTATGCTTGTCTTCTTCTTAGAGAACCACGAGACAAGCTTGCTTCCCAAGAACTGACATGTGCCCGAAGTTGATTTCCTATCAATTCGGCATCCTCCATAATCAGCATCCGAATATCCAGTAACCTCCAAGTTGTCCTCGCTTGGGTACCAGTGACCCATATTGATTGTGCCATTGAGATTGCTAAGGATTCGCTTGGCAGCTTCATAATGACTAAGCTTGGGATTACTTTGGAAGCGAGCGCATACTTGATATAGGTGAAATTTACCTTATTTTTATAACCAAAAAAGAGTCGTTTTTGAGTCTCGATTGTGTAGTATTGTCTATGTTTTATAGGGTTTTTATTATATTGGACAATATTATGCTTGTGGGTATTTTTCTGTGTTTTTAGGCATATTTTGATGATAAAACCCCGAGACGAGACAAGGTGTGAAGATCGAAGGTTGAAATCCAAGTTTTGAAGTCGAGTGAAGACCTCTCGATACCTCTCTTGATCGAGAGGCTTATCGAGAGGAGAGTTTCTGGAACAGCTATCGATCGAGAGCAATTTTAGCACCTCTCGACACCTCTCTCGATCGAGAGGTGTATCGAGAGGTGGTGTGTCGAGAGGGGAATTCCAGCCGAGATTTTTCCTTATTCAATTAGATTCCTTTTTGGTTTATAATTCCTTATGTAAATTTCCCTATATATATATATTACTTAGTCTAGCATTGTAAACCCTAACACTTCCTTTACCTTTTACTTACTTTAGAGTTTTTATTTTTTTTGTATTCGACATTGGAGATTTTTCAAGTTTATGCAAGATTCAAGATTCGAAGTTCTTCGTTTGTGTTCATGTTTTTCTTACTCTTACTCTTTAATTATGTTCTTTCAATTCTTTGTGTTTATGTTTGCTTTAATTATGTCTAGCTAAATTCCTTAGTTGATTTTAGGGATTGAATACCTAATTGAATTTATGTAAGTATTTTTGTTTACAATTAGCCTTCCAATCTAGATGCATGTTTCATGGTGCTTATTCTCATGCATGATTACTTGATCACTAGTTATGTATGCATAGTTATGTGTTTATGCCTTAATACGATTATTGCATAATAGATCTCATGAATACATGGTATGATGATTTGATTGTCTTAGTTGAGGTTGAATTATCATATGTTTATATATAGTTGATTTGGGTGTCATAGTTGAACCTAGTTGATTGTATTATTGATACTTATTCTATTTTGCACTTGATTTGATTTCTATGAGTCCGAGAGGATATTAGGATCTTATTAGGTGACGACTTGCATTGCTTTAATCGGGGTGTAGGTTATTTTTCATGTATCACACATTTAGATTGGATTAAATTGGTTAATTGTGTGCATTAATTACTTGCATATATTTGATTAGGTAGGCTTCCCTAGAATCAATTCCTTATTTGATTTATTTGATTTTACCTTGTTTAGTTATTTCCTTAATTGTTCTTTGCTCTTTTAATTGTTTATTTCTTTAATTGTTTTAATTGAGTCTTTTTATTATTTGCCTAGTTATAAATACCACAATCTCAATTCCTAAAAGCTTAAACATCAGTTTAATTCTAGAGTAGAGGTACTGTGTGTGGTTTCGATACGTCAATCCCTGTGGATACGATACTCGCTTATTCTATACTATACCTATTTTGTGTGGTAGAAAATAGTGCGATCAAATTTTGGCGCCGTTGTTGGGGATTGATTAGATTTCATACGCATATTTTGAAATAGAATTAATAAGTGATTTAGGCACTTTAATTTTCTGTTTTTCGCTTTTCTTCTCTTTGGTTTTAGGTAGTGCATGACCACAAGGTCTAAAGGGATAAATCTTATTCCGATAGACTTGGAGTTGGAGCGCTCACTAAGGGCATTGAGACGAGAGAAGGAAGCAAGTAAGATTGATACACCTCCTTCTTCACCACCCGATTCACCAAGGAGTTTCGATTCAATGGGGGATCAAGCGGCGAGGAGGACTTTGAACGATCGGTTCAAGCCGGTCATGGACCAATTTCAGCAAGGAGGATGGGGGACCACGGACACTAACAACTATGAGATCAAGACGTCCCTCATCAACATGGTGCAATCTAACCAATATGGAGGCACACCAATGGAGGATCCAAATGCTCACTTGAAGCAATTTTTGGATATTTGTGCAACATACAAGGCCAATGGAATTTCATCGGACTACCTCAAGCTTACTTTGTTCGTGTGGTCTCTCAAGGATGATGCGAGGGAGTGGCTTGATGGATTGGACAAGACGGAGATAAGGACTTGGGCCGAGATGTGCACCGATTTTTGAACAAGTTCTTCCCACCTTCGAGGGCTAAGAAACTCATCAATGAGATCAACCAATTCCAACAATACGAGGATGAGTATTTCTACGAGGCGTGGGGGAGATCCAAGAAGCTACTGCGAGCATGCCCGAACCATGGAATTAGCAAGGAGGATCAAATCACGTGCTTCTATCGTGGTTTGAACAAGATGTGTAGGAAGGAGCTCGACTATGCTTCTAAAGGAGGATTTTTGAACAACGAGTATGACGTGGCTATGGAGATTATTGAGCTGACCGTGAATTCGAGTTATGAAGAGGCTACTGACCGACGCGTTGGAAGAAGGAGGGTTGCCAACATTGGAATCGAGGCTTAAGAGGACTTGATGGAGAAGTACACAAAAATAGCAAGTTAGTTGGATACCATCAAGAAGGGAGTACTTCGGTGCGATGCTATCACTGACGAACAAGCAAACCCAACCGAAGAGGAAGATGCCAATTTTGTGCAACAAGGGGGCAAGTGGCAACCAACTCAAGGAAACAAGTGGCAAGGAGGGCAAGGAGGACAAGGAGGTTTGAACTACCAAGGAGGATATAAGAAGCCTTACATTCCCAACAACCGAAATCATCCGAACTTCTCTTATGCCAACCCGAACAACGCTTTGCAACCACCTCCAGGCTTCCATGTTGAGAACGGAGTCATTCAAGAGCCGAAGAAGGAGATATCAACCGACAACTTGATTCGTCAATATATGGCTCAATCGGAGATGAGGATGACACAACAAGATGCAAAGTTGAGGACGTTGGAGCTTACTCAAAACACTTTAAACAACAATTTGGGGAGTAGCATCAACGCCTTAACCAAGCAAATGCAAATGTTGGAGACGCAAATGAGTCAAATAGCCAACGCTCAAGGAGGAGTCCATAAGCCCGGCCAATTCCCAAGCAACACCGAGCAAAACCCGAAGAACAACCATCATGTTCATGCTATTGAGGTTCGGAGTGGCACAAAGTATACAAATCCATCCTTGGAAGCTAGAGATGTTGGAAACGGAGGACACAAGAATGCGGAGTTCGAGGAGTCAAGGAGAAAAGTAACGAATCGAGAACCTCTCGACACCTCTCTCGATCGAGAGGTCTGTCTAGAGGTCAATACTGGAGTCCAGCAGGTTCCTCTCGATACCCCTATCGATCGAGAGGAGGATCGAGAGCCTTACGACGAGGAGATCCAATGCGACCCTCTCGACATCTCTCTCAATCGAGAGGCCTGTCGAGAGGTCGCCCAGCAAAATCAGAGGAAACCTCTCGATACCCCTATCGATCGAGAAGGGGGTCGAGAGGTCAAAGATCGAGGTCAGAAGGGACCTCTCGACACCTCTCTCGATCGAGAGGGTGATCAAGAGGCCAAGCAACCGCCCCAATTCCTGACGTACACTCCGAAGGCCCCTTTTCCACAACGTTTGACCAAGACGAAGCAAGATAAGAAGTATCAATGTTTCTTGGAGATTCTACAAAAGGTTAACATCAACATACCACTTCTCGATGCTCTTCGAGACATGCCCAACCACATGAAGTTCATCAAGGATGCGGTTTTGGGAAAGAAGAAGTGGGGAAAGTTCGAGACGATCAATCTCACGGAGGAGTGTAGCGCGGTGATCCAAAAGAAGTTACCATTGAAACAAAAGGATCCCGGGAGGTTCACATTAGCATGCAAGATCGGTGATCAAGTCTTTCAAAACGTTCTATGTGATCTTGGTGCTAGCATCAATTTGATGCCCCTCTCTATATTCAACCGGCTCAAGATCGGGAGGATGAAGCCAACCACCATCTCTCTACTCATGGTGAACCGATCGGTTTCTTATCCAAGGGGGATAGTGGAGGACGTTCTCGTTCAAGTGCACAACCTTGTCTTCCCGGTGGATTTCCTAGTTTTGGATATGCCCGAGGATGCAAATCAACCATTGATCTTAGGATGACCATTTTTAGCCACGGGAAGAGCATTGATAGATGTTCAAGATGGAGACCTCACCTTTCGGGTCAACCGAGAAGAGCTGAAAATCTCTATCTACGAAGCCATGAAGAGACCCGACGATCACCATGAGGATATCTTCTCCATCGAGACATTGATACCACCTACTTCGGAGGAGGCACTCAACCATTGCATCTCAAGCTCTTTATATACCTACTTGAAGTTGGATGAAGCTTGCGATGAGATTCTCGAGTATCTATATCAATTGGAGGTGAACCCACCACAACTTCATCACGAGGAAGTTCCTTACCTCGACATCAACAAGAAGGTGGATGATGGAGTTCTCGAAGATGAAGACAAGAAGGATGCAGCCCCGAAGGTGGAGTTGAAGCCGTTACCCGAGCACCTCAAGTACAAATTCTTAGGAGAAGAAGAGACGCATCCGGTGATCGTGTCTTCTCAACTCACGGAGGTGAATACGGACAAATTATTGAGGGTCCTAAGGAAGCACAAATCTGCAATTGGATGGACGATTGCCGACATCAAAGGTATTAGTCCTTCGATTTGCACGCATAGGTGTTGGGAATTGTTAAGAACAACATGTTAAGGGGGAACCTATAAGGGACACTTCATTGTTTTGATTTGATCCCAAAACCCTAAAGCGTTATGTTCCCAAGCGACCCATTTTGATGTAGTTAATAGGTTAGAAATTTTTTTAAGCCTACTCTGTTAGGATGGCTCTTTAGTTTGCTTAGTTTATAGGCTTCAAAAGTTCAAGTGAAGGCCACTAGCTTGAGTGTGTTTTCCAAAGTGAAGCAAGTCTAGCAAGCTGAAGTGAAGCGTGCCGAAGAATAGTGTAGCAAAGCGAGCGCTAAAGTAGATTCAAAGCGAGTCTGCCGAAGCAAAGCGAAGCGAGCGCTACAGTAGATTCAAAGCGAGTCTGCCAAAGCGAAGCGAAGCGAGCGCTACAGTATAAAGTCAAAGCGAGTCCACTCTAGTCAGCATTTTCCAAAGCAGTCACTAGGGAACTTTATTTCCCAAAGCGACTCACTACAGAATGACTACGAAGTGACTCAACTAAAGCGGACGCTACAACTTCAAAGCGAAGCGAGCCACTACCTACCAGAAAGCGACAGCACAATTCCCGCTCCGAATTTGAACTCCAGTCAACTGGAGATCTCCGCATTTATTACGAGATCTCCACGTGTCGAACGAGGAGAGGAGCAGCGGAGTTGACTGCCAGGCCGACAGGGCGCCGTAACAGTACTGGGTCGCTCCAGTTACTGTTGAAATTGGAACTTAGCCATTTCCGGCAAAAAGCCAAATCTGCGCGTCTGAAAAGCAGCCAGCCTGTGCAAGTACTATCGAGAGGAGGAGGGACAAAGCCACCAACCAAGCAACGGATCTCGGCATCCCTCCGCCTATAAATAGTGAAGGTTGAAGACGAAGAGAAGTAGAACACTACTTGAGCATTCGAGCGCATGCAGCAAACAAACACTCCCAAGCCTTTGAGCAAATCTTCGAGTCTTTGTTTTCAAGTGTTCTCCGAGTTTCCAGTTCATCGGAACTCGTCTTCACAACCTTCACACTTAGAGTCTAAACCCACTTCATATATCCAAGCTTAGAAGAAGAGCTCTAGCCAACTTTGCATCTACTGTAAAGAGCTCTTCATAGTGTGTCCGTCAACCAAAAACCCTAAACTCTGTCTGTTAGGTTTTTGAGTCGTCGTTAGGTTGTCTCGATCCAAGGCTCTACTTTCATCGATCGTAGAAGCCTCGATCATATAGTCTAGATCCAAGCTTACACTTACATCGTTTGTGTGAAGCTCGATCGAAGCTAGGCTGTAAGGAGAGCCCGTAATCTCCCTGTCTGTGTTTGACTGAAGCAAGTGAAGCTTCCAGTCTTGTCTAGGTTTGTGTAGTGAACCCGCAATCACTACGTCTGTCGTCGGATCCAGGCAAGTGAAGCCCGATCTTGACCAGGCTTTTGAAGAGCCCGAAATCTTCAAGTTCTTGAGTGAAGAGAACAGTTGCCGTCGTGCAACAAGTGGACGTAGGAGTTTTATCTCCGAACCACTATAAATCTCTGTGTCGTATCTCTCTAACCCTGAACTCTTTACTGATTATTCATTGCACGTGCATCTAAACAAACGAACTTGGATTCTTTAATTACTTAGGAAAGATTTTAGCTCACCGAATTTCCGCATACACGAGTAAAGACTCCCTCTTGATCAAGTACTTACTTCGGTCAAGCAGGCAAGCTACGTACAGTAGATCCAGCTTCAGCTAGGTCTTAAGTGTCAAGCGAGCTCTTTACTTGTCACTCTGAGTTAAAGGGAAAAAGTTGAAAAACTTGAAATACGTATTCACCCCCCCCCCCCCCCCCCCTCCCCCCTCTACGTATTTCCCCTATTAACAAACCGGGACCAAACCAACAATAGGATATTGCTCGAAGATAGTCATCGCCCAAGAGTCCAACCTCAAAAGCGATTGAACCCAGCAATGCAAGAAGTGGTGAGGAAGGAGGTGTTCAAGTTGCTCGATGCCGGCATGATCTATGCTATCTCGGATAGTGAGTGGGTGAGCCCTACTCAAGTGGTGTCAAAGAAAGGAGGCATGACGGTCATCAACGATGAGAAAGGAGAGCTTATAGCAACGAGGCTTTTTACGGGATGGCGAGTGTGCATCGATTATCGTCTTCTCAACGCAGCAACTAGGAAGGATCACTTCCCCCTCTTGTTCGTAGATCAAATGCTCGATCGATTGGCCGGACACGAGTACTATTGCTTCCTCGATGGATACTCCGGCTACAGCCAAATCGCCATCGCTCCGGAGGACCAACACAAGACGGCGTTCACTTGTCCATATGGAGCCTTCGCTTATCGGAGGATGCCGTTCGGGTTATGCAACGCACCGGCCACTTTCCAATGGTGCATGATGACCATCTTCCATGGATTGATCGAGAACATTATGGAGGTCTTTATGGACGACTTTTCAGTTTTTGGTTCCTCTTTTGATCAATGCTTGGAGAATCTTGCCACGGTGCTTCAAAGGTGTGAAGAGACGAACCTCGTTCTCAATTGGGAGAAGTGCCACTTCATGGTGCAAGGAGTTGTGCTAGGTCATAAGGTGTCTTCGCAAGGATTGGAGGTGGATCGAGCCAAAGTTGTAGCCATCGAGAAGTTGCCACCACCAACCAATGTCAAATAAGTGAGGAGTTTCCTAGGACATGCCGGCTTCTATAGAAGGCTTATCAATGACTTTTCAAAGATTACAAAGCCGTTGTGTGGATTGCTTGAGAAGGATGTCAAGTTCGTATTTGATAAGGATTGCTTGGAAGCCTTCGAGACATTGAAGAAGGCTCTTATCTCTACTCCCGTCTTGGTGTCACCGGATTGGAGTGCCCCGTTCGAGCTCATGTGCGATGCAAGCGATTGGGCGATAGGAGCAGTTTTGGGGCAGAAAAGGGAGAAGCTTTTCCGAGTGATCTACTATGCTAGCAAGATGTTAGACTCGGCTCAAAGGAACTACACCACCACGGAGAAGGAATTACTCACTGTGGTCTATGCTTTCGACAAGTTTAGGCCTTATTTGGTGGGATCTCACACGATTGTGCACACCGACCATGCCGCCATTCGCTATCTTTTCAACAAGAAGGACTCGAAGCCAAGGTTAGTTCGATGGATTCTACTTCTTCAAGAGTTCGATATGGAGATAAAGGATAGGAAAGGTTGCGAGAATGTGGTGGCCGATCATCTTTCGAGGCTTGAGCAGCCCGTGGAAGGAGAAGATGCACGAGTCATCATCAAAGAAAGTTTCCCCGATGAGCAGATTTTCGAGTTAGACGATTTGACTCCTTGGTTCGCCGACATCGTCAACTACTTGGTGATTCATCATGTGCCCAAGGATCTATCGTCTCATCAAAAGAAGAAGTTCCTCCACGATTGCAAGTTCTACTATTGGGATGATCCTTATTTATACCGGAGGTGTGCCGATGGAATCATTAGGCGATGTGTTCGACAATCGGAGTGGAAGAAGATCATCGAGGATTCCCATAGCGCTCCGAATGGGGGACACGTCGCAGCAAATCGCACCGCCCTCAAGATCTTTCATAGTGGTTTTTATTTGCCTTCGATCTACAAGGATTGTCACGAGTACATCAAGTCATGTGATCGATGCCAAAGGATGGGGAACATCACGAAGAGGGACGAAATACCGCAACGTACTATCATGGAGGTGGAGCTCTTCGATGTTCGGGGGATCAACTTCATGGTCCCTTTCCCAAGTCTCAAGGGTTCTCTTACATCTTACTTGCGGTGGAGTATGTTTCAAGATGGGTCGAGGCCATTCCCACAACAACCAACGATTCGAAGGTGGTGATCAAATTCCTCCAGCAGAATATTTTGACTCGATATGGAACTCCGAGAGCTTTGCTTAGCGATGGGGGGAGCCATTTCAACAATCGTTGGTTAGGATCGCTTCTTGCAAAATATGGTGTCATGCACAAGGTCACGACGCCCTACAACCCTCAAGCAAACGGTCAAGCCGAGCTAGCTAATCGAGAGATCAAGAAAATTTTGGAAAAGACCGTCACCAACAAAAAGGAGTGGGCGAAGTACTTGGACGACGCACTTTGGGCTTATAGGACGGCTTTCAAGACGCCAATTGGAAGGTCTCCATATCAATTGCTATTTGGCAAATCTTGCCATTTACCAATGGAGTTGGAGCACAAAGCTTATTGGGCGATGAGAGGGATCAATTTCGAGTTCAAGGAAGCCATGGGTCAAAGGTGTGACAACTTGTTGGAGCTTGATGAATGGAGGAACGAGGCATTCAAAAATTCGAGGATTTACAAAGAACGAGCCGCAAGATTTCACGACTTGAGCATCAAAAAGCGTAAGTTTGAAATTGGTGATGATGTTCTTGTTTTTAATTCTCGACTTCATTTGTTTCCAGGAAAATTGCAAAGCAAGTGGTCGGGGCCATTCGTTAATTACAAGGACTTGAAGAATGGTGCATTCGAAGTGTTGAAGAACGACGGTGAAAAATTCGTGGTGAATGGACATTGACTCAAGCATTACTTCAAGCCGTTGCCTCTCTACCCCAATAATGCGGCCACTTATCTTGATGACCCGAGCTAGAAAAGAGGTATCGTCGGGCTAAAGACGTTAAACGTAGCACTTGTTGGGAGGTAACCCAATATTCGTATCCCGTTTTTATTATTTTCGTTATTTTTAGAGTCGTAGTTAGATTTTTTGTATTTTAGAGTCGAACCCTTAATATGCTAACAAATACTAAGTGTTGTGTAGAAAACAAAAATTTGTGCAGGACCTCTCGACACCTCTCTCGATCGAGAGGCCTGTCGAGAGGTGAAAGTTTGTCTTCCAGTAGGGGCTCGATCGAGAGGTGTATCGAGAGGTTCCGAAAATAGTGCCCAGGCCAGTGTCACTTGATGCCTCTCGATCGAGACCCCATGTTTTCGATCGAGAGGGGAGAACAGTTTATGCAGACCATAACCTCTCGATACCTCTCTCAATCGAGAGGCCTATCGAGAGGTCAAAAGACGTGATCTAGTAGCCACCTCTCGACACCTCTCTCGATCGAGAGGGGTATCGAGAGGGTCGTTGACGAGCACTAAACCGCCTTTGACCAGGTTTTTCTAACCCTATTTATATACCATATACACACAATTCACATACCATTCACACACAAACACAAATTCTCTCAAGAACACAAGAGCACTCTTCAATTTTCTCTCGTCGATTCATCTCAAGGTACTCAATTTCTCGCCCCTCTCTTATTAATTCTTGATTCTCTACATGAATAAGCATGTTTTGACCGATTGGAATTCGTTTTTGTTGGTTAAATTCTTGGATTAATAGATTGGGTATTAGATTGAGGATTTTGGATTGAATCTATGAATTGCTTTGTATTATTTGAATGAATTGGATTCATTGAGGATTGAAAAGATGAATGCATGTTGATTTTTGAATGGGTCTTTGAATTTGTCTATGAATTGGAGGAAATTCCTTGATTTATATGCATTGGTTTGATATTGTGCTATGTAGTAAATTATGTTGGGAGGTTTGGTGTGTTGAATGTGTGGATTTGTGAGGCAAACATTGAGTTGATAATGGGGGAGGATTGAATTTGGTTGAAGTTTGGGGGAAGATAAATTCATGTTGCTACATTCTTGTTTGCCTACTATTGATTCGTTGAATTTTTAGGTACTAGAATGGCAAGAGACAAAGGAAAGAGTGTTGCTTCGACTTCTTCAAGCAAGGGCAAGGGGAAGGAGAAGGCCAAGGAGACATGGAAGAACGACAAGACCATTCCGGAGAACCAAATACCGCCGACTAGGTCGTTGCCTGCAAATTTGGAGCCGAAGGCATTCAAGCTAAAGCTAACCACGGCGGAGTCGAAGAGGAGATGGTCCCATCTTGTGCAACTCAAGCACAAGGATTGTCGTTTCCTCCACCAAGAGACGATAGTGGCCATGGGGATAGCCGATGAGATCACCCAAATGATGCAACGAGGAGGCTTCACCAACATATTTCAAGGCAATCACTTGACTTATCACATTTTGACGGTGGAGTTTCTCTCGACATTGGTGGTGGAGTGAGTCAACCAAGTGCCTCACATCATTCGCTTCCAATTGGGTGGCCAACCAAGGGAGCTCACCATGGATCAACTTGATGATATTATCGGAGGAGATAACAATGGAGAGTACTTGGGCAACAACCACCCTAATATTCAACATTTGTGGAGCCACTTTTTGAATTACGAAGAGGAGAAGAAGAATAAGTCCTACAACCCGGCGATTGCAAAGGCCACTTCGATTCGGAATCCCACGATTCGCTATTTCCATCGGTTGATCTCTTGTTCCATTCATTCCCGCCATGACTCTGGCACCTTCCTTGCCACCGATGCACATCTCATTTGGACATCTTATCGAGGGCAATCCCAAGATGCAGCCCTCTACCTTGTAGACCACATGGAGAATCAAGCCTACTTGTTCGGAGGACAAAAGATCGGGATTGGAGCATTCGTCACTCCGATTGCTAGACACTTCAACGTACAAATTTGGGAACAGCCGGTGTCTACGTCCATCCTTGTGGATAGACGCACCTTGGAGTTTGCGAGGATGATCTCTTTCGACACTTCCGGGTGGTTCTTCAAGCTCCATGGGTTGAGTGGTGTTTATCTCTTCCCATTGCCGAACAGCTACTTAACCGCGGTGATTGGGAAGGAGAATATACAACGAGGGAATGGGAGGATGAATTCCCAGTAACACAAGCAACTCATGTGGGCCGAGGGAGGTCCAAGGCCACAAGAAGGAGGAGATGATGATGAGGAAGGAGATGAAGAAGAGGAGGCCGAGCAATACGAGCAAGGATTTGATCAAGAGGAGCAACATCAATGGGGCAATGATCAAGAAGGTGATGGAGTTGGAGGTCCACAGCCCGCGTTCCAAATGTCCGCCGCGGATTTTCACGAGGCGATGCGAGGCTACCACGAGGAGAACTCACAACTTTTCGACAACTACCATTTGCTCTACCGGGAGTTTGTTCGTGAGCAAGTGGGAGAGGTTCGTCAAGAATTGGGGACGTTGAGGGATGAGGTTGGAGGCCTTCGAAATTCCTTCAACACATTCTTTGAAGAAGAGAGAGCAGCCCGGGAAGCGGAGAGGAAGCGTAGAGAAGATGAGAGGGCGTTCCAAGAGCAATACCGGAGAATGATGTATGATATGCATCAATTCTATCCCTTCTACCCGGATGGGTATCAAAGGTACGATCCCAATGACCCACCCCCTCCTCCCTTTCCATGAGTGGTTATTGAGTTAACTTAGCCTACTTCTTTTCTTTAAACTTATTTCTTTGCTATGCTTTGAAATAAGTTTGGGGGAGGGAAAGAGTGTCTAAATTAACCCAATTTTATTTGTTTTCTTGTTTTTAAGAGTCTTTTATTTGTTTAGTATTATTTTGGGG